>CM026428.1:16396161-16784829 GCA_014871385.1 Ceratodon purpureus | reverse complement strand
TGCACGAAAATACCCCCTAAAAATATCCCTTTCAAAAATAGGCGAAAACCCTTAAGTTGGTGGTTATGGGTACTTCAACCTTAATGGATTTTTGTCGAGTGTGTTGCCCTTGGGTTGGAGGAATAGTACTCCGGTACGTACCACAGTACTACTGTTGCATTCTCTCCGATCTCTTCTCCTCCCGTGCTGCTTACTTTGCAATATGCAGCTGGAAGGTGCTGTGTCGAAAGAATATCAGCCGAGAATAAGGTTTAGTTGCTAAGTCGGTATTAATTGCTGAATTAGTAGCGTCATTTGAAGACACTTAGTCACTAAGGCACTGTCTGATGATGATGTTATGCAAATGGCATGGCTACAATGCAGGACAAGAAATTCAACTCAGTGAATGAAGAATAAGTAATTCATATACCTTGGTTACTGGCATCCGCGCATCGTCCATGATGGCCAGTAGCTAAGTTAGCACACGATGCTTACCATACCATTGCACTGACCATTGGCAATACAATTAGCGCGGCAGTGACCAGCACAATATATACCATCTGCACCACATGGAGCAATTGCGATGCAGCCAGGCAGCCATTCTGATCTGGCAGTAATTGAGCAGAAAGTACAGACGTTCAAGTGCAGAGTCGCTGATTGTCGACAGGCAATTAGCATGCTCAATTTTGGAAGATTGCCTTACATAGGAAACAAACATACGAACAAAGGATTGATGGAAGGCAGCCTCACCTTCTTCAGATAGACCGCAGGCAGGCAGCCTCCACTTCATGTGCTGCTAAGTTATTTCTAGATCTCATTTGTAGTAGTCAGGATCACCTCTGGCTTCGATCTGCGGAATTGTGATCATGTGGGTTGCCATTGCCCGCATCGACCAACCGTCGAGTCTCCCAGAACTCGTCAGAATGGAAACTTTACTTTTTAAGTTACTGGGACAATACATGAGCATCAGCAGGCAGAGTCACCAACCCGGAACCGTGACGAATTCAGGTGAGTCTCGTGGTGAAGAAGTATGAAAAAATTAACGCTGCGAATGAAGTGTGGGAAATGACAGAATCGTGGGAGAGTTGACGGAAAGCAAGGGGAGATGTAGGAGGGGGATAGAGGTGGAAGTGGGGATCGGTAGATGTGGGCGGATGAGGGAAAGTAGTGGTGCATTGGTGGAGGAGGAGGGGATGGGCCTATCTGAGACGCGCGCTCCTGCGCCACCCAGCACCCAGCCATTTCATTTGCACCCAGCTTCGCCAAATCCATTTGCACAGGACACTCCTCCATACATTTCCCTGTTCGTGCCTCGCTGCCCCACTCACGCAATTCATTGCATCTCTGGGTCTCCTCTTGCTGCCGCTGCTGCTGCTGCTGCTGCTGCTGTAGGTGTTATTTTGTGTTTGTGTTGTGTGTTGTGTGGTTGCAGGGGGCTCCAACCACTCCCAATTCCTCCTCACTTCCGCCATGGCGCACGCCGCGTGCCTGCAGGCTTCCACTACTGCCGCTCATGTGGGCGTCAGCCATGTCGTCTCTGCGCCCACTTCCTCCAGCACTTCGGACGCCTCCCTCTTCTTCACCGGCCGACGCCTCCCGGCTCTGCACTGTGCGCGTAATGTGTCTAGCTCCCGCCGTGTTGTGGTGCAGCGACGCGTGACCACTGCTGCCCTCACCGAGCAGACCAGCAAGGTTGCTCTGACTGCGGACTTGGAGGGCGAGGCCGACCCCCCGATGCATTTGTTCAAGAACAAGGAGCCATTTATCGGCACCGTTAAGTCAGTGGAGCGCATTGTTGGCCCCAACGCCACCGGTGAGACTTGCCACATCGTGATTGAGCACGACGGTAAGATGCCGTATTGGGAGGGACAGAGCTACGGCATCATCCCCCCAGGTGAGAACCCCAAGAAGCCCGGCCAGCCTAACACTGTGCGCCTCTACTCTATTGCGTCGTCGCGATATGGTGACGAATTCGACGGCAAGACTGCTAGTCTATGCGTGCGCAGGGCTGTTTACTGGTGCCCGGAGCTCCAGGCTGAGGACCCCGCTAAGAAGGGAATTTGTAGCAACTTTCTGTGCGATTGCAAACCCGGCGACAAGGTTCAGATCACGGGACCCTCAGGGAAGGTCATGCTCCTGCCTGAGACGGACCCCAATGCCACCCACATCATGGTGGCCACTGGTACTGGAATTGCGCCCTACAGGGGTTTCTTGAGGCGGATGTTCATGGAGGATGTCCCGACCTTCAAATTCGGCGGTCTCGCATGGCTGTTTCTGGGTGTAGCCAACTCCGACAGTCTGCTCTACCACGACGAATTCACCAAGTTCCAGAAGGACTTCCCCGATAACTTCAGGTACGACACCGCGCTGAGCAGGGAGCAGAAGAATGCCACAGGCGGAAAGATGTATGTACAGGACAGGATTGAGGAATACAGCGAGGAGCTCTTTAACATGCTGGACAAAGGTGCCCACATTTACTTTTGCGGTCTGAGGGGGATGATGCCCGGAATTCAGGACACTTTGAAGAGAGTTGCAGAGGCTCGGGGTGAGAACTGGGAAGAGAAGCTTGCCGCGCTGAAGAAGAACAAGCAGTGGCATGTTGAGGTCTACTAAGGTACGACTTTTCTTCCTGCTACACGAATGATGATGTAAATTCCGCATCAGGAGCTCCTCGTCCTGACGCGAGACTGTTCCCTGCCGTTGCTGTGTGGATTGTTGATGCAATACGGTACAAAAGTTGAGGTCTTTGTACAGGCAGGTAGATCAGAACCTGTGTGAGTTGTTATGGTGCATATGAGGATCTTCGTACTCAACCTAAGCGCTTGCGAAACTCGAGTGTCCAGAAGTGGATTTTGATTCATATTTCACTCCTTGTGGAACTAAAGATGAATCTTTCGGTCAACATTCTCAATTGTCAAATCTAATGTGTTGTCTTGCGTAATGATTCTCATAATAATTATGTCTCTCCTCGTTCAGAATATCAGTCGGAACGAGTTTCGGCTGCAATTTAAGGGACCTGTTTATACCGATCTCTCCCAGGAGTACTGTTTCTACAGAATGCTGCTTTGATAGATGTGCGAGGCCGTAAGATTGCGACCTCGTCATATGAAAGTTGTTAATTTTTGTTGAGTAGGGAATGTAAGCTGTGTACTATTTGTCGAATTTATGCCGCAGACAACTCTACGTTGCTGTGAAGCTGTTTTCTAGCCTCATTGAAACAAACTTGTTGTACTGGTATTTGTTTCTCCGGCAATTTTTCAATTTGGTTTGAACTAGTGATGACATATTTGCTTGAGGTGAAGGATCTTTCGAATTTAAACGAAGGACAAAACATCTTTAGAAAGGTTTTCTAAATATAGAAATTAATTCATTTTATTTTATTCCATGTTGATAGAATATTCATATCCTGCAATTTTGTGAAGAATTGTCTCCAACATCTCGATCCCATGCAATAGTCCCCGATAAACTGCTCATTGCAATCAGTTTCTATTTCTAAATATTTACACTGACAATTTTTATACTCTATATGACAGTGGACCATATTCCTAAATTTGTTCAACTGCTCCCTAACTCAGTATTCTCCTCACAGAGAAAAACAATTTTTGAAACGATTTGTTTTTCATTCGAAGAGAACTGTCTCGTGATAAAACTGACGAAAGAACACTTGCAATACCAGAGTAGGATAAAAATTTGAAATAAATTTGAAACACATATGCAATGAAATATATAAATGGCGAACACCTAAAGCACGAGAGTAGAAAAGTTGGGAAACCAAATAACAGTGAATGTCCTCAATGCGTGGTATAGTTCCAATTAAATAGCAAGCGGGTTGACAAAAAAGGAAAAACATGTGAATGACCGAGGTGAAGGTGGATTGTGAGATACTCTTGTGTATGGAAGCTAGTTTACGTGACAGCAGTGCTGCATAATGTCAAGTTTTTTTTTTTTTTAAGAAGTCTTATGTGTAGTTTATTGTGATATTAGTTATCCAATTAAGGTGTTTTTATGTGTTGAAAAGGATACCATCACATTCACTTTAGGAAGGGTCTAGTATACAAGAAGGGGGTTTGACTAACTTCCCACTTTGAAAAATTATAGATAATTATTTATGGGGAATAAAAATACAGAACTTGCATTCTTCATAATTTATTTTCCTTCATCTCAAAAAATTTCACCTAATTTTTAACTACATTCCTTCTGGTCGAATTCCCTTATTTTCACTGTTTTGGTATATCTACCTTACCGTTTACATCAGTACAATCACGTAAATTTTTTTGATGGGTGCCAGTATTACGTCCAGATTATAAAACGGTTCTATTGCACAATGTGTGCAGTATCGACAGATCCATGTTTCAGCTCCTGTAATGTTAATTGTTAAGAAAGGAAATAATTCACAGCATAGGGAATACAGGGGATGAAATTTCAACTTTCGTTTCTACTTTATAGTTGCTACATACAGTATGTAATTTTCAAAATTTCATTCTCATTCTTCTGCTTCGGTCTCCAAAATTCGTATGCTAGAGTCAAGAATACCGAAAACGAAGTTTAGATACGACCTCATACAAGGACTGTTCATTATGGTGACAGTCATTATTTTGTGCACAGACCTAACACCCGGGCAGCAAGACTATTGTGGCGGGGATGGAGTGCACGGGACGATTTATACGGGACTCCATATAACAGCAAGACCAATGGAAGCGACTTGACATGAACTGACTACAATGCCTCGAAGTGGGGAATAAAGTCATGAATCTCGTTTTTCAAAACATACATGAAGACTAATTATGTGCCGCATAAAAATCAGAGACACTGCACAAGATTGCGACAGTAAATTGCGGAACAAGCATCTCCATGGAAAATTTGGGTTTCTACAATATAAGTCTTTCAGAAAGGAAGTAAACCATGTACTCAAGAAGACTACGACATAGCTGTCTACTAGCGAAGTCTAAACTTCGGGCTTGGCAATTGAAGCACGCGAAGCGCGTTTCTTAGCCAAACTCTCGCTCCGGTGTTCACGCTGCTCCTTGATACGAAGAGCCAAAAGCTTCTGATATTCTGCGGCTTCGGACTTAGCCTTGGCAACCCTGCTCTTCTTGATTGCCACTCTGCGGCGCTTCCTCTGCAACGTCAAAGGAGTAACAAGCCTCTGGATCTTGGGTGCCTTGCTCCTCTTCTTGCCTAAAAATAAATCCATGATATATATACGTATATTTAGACATTCTCCATAATATTAGAGGCAACACCAACAAACTCAGCTACACATGCTAGAACGAGAATACCAAACTGTCGAATAACTACCTGTAGCAGACACAAAGCTGCGGCGGTAGGTGTTGACATATTTCCTCACGTCATCCTCCTTGGTCAGGTTGAAAAGTTTACGAATTTTAGTAGCTCTCTTGGGGCCCCTCATTCTTGGTTTCTCAATGTCGGTAAGCCCGGGCAAATCGTTGTCCCCTGCAGACAAAGGATTCTATATGGTTGATTTATCACATGTCTTTTCACAAAAAGACCTGGACGAGCGCAGTTGAACAACATTCTGATATCATGTACCGATCCAGTGCTAAACCAACTGTTTAAATCACATCCATTGGTAGATGACTATAATATGGGTCCCTGAGTTCAATCAGCAGTGTTCCCTATAACGGAACTGAGCAAATTGCTGATATAGAGTTGGTCAAATGTACCTTGCTTGACAATCACAAGGTTCAAAACCGACAGGTCTGGGCTGACAATGCAGCCTCTAACAGACTTGCGTCTGCGCTCTCCGTTGCGTCTCCCATATCCCCTGAAGCATGCCACGCCTAGAAAAAGAAAAGCCAAAACCATGAGCAATAGGATCTTCTATTCTACTTGCAATTACGTCAACACAAATCCAAACTAAACTAAAACGTTAGAACAAGATTTACCTCTGTGCATCAAGAGCTGCACACGGCCTTGGGTAAGGACTCCCTGCTTCATCGGGAAACCCTGCTTGTCGCAGCCTCCCATAATCTTGAAGACGTAACCCTTGAACTCATCTCCGAGCTGGTCACCACTGACCTCCTGTGACAATCTCTTGTCGTAGAATTGACGACTAGAATCCAGGCAACATATCATGTAAGCAAAACCAAATCTAGAAAAAGAAAGCAAAACGAGAAACAGAAGATGACAAATATGCTATCCCAACGCACAAGGACGGGAACACCTCCAAAGTGATCGGTGACAGAAAAACGTCACCTAGAAAGCAGTTCATGCACTTAACTTAACACATAAAAACTCTAAACCTAAAACCCTAAGAGTTTAGGAATCCCTAAAAGTTGGTACACACGCCGGATCAAAGAGAGAAAGTGGAAACGAGAGAAACGATAATGAGTGGCTTACAGCTTGGCGTCGTCATCGATCTCAACCTTCTTCTGGCACCCCGTAGTGGGGTTGGCGATGTTGAGCTGCAGCGCAAAAAGGAACGATATTAGCGAAGAAGGAGGGCAGGTAGCCGACCCAACGGTAGATGAAACAGAAAAACAAAAGAAGGGGAGGAGAAGGGAGGGGAGTGTGTATGCATGGAAGGAAGGGAAAGAGAGGCGTGCGTGCCTTCATGGCTGGGTGTGAGCGCCGGCGCTCGCAAGAGAAGGGTGGAGAAGCGACGGGACGGGGGTTGAAGCGCGAAGGCGAAAGGAGGATCGTGGAGCCGCTCCGCAACCCTTAACACCCTCTCCCCTCCGCTAGGGTTTACCCACCCGCACCTTCCCCTTCCCCATACCCGCTTCCCCTTCCCCATCCCGGGTATCACCCCGTCATCTCCTCCCAAGTCTCATCCTGGTTGTATCATCTCCTTCTGCCATGATCCATCCCTTGCACAGCACCAGTGATCCCCACAACCATTTTATGACATTTCGCACAGGATATTACTCCCACATTCATGTTAGCTACTTGTGTTACCTCTGCAATAACTCTGTGCTATCATCCATTACCTTTGAGATATTGAGGTGATACCATGGTGATGTCCGTGGTTATCATATCACAAAGTTGCTACATACATAGTTTTAGCCTGGTATGAATTTTCATCAAACTTTAATATCTTTTTTATTTTCTTTCTCAAGATATGTTGCTCATTATTGTAATACTTTTTTTTGCAAAATTTAGCCACTTTTGGAATCAATACACAACACCTTCTCTGCCATTTAAAATATCTCTTTTCAATTGTAAATACTTAATATAGAGAGAATTTCAAACTTAGGAAAAAAAATGGAACGAAACAAAAAAAAACAGACATGTCAAATGGTACAACAATCTATGTTCTTTCTACAACCTCTTGTACACAAAACTCATTTTGTACAAACCCTGAGTAGTTTACTGGGTATGTTTTGAAAACAATATGAAGTATAACATAGGGAAGTTCAAATTTGTCTATGATAGAATTTATAAATGAATTTCAAATGTTGAAAGGTCCATTAATAGTAAAAAAAATCATTTAAAGTAAGATAAAGAGGTTCAAAACATAGATATTCCTTATTGCAAAAAAAATATTTGCAGCTTAAAATAAGAATCAGAAGATGTATGTTTGATTGGATCCATTTTGAATGTATGTTTGATTGGATCCATTTTGTATGCATGTTAGAAGAGATGGATGAATAATGGCTCATTATTTGGCCAAGATGGATGAAAATGTGTAATGCTTGTAAGTCATTGTCTTCTAAAACTACTATTTGTGCACACTTATGGTTTTCTGTCTTCTTTGTTGAGTCCATTGTATTTGGGGCAACTTTTTAATTTAGTTTTCCTTTATTGAAATTCTTCATGTCTTGGAGCTTCTGATAACAAAGTTTAGAAAATACGTCTTGGATTTAGAGCGCACACACAAGGCAACACAATAAGCAAGTTTGTTTAATATGCTAAAGTTGTCTAGAAAATAAAAACCTAATACATTTTAGAGTTGAAGTTCATATGATTATAACATAGAGTATATGCAATTTCAACAAAACTAGAGTCGTTATTATAGATGCTTTAAGATTAGAGTTACTGTGAGCAATTGTATACAGAATTTCAATGCATTTTGATTAAAGGTCTTACCATTGTTTTAGTGGGAGATTATAGCAAGAGAGAGAGAAACTACATTCTCTATAGGAGACTTATTGAGATTGAAAGAAGAAGAAAGAAAGTTGTTCTAACAAGAGTAGCACACAAAGTAATTCAAACAATAAATGGAGTGAGACATAGGCTTCTTTCAAAACCCCTTTACTTATAGTACTTGGTTGTACATCTCTAAGTGTCTTTAAAGAGACATTCCAAGCAACTTGCAAGTTTCTTTAGGCCATGTGGCACTCATGGCCACCCATATGATTCAACCACCACCCATATGATTTAACCACCATCCACTTGTTATGCCAACCTTATCATTGACTTAGCTTAGTAAATGCAATTGAATTGGCGCTTATCTCTTCACCTATTCATGCCACATGTGCACCTTGTGGTAAATCACATATCTCCCTTTTAACAACTTTGAAAACTCGTTTCAAATTTACAATTGAAATGTACATTGTAATTGAAACAAAACGTAGTTAATGGTAAATGGTGTGTTAAGTAATTGTAATATAATAAATGATATCATAAAAAGGTATTGATATCAATTTTCAATTTTTTAGTACACGCCAATGTGATTCCAAAACACTTTACATTTTTCAAATCGGATCAATTTTTAGTGCACAATGAATCTTCAAACTTTTCATTTAAAACTTCTTTCAAAGAGGAATTCGTGAGCATGTTGTATCCAACTGTACTTAAGGGTTGTTTCCACTACAGTTTGCTTATAGTTCCATTTGGTTTGTATTTACCACAACAATGCACAATGTTGGTTCCCTCCTCGATTCTCAATGAAACACCAATTTAACCCTTTAGTGCCGAGAGTGATTGTAAAGAAACCATTGTTTCTTGGTTGATGGACCTTTAAAAATCTCTTTGTTGAAATTAGTGATACAATTAACCCCGAAAGGTCCAGAATGTTTTGATACCTCCAAAATCCAAAATTGCATATTTTAACCATCTTGTGGAATTTGATGTATGTTCCAATACAATTTTGCGAATTTGGTATTTCCAACCGTAAGATCTTCAACCTAACTACCCGCGCTAATACTGTCTTAAATTTCAACCGTTGAATCGTTACCATTTGTGAGATTATAACGTTCAGAGTTTTTTTTTTTTTTTTTTTTTTAAATTTATTTTTGGCTTTGCTGGAAAAACATAGTCTAAATGGTGCCAAAAGAGACTTGATGATTGTTACTCCAAACATTTTGTTCATATTTTTTTTCATGTAGGTAATTAAATTGGGCACCTCCATGCAAAATTTAAGAGACTAATTTTGATTTTTTGACCTTCATGCAAATTATTTTCCAAAAGGAGGTACAAAAACCTACTATACAATGGTCAAACTTAACCAACGTTAAAGATTTTTGGTTCGGAAAAAAGTGATCGATGAAAAGTTACATCTATGAGTTTGTGAATTTAAGAAAAAGAACAAAATTTAAGAATTCCGAAATCTCAAATTTTGACAATTTTGAAATGTAAAAATGTAAAATTACAAAAAACTTTGAAGCTTGTTTATGTAATTTTTGGAGGCTGCCCTTGTAAATCGGTAAACATTTTGACTTAGATCACTTTGAATTATGAGTAGTAATTTGGTTGTGAACATATTTCTTAAATAAAATATTGAAAAAAAACCTAATTTAAAATTGCCCTATTTCGACTTCAAATCTAAAATTTCTAGATGAAGGTTCTAAAAATGGAATTTGACTTTGCAAATTTTACCACGTACACCAATACAATAAAAGATTAGCCAAAAATAAAATAATAAGAGAGCATCCAATAAAAGTATTAGCCAAATATATTACTTTTAACTCCTCCATCTTGGCTGCCCGAAATAGCAAAAACCACAATCAGGTTTCTTGGACCTTTAGGGGTTAATAGTATCCAACCGTATGGATGTAAGCATAGCTTTGTGAGACAAGTGTCATTTAAATCTTGGTAAGATCGAACCGTTGGATTGAAAATTTATAATATGTATTTGGTCTATATAATGCACACTCAAAATTGACATTTTTTGGGGTGCGTGACTTTCAAGATTAAATAGAATTTGGGTTAAATTTTCAAAATTAAAAGTGAAGATGTTCAACAACGGCCTATATCAACACCCTTTCATTGCAATTTTTCATGTCAAGAACACAGTTGTAGATTTTATAGGTGAAAGTGACTTATCCTTGTACATTTTATGACAAAATTTATATGTTAAAATAAGAAACGAGTTGGTACATTAATCAAGATCCAAATATATATACTACTAGAACACAAAGAAGAGAACACAACCCAAAAAGAATATACAAGATAACAAACTTGCAAATACAAGAAATACCACATAATACATTATACATGTGCCGCATTTTGTAAGTATTTGTTGAATTGAAAGATATTTGGATTATTTTAGTGTTTTGTACATAGGTATTTGAACAGCTAAGAAAGTCAAATTTTGAATTTTCATTTTGCATCATGTACAAAATCAAAAGTTGCACATGTGAACTTGACAAGTTGAAGTGATAAGGTTCACAGATTTTTCAGCATTTCATTTTCTAGTGATCCAGTGACAGTGACCACTAACAGATAAAACTCAAAACTCAAGTCACTACTAGCAAGCGTGTCGCCCCTTACTCCGGATCCTCAGGACCATGTCGCCCGTGACTCGTCGACCGAGTTTACGTTGGCTTTCTCGACCCGGTCACCGGTTTAGGGGGTTTTAGTGGGCCCTTTCTAGAGCCCAGCGAATCAGGTTGCTGCTGATTTGGGGAGTTAAGTCGGAGTGATCCACGTCGGAATTCCGATCCGAAGATCATTCCACGTCGGACAAAGAAGGAGTTTCACCGAGGGCGCTTGGTAAACGTTTATTCGGGGGATGGGGTGGTGGCGGGGTTGAGGGCAGCGTGGGACATGGGCCGCTTCCGAGTGACATCCAAGGTGTGTATTTGCAGGGGACCTCGCTGCGGTGTGTGCCTGGTTACAATAGTCACATTTACTCGGGAGACTGTTTTAACTTTACTTTATAATAAGTCTTTAAATTTGTCCTCCATTTAAGTAGAAACGAACCAAAACAAACTAATGTTTAATGGAGTCAGGGTTACATCCTAAGTTGGACTCAAGAACGTTTTTCAAGGGGGTGGGGTTTAGGGTGAGAGTGAATCAGCATCATCACAAAGGTATGTTGATGAGCGAAATTGTCTTTTATGTTCTAAAACGGTACAAAAAATGGCCGAACTTCCTACGTGAACTATACACTAAGCATATTCCCGGGCTGCCTTTACAGGGAGAAAAAACGACTCGTATGTACAGACATTGACTCCATTGTGTTGCTGCTATGCTAGTGCTATTTGACCATAACCCTATGTCCAGCTCCCTTCTCCACATACGATAATCCAGGATTACGGCTCCTAAATGTCTCACTTCATCTTCAGTCGGTGTCACTGTCCGGTGTGATGATCCCGGTTTTGTTGTAGTCGGCCACCTTGTCTGTACGCTTCGACCCCTCGCTTGGACCACCGCCATCTGCAATGGTAACAACACATGTATACGTCAACTGTGGCGAGTTCATGCCGGATGAACATTGGGGATTGATTCTGGCACAATTCCTTCTCCAAATCGAAACATCTGAATATGCAAAACAAGCAGACTCAATGATAATATGATATTCCGTACCTAGGGGAAGCTCCAGCATGCGATGCTTAAATGTCAACGGCGACATCACGGTCATTTCTACGAATACAGTAGGAGAGTCTTCATTTTCTACCGGACTCCGAAGCTCCATTGGCTCACCCGCCACCCAAACGAGTTCCTCTAGAGTGACTAGATCCGCGAACGCTGTATGTATTTCCTCATCTCCACATTCGAGCACTCCTGCACCACCTGCGTTTGTTAACCAAACTCTCATTCAGTTAGATGTTGTGCACATCGGATTTTCAAATAGGAGTATGTGTTAAAGAATTGACAGACCGGACTTACTTGGAGGCTCGTGCATTTCGTCTTCCTCGGAGTACTCATCCAATTCGGAATCCGAATCGTCGTTATCAAATCCCTGCGCCACTTTGAATGAATAATCATCAGATACTTGAATTCTATTAGTTGTGTTCTGAGAGTATAAAGAACATCGCAGGTCTAAAGAGACTGAGACAATGAAAGGCAAACTAACTAGCCCCTCAAAGTCCAACAGATGCTACGGAAAACCCCTATCAATGTTCGGAACCCTAAACATACCATAGAGCTGCGACGTACCTTTGTTGCGCCAAAAATCAAGGATGTCTGAGGTTCGCCTTGACGCACCTCTTGTACAACACAAGTGTTAACTCCGTTTCCCTCATGTGGATTCTGCAGGGGCAAGGCATCTTGGTCCATCCCATCCGTCTTGCCATCTCGAGTTCCCGCTGGAGGAGTTTCGCTTCCCGGGTGCGAATACGGCGTTCACCGGGTGCTTGGCTTCGTATCGACGCGTCCATGGTGTCGGACGTGGGAGGGAAACTTAATCCCCTGAACCTCTCTCGATGGAGCTTGATTTCAATAGTCCGTAATCCAACAAAAGAAACGTGACCTAACCTGACCCTAAAGTTTATGAGGACTACCCTGTATGTCACACGACCGGTAGAGTTGCGAAACAGCTCCAACAAAGCTGAAATCCGAACACCCAAAATATGCGTACATATGTCTCCTCTATTCCCACTTCATGTCTGTAAATAGCACCTCAGTTGACTCAAATTCATCTAAACCCTAACCCATTCCCAATTAAGCCACACATTAAACTGATGGTCTTCATCTTCTGAAAGGTCTCTGTAACTCATGCGTCTACGACAATGATATCAGTTTCTGCCACCTCGTATTCCTGGTCTGATCCTTCCCACATGTTATCGGCAACCTTGACAAAGCCGGCTTGGCCGATACTAATGTCTTCTCTTTGGGCAAGAGAGGGATTGTATACTTGCGTTGGTTCCAACAAGAGACATGGACACAATGATTCGTCTAAGAGGGGCCTTTGGATGGATTGGCAGCGGCAACTAAACCACTTTGTTCTCATTGCCGCGTCCAAAGTTATGGAATGCCGCAAGTACTTCCCGAGCCTGCAATCGCAATGGGGCATCAGTAACCAAGCAAGTTTTTGGCAACGGCTGCAGTCGCATATCTCAATGCAGTTGTGTCTGGCGCCATAGGGTCCCAACTCGTACTCTCTCAACACGCACTCTACCCACCTAGGATTACCATCAAAACGGTCGACTCTTGCAGTTTGTAGACAATACTCCGCACTATAGCCGTGCCCCTTGCACTGCATCGTACTGAAATCGCTACTGGTAGACTGTAATGGCAAGGACGAGTGATTGCAAAAAGTGCTCACGACGGAGGTACTACTCTATATCCTATTAGGGGGCTTGCTCGGAAACGCAATTAATAAGCTAATCTTGTCAACGTCACTAGGTCTAGGGAAAAGTCAGTACCTGTATATGACCGGGAGGAGGGGGGGGGAGGAAAGTGAAGGAAGTGGGGAGGAGGGGAGGAAAGGGGGGGGGGGGAGGGGAGGAGAGGGAGGGGAAGGAGGGGAGGCAGGGGTGGGAGGAGTGCCTCCTCTGCTCGTAGCCCACTACCATAACATCCGCAAATGGAATGCCACGACTCACGTAGCTCCAAAAGCCGCAAAGGATTCCTAAAGATTTTCCATGTTACGACAAAAAAATAGTTAAAGCTTGACCCTTTTGCGCTAGGCGGGGCCACGATTGTCCTATGATCTAGCCCTACTAGACGAGGACTGCAACTAACCCTCGAGGGCTTCCACGAAGACTGTTTTCTTGGGATTGCGATTCGCAGAATTCAACTCCACCCATCACTTTCTGTTCCACGACTGCGGTGAGTACGGTGCTTTGGTGAGACACGATGTGTGATTTCCAAATTAGGGTCCGCCGAGAGTAATTGTAATGCCCGTTGTCGTCGGGGAGATTGCGGGCTCGTTTGTCTTACCCGACTCTTGACATCGCTTTCAATGCATCTGCTAGGGTTTGGATGAAACAAACGTGTAGATGGCGCATCTCGACGGCGGCTACGCATGGACACCTTCGATACATGTCAAGAGTTTTGGCGTTGAACAATGCAGAGGCGGGCATCTCCATTGCTGCTGCTCTTCTATCTTACAAAAGGTCTGTTCAAACAACCCTCCATCCACCCCCTCCCCCCCCCCCCCTCTGCTCATTGTCTCAGTTTGTATCCCTAATCGCATTCTGCCTTCGAGGTCACAAGTGAGGTTGTAGTGGTCTAGTACCATCTGTAATAGTTAGGAATTTCATTACGGTTAGTAGCGGACTTAGATTCACGGCAGCTCAGACGAATGGATACGAATCCTTTTGCGGTGCGTCCGAGCAGAATGTCGGAGAGGAGGTGGCAGGAGGGTCCTGACGATCTTCATCACACCATGTTGGACGTTGTAGAATTGGCGTGTTTTCGACTTGAACGGTTCCAAAAGAGACACAAGCTGTATGTGCCGCCATGGAAGCCAGAATGGTCCTCGGAAACTGACAGAGAGATTTGCAGCCCCTCGATGGAGTCTACTCGAGTTGTGGCAGACAGTTTCATACACTCTCTGCCCGTTGACTTAGTGAAAGAGAAGCTCTGGCCATTTCTCATGAACGGCCACAGTCTCCACGACAATTTCAAGACTTTATGTCTACTGAGATGTGTCTGCAAGTCTTGGATGAACTATGCAGAGGACAGCAAAGAATGGCCGCTGTCATTGGAGTCCTGGAAAAAGGGAGATCATCGGTACATCAGTGAGTACGATGAGAATCCCTTTCTAGACACTGACTCAGAGTCGGACCCAGATTGGGGATACGAGGACTCAGATGAAGAGTGAGCCATACGAGGGTAGTAGACGTCAGTGATATGGTTAGCGATATGGTTAACGATAGGGGGATTATTACAATTAAAGAGTCTTCTGTCTCAGACTAGCTTAGTTGTTCGTGCTAAATGAACCTCTGCACTCTCAGGGTTTTGTGTCAAGTTTTGTACCGGGCTGTGGCCCCTCATATTGGTAAAGGGACATACATTTCGCAGTGACATGCCTGTCTTATGTGATGGTCTGCACAACTACGTTTCTTAGAAGTGGGGTGAACATCTTTGATACCATGTGGAATGTACCTCGTCTGTGCTTGAATGATGTGATGCGAAACACTCCCGTGTTGACCTGAAGTAGGCTCACATTTGCCAGGAACGGTTCACAGGATCAGAGTTGGTAAGGGCGGAGGTTCCTCGACATCTTGACCTCACCCTAAACATGACGACAAATTCAGTGGGTACTTCAACCAACGCTGGACAGGTATATTAGAGTGACGTTCCTCCTCCCACCGATCTGCCTTCCATTGTACAATGTTTTTTTTTTTTTTTTTTTTTGGCAACTTTGTGGTTAGACCCCTGCGTCTGTAATGGTCATTTGCTAGAGAAACGGCACTGAGAACGTTTGTGGGTATCCCAGGCAACATCGAGCGGGCACATGCCGGTGATGTCGACTTATCCTCAACGCCCACCATACATGCATCCATGGGGAGGTCAAATGATGTACGGTGGAGGGGCCTCTTCAAGCATGGATACCGCTGTGCAAAAGCAATACCTCTTTAACGGATATTCGCAGCCGCAAATGAACCAGCTCCAATCGGCAATGAACGCCATGAATAATTCTGCAACACACATGTTGCCGCCCGGTATGTCATTCGACTGTCGCCGGAACGCAGACGTCACAGCGAGCACGAAACAATCAACCTCGACACAGTCACAGTCGTTGAGCTCGCCCATTTTGAGTCAATTCTCTGCCTCCCTTGAGCGAGAGGCGAGAGCACGGAATGCCGCATATGCTTTACATATGGCGAGACAAGGATCGACCTCCACCAACGCAGACATGGCGACGAACTATCAACCTCAATTCCCGCAGCTCCCGTCTTTCTCCTCTTGTGGGGTGCCATGGCCGGCATGGCAAACAGATTCTGTGCTATCGTCGTTTGACATTCCACCGCCGAGGAACGACCATGCGTTGGCAAACGCTGCGGCAGAGTATGAACGGCAGGGGCAGTTACCGACGGGCAACGGAATCACGATTACAGGGGATGACAACTCTTTACGTTTGGGGGAGTCGAAGAGGACAGGACAATGCAGAGTCCAACGACAGAGGAAGAACGAATACAAAGAGAGGTCCATGGTATGGCCAATGCCAATTGCATGCTCCAAGAAGGGAGAGCTTCCGAAAGATGTGCGTCTGTTTGTACACGCGCAGTTCAGGGCTACGGCAAGAAAATTCCTGAACTTCTCGGTTATTCATTTCCGGGACCATCCTGGCTCCAACATCAAGGTGGTAAAGGAAGATCTGGATAGGCGATTCAGGTTCGATCCTTCGCTAAGAGAAGATTACATCCTAGGGTACATCGAGGTGTCCATGCGCACATTACGATACCTCTGGCGGAAGTTTTGGGTCAACTCCGGCAAAGGGTCCAAGCACAGGTTCTGTCCCGCTAGATATATCCCTGCGCTTGTTTCTTACTGGAAAACCGCTGCGGCCGAGGAGGAAAGCAAACGCATGAAGGAGGCACGGAATGCAGCAAAGAAAAAGAAGGCAGAGCGTCTTACCGCGCGTCAAGACGTCACCGAAGAGTCAAAGGACTTATGGGATGTAAGTGAATGGCTTCTACGGGACTATATCGCAATCGTTTAAAAAGCAAAGCCATCCGTCACTCTAAACCTCGCGAAGCTGAGAATGTGAAGTCATTTTTTCAGTCCACTACACTAGATCCTCCGAACTGTGCCAATTGAGTTATTATGTTGACGTGATAATTTTGCAGCCATTAGTGGACGAGGGCTCGTATAACATCCTCTCGGACGAAAGCGACAGCAGCGAAGAGTCCGTGCTATGTCCGGATTTGGCCGCATCAGCTGCGAATCTGAACGCTGACACAAATGTGCACATCGTAACACCCTGATATGTCGTTATGCTGTTTGATTTTCCTGACTGGGTCCTACTCCCACTGCTGGTAGTGTTGTTTAGAGATGTTGGTCACGGTAGACATCAGGGTAAGCAACATGTGAACAAGTCGAAATTCGAACATGTCTTCATTTGATAGATTGTCTGAACAGTTGCTGTTCCATTCTGCTCGATTCCACTAGGTCACCAGCACCACCACACTAGGATCAAAAGATGGAGCCACTTTTCCCGAGGTAATGCAACTGAAACCCGTAACTCTGATATTGTATTCCGCATCCCCTTCCTTGACGTATAACTTCTGAATATACATCTCTATTAAGGGATATGTATGACAACAGCACTCTGCCGCAAATAGAATGGCCGGAACGGGTCATACATTATGACATTGTATTATTGAAATGGCATGTACAGTTTGTTGCTGACCTGGAAGCCGGAGACCAAAGAGGCACTCCTAGTCATGCCATGGAAAACGTTGCCCGATCTTCGAAGACGGACGTGATTGTTCGCTCTCTCGGACGGGAGCTTCTCGATGTAAGGAAAACCGTAGACGGTCTATCATCATGGCATGACGGTGTAGAGCAAAACTTCGCATCTTTAAATCAGAAGATGGATCTGCTACTAATTGCGATGTTGCCTTCCCAAAGAAGTCCAGCAACAGTAACGACAGAGGGCGAACAAGTCACTGAGCATAACAGCAAGGACCAACTTGACGGAGGAGACCAATCCACTCTGAAGAACCGGGACAGCTCCATGATGCCGGATGCAATAGTTCCCGAAAGAACGGGGGCGGCATCTGGCGTGACAACAGAAATGTCTATGCTAAACCGAACATTTGCTGTACCAGGTAAACGTTGACTGGCTGATGGTCTCACATGGCACGTCCCTCGCGATTGACAATTAGATCGCACATTGGGGAAGTGCTCTTTACAAACCCGTATGGAAACAACTCTTGGTGAGCTATAGTGCGTCCGTGAGTTTAGTCTATTTAATTACAACATGCTAGTGTATGTTATTCCAAATCGTTGAATTGTGTACAGAATCGAGCACGGAATGGGAGGCTGGTAATCAGACGACCACTCATCCAACTGTTAGCGCACGCAATGACGCCGCAATTGACTGCGAGACGGACACCCCCCTAAATTGCACCAACAGCACCCAAGCTACAGGGCACGAGACCGTTGCAAAACAAGGAAGTGCTGTACAGGCGGCATTTGGGCTGCCCGGCGAGGACAGTCAACTAACACCTGCCAAACGTGAGCAGAGGGAGGTACGCCCCTTCCCGACTTCTCTTCTCTCATCAATTTGTGGCAGTTCATTATACTTGTTGACTCCCTAACCCTATATCCTCTTGTTACTTTTGACCGTAATATCAACCTTTTCATAACGCTGCAGGTGAACCGGAAAGGGGGTCTACTGCACCTGCATTGAAACGAGGAAAACTAACACTAGCGAAGATGAAGATGGTTCCTCTGCCAGTGCAATCAGGGCGTGCTCTGTCTTCTGCTGTAGACTCTGCATCAACAGAGCGACCACGCCGAAACAAGAAGAGGCCGTCGAAATTTATCGACTATGTCCTTCCTTCTGAGAACCGATGGTAAGTTACGTCGATATTTTAGTGCTTATTTATGAGAAAGCAAGCGTCACTAAAATACGAAGACTACTATATCCATAATGAACACGTCGTCGTTGTGCAGTGCGACCCTTTAACACCAAAAAAAGCAATATGGATTCTACATCCGGAACACCAGAATAAGACGATAGCGCTAGGTCGTTGTGGATCGCACTGGAGATCTTATAAGAAAAAGACAATCGCAAGCATCGAAGGAGTTTTATGGGAGCATGGAATGCAACTGGTCACCATCGAGCATGTGTACCCGGAGTGGTCACAGTCGAAGGTGTTGTATCCGGATAATCAGCGTCTTGGAATCACGACCATAGGAGATGCTCTGAAGGGAGATTTTGCAGAGGACGCTACCATTTTATGGCAGACGCGATACTTGAATTACGTGGAGGTCAGCAAAGTTAACTGACGGGTAAGCTAGCTAGTCAATTTCACGTCTTTTGGTTCATTTTGGAAGTGATGTTATCTGTATAGCAGTGCATATACCGCATCAATAGAATTATAAGCAGTGTAGGAAGATTGATACAAATCCAAATTTTGTTATGACCAACAACTGCAGACCTGCAGGACAATCCCGTCCTCACAAAGGAGGGGGTTCGAGGGAGAGGGATTAACAGCGACGGCCTCTTTTGTCGACTACAAAGCACGATACCATAGTCTTACGTAAAGCGTTTGCTCACAATTACAGCAGTCTTAGTGTAGGTTACGACCATGAAGACTTGTGAGTAAGTGACCGTCTGTAAATCGGATTGGCTGGTTAGAGTCAATCGTTTTCTCGAAACAGCATGTGTTTGATACGTACGACACCTTGATCATATTGTTCCCATATCTGCATCACGTGTTCCATGATTTCATGTTATGCCATCTTGATTGATTCAATGTACAATTGACTCTTATTGGAATATGCTCACTGAAGTTGCCAATACAGCGACATGTCTCAAAGAAGTTTATGCAGAGACGGTGCAAAAGAAGGACCTGCCACGGCAGTCACTGAGATAAGTCCACGCGCAGTTCCACCTTCTTGTGCAATTGTATGTCAATGATGAATTGCATTGACGTGGTCACATGGCATGTGCTGTCGGTGCATACCTCAGCAGAGTACTCCATGTTGTCCCGCATGGCCTCGCTTTAGTTAACTTTTTTTTTGCATTTCGATATGAAGCGCCGTCTAGTAGTGTGGAAGAGAAGTTGGAGGGTCTGGAGTCCCGTATGTCTTCCTTTTACCGTGAAGTCTGATTATCCTGCATCTCTGCTCATGTAAAATGTGAAACTCATGTATATATAAGTCTTCTCTGTTATGTTTTTAAATGTCGCGGTTGACAATGAGACAATTCCTTTTTAAATTTTCCTTCATCCCCAACCAGAATTACATTGTTGGTGCCTAGTTCGTGATGTTTTTTTTTTTTTTTCATACTTTGTCTTCAGCAATGGGTTTTGCCAGCGGGACAGCATACATGGAAGTACCACGCGGAGGTATTTCTGAGACTCTCATCGTCAATGGTGTACACCCTTACGTCATTCATAACTGTGATATCTAAGTCTTTAAATGTGCTCATCGAATAATATTTTTTTGTAAGGGTCCGCGTCGACTACGTCAGGCTCATCTGTCAGTGTGCCATCTGCTCGTCTCATTTACAAAAACATACTGACCCTCGTGTACTCATACAGATTTATCATACAAATATGTCATTTAAGAAACTGTCACAGGTCATGGACAACAGTCTTCACTACCAGGGAGTGTGCCAGGTCAGCAGTTTTAGTCTTCCAAGATTGTACAGGTTTATCTCTTTGTAACTCTATCGTAATTGCTGAGAACATGTGCTTCGTGGATGGCAGGATGCATTCCGCATTGTTGCCAGGTTTTAAACAGGGTCTCAAAGTGCTCCAAGTGGGTGTAGGAAGCATGTATCGCACACCCATGCAAACCAGCAAGTGGCAAGAATTATGAGATCTGCCAAGCAGGTACTATTTATCCCCATCTTGGTCTTCATATCAGCAAGCTGTATGCGTCTTTTGCTCTGTTGTAAATCCTCCGTTCTCCTTCCCCCTTATCAAAACTCTGAACCTGGATAGTATGTCGAGCCATGTTAATGCAAAGTACCCTGGAGTACATGAATATTGCTATAACCTGAAAATATCTGAAACAGTTTTTTCAGCCTAGGGCTCCACATGAAGCCGAAAGGAGTCAACGTTCTGGACAACCTAACACTCCATAACATCAATATGCTATAAGGTATGACTGATGTTGTGCAGCAATATGACTGAGCTTTGCAATTCTTTTCCCTGTAGTGCTATGATTTGTGAATTACCGAAGGCTTTTCATATTGATCTCTACCTGTACGATATGTTTGACGGCCATGACATTGGAAGTTGTCTTACCATGTACTGTTCATTTAGGACACAGCGCAAGAACACAAAACTCTGATACTTGTGTAATTCTACTGTGCCGATGGCTTGTTGTTTTTTTTTTTTTTTTTTTAAACCCTTGTTGCTTTTACAGATGAGCGACTCCCGTACCGAGACAATTCGAAAGGGATGGGTTTTACGGCTAGTTGGAGGCACCGGGCACGCTACGAATTGACTACTCCACATAGTGGCCAAGGGTGGAATCAGCTAGGACCGACTTCTGCCATTATCTCAACAAAATGCCACACATCACTTTCGATAGGAAACAGATGTTGAACATGATGTAGGAAGTGTTACATCTAGACTTGGTAATGAGGAGCACCGGAAAAATGGCCTGTAACAAACCACAGTGATTAATTATACAAGCTCCCTATATCAAAATGGTGTATACGGTTGGATGAAAAAATGTCCCTTTGGTCAATTCCAGTTTCATCCAAGCAAGTGAATCTCATTTAATAATTTTCATCCGCTCATAATCATCCCAATCGTCGAAATTGCCGACAAATAGGAGCGATGCACGCGTCGCCACCGTGGACCCACATCCAGGTGATTCCCGACATACCCAAATCCCTCGACACCTCAGACAGATCTATCCCTCCGTCCATGCTGTTCCATATCCAACGGCGAGTACACTTTCATCCAAGCAACTCAATTCTCATTTGAGATTTTTCATCCACCCTTAATCATCCCAAATGACGAAACTGACGACAAATACGAGCAATGCATGCGTCGAAACACCAAAGCCGCATTCAGGTCCTCCGCGATGTACCCAAATCCCTCATCACCTTGGACAGGGTATCCTCACCGTCCATGATGCCCCACATCCAACGGCCAGGATTACGACCAGTAAAACTCCCCACTTAGTAACTCCGAAGGCACAGTCAGCACCATCGCAAATCCACGTCACCAAGGGGATTCCAGCACGGCACGGAGGGCGAGATCATGAGCAGAGAGAGTGCGTCTAGCGTCGAGAATCAGTCCCTTATGCTTCAAATTCGTGGCCCTCCCCTTGTCGTTTGTGACCTGGATGACTCAGGGACTCGCAAGTTCCCCGGGAGACTCCGGAACCCTTCGGTGAGTCAGTTCTGTGTCGCCGGAGCTTACTTTATACTATATATGACAGTAAGGGGCGACACGCTTGCTAGTAGTGAGTGCAAGGATATATGATATGCTGTGTTGGGCAGTCGTGACTCGACCACGAAGATGGTCGAAGAGCCCATGCCAAATTGCACAAGGAAAGAAGGAAAGGACAATCACGCACTTGGCAAGTTGGCAATCTATCTTAGAGAAGCAGAGGAGATCAAGTGCAAATGCAACACATCTGCATGGCACAGTTAACTTATCATAGTTGAAGCGACATCCAGGCCGGTTTTTCCCAGTCTGGAAGGAAGGAAGGAAGGAATTAGGGGTTTCCGGAGACGACGAAAACATCCATCATCGTGGAATCTGGATGGATCGAGGACGATGGTCTTTCATGGTGGACAATATATATATATATATATATATATATATATATATATATATATATATATGCACGAATGCACACTACACTTGCTGCAGTATGTAAGTGAAGTTAGTGCACTATACAATGCACATGTGACATGACGGAGCTAGATATCCAGAAATCTAGAAATTAGGAGAAGATGCACAGAAGAATATTCTGTACAAGGCTTCCAAGTTCAGGTTCCCCATGCTCGCTCAAGGCCCAATAACTTAACAGTGGGCGACACCCATCCTTTTTGTTGTCTCTGTCCTCTTAGGCAAAGACTATGTGGAGACTTCTCCATCGACGCAAACCAAAAATCCAATGACCTATCGACAACCCTTTTCACACTTTGAAATAGGGTATGTTTTGTATCTGTTTTCACACCTCAGAGTGTGGTTCCGATGGGTGGCGACGTGGCATTTTCCATGCAGTTCGATGAAACGGCGACCTGCGGTGGCGATCAGGCGCATGTTAGGGTTGTAGCTCAGTCGTGGTGGAGGAGGGGTCAGAGTGGAGAGGCCGCAGCTTGCGTTTTGGGAGCTCCAAGTGAGTGAATGGAGATTGGTTGTGGAGGAAGTGGTGGTAGAGTTTCTGCCATTTCAGCGGTGGGGTGTCATGGCGGGGTTGCGCTTCAGATTTGACTCGCTGCACTCGTAGCGGTTGTCTCCTGTTTTCACCTCTAATGGCTTCAGAACTCATAAGTCAAGAACTATACACGGCACCTGCTCTGCTCCGACTCCTTGCCCTTTTGCAGAAGTCGTTCACTTCATAAATCCATCACCATCTCTGGCAAGCCACGGAATGACTGATCATTGCATGCCACAACAGTAAGGTAAGACCTCATGCCTCTCTTTTTGATTTCTTCCCAGTTTTTATTATTTTCATGATAGAGATTCTTTGTTTATTCAATCACTGCAAAGGTGGACAGTACAACTACAACCGAGCCATGTTCCACTTTCCGTCCAGGCTGAGTGTGGGCCTAGCAAGCATGTTCTCTGTTCAGAGGAGGTCCTTAAACTAGTAAATGTTGTGTGCCACCAACAGAACAACAGAAAATTCTTCTGCTTTACGTGTCGTTGTTCTCCAAGCGGTCACTGTGTGAAGGATATTTTGATTTGAAGGTGTGTATTCCCAAACACTGTTTTCCATTTGTTTTGCCTTCGGTGAGTGGTTTTGTTCTTCAGTCCTAATTCGATCTCGTTTTAGTCGGTGCTTTAATTTGGGTCTGGTGATGCTTTAGCTAGTGTGCTCAGATCTCTAGAATTTGGGTCGTTTCTACTGTTTTGCATGATCGAACAATGGCTTTGTAATTCGTTTATCTAATTAAATTAATACCTTGCTCTCGTATTGTATTAGCTAGTGAGCTCATTTTGGAAGAATTTTGATCGTTTCTATTGATCCAGGTGTTCATCATTCGAGTGTAATTCAATCGAGAAGTTAGTGCTATCTGGGTGCGGTTCAGATGTGGTTTTGTGGTTTATTGTTGATGAGTGGGTGCTGTATTGGCAGGTAATTTGGGGATGAGTTGATGGATATGAGAGGATTGTGGATGTGAGCAAGTGGTTGCAATGGCTACTAGAGCAGTTCTACCGCTGGTGGGATGCAGGTATGCTTGAATCCACAATACATGGCTGTAGAGGTGAAAAAAATTAGTTTGGAAGTGATTCGTATCCTTCTTGGTGGCCAATTCTTTTGAAGTGAGGTTCTTTGGTTGCTGCCTATTTACTACTTGATGTGGCGCAATTAGGAGTGAGACATCATGCTTCTCACTTGTAGCATTTTCAGCTTTGAATGACAAATCCTTACGAGTATTTCTCTTGTGTTGTGTAGCTCTTTTGCCAGGTCTAAAAATATTTCCAATGGGGTCGAATGGACAGTCAAACCATAGTCAGCGATGACAGTTTTAGGGTTAGATCTTTCTTCAAGGGTGAGCTAATCTCATCAGGTTTTTTGAGTTCCTCTTTTTGACCAAGAGGATTTAATCAAATTGTATGATTTTGTTTCAGTTCAATGTATGTACTATGATCTAGTACCAATACACTAATTGAAAATGAGAATATTGCTTGGCCAAATTTTGAAGCATGCGTCTGCAGTCTCTCATCTCATCAGCAGTCTCTCACCTCATCCGTAGTCTCTCATCTCATCTGCAGTCTCTCACCTCATCCACAGTCTCTCACCTCATCCGCAATCTCTCACCTCATCCGCAGTCTCTCATCTCATCCGCAGTCTCTCATCTCATCCGCAGTCTCTCATCTCATCCGCAGTCTCCCATCTCATCCGCAGTCTTAAACAGTATCTCTTATACAGTATTTCTTAAACGTTTTTGCATATACGCTTTTGCTTAAACAGTTTTGCTTAAACGGCATCTGATAAACATCATTTCTTAAATTGTTTTGCTTAAACGTCATTTCTTAAACAGCAGTTTAAACGGTTTTGCTTGAACGTCATTTCATAAACAGTCTTTTTTAAATGGTTTTGCTTAAACGACATTTCATAAACAGTATTTCTAAAACGCTTTTACTTACAAGCTTTCACTTAAACGGTTTTATTTGACTAGTATTTTTTAAACAATATTTCTTAAACAACATTTCTTAGAGACTTTTTTCTAAACAATTTTTATTTAATGCTTTTGCTTACACCCTTTTGCTTAAATGGTTTTGCTTTGACAATTTTGCCTAAACGGTTTGGATTAAATGTTTCTGCTTATGCAATTTTGCTTGTACAGTTTAGTTTATATAGCTTTTAAAAAATGATTTTGCATCATTGATTTTATCTCAATAGTTTTATTTTTATCTAAATTAAAATTTAATCAAGTTTAGGTTGAAAATTATCAAACCAAATTTACTTGTGGCAAATAAGTTTAGTTTTAATTAATGAAAGTCATGATGCAAAAAAACATCTAAAATTGTTATCTAAATTTCTAATTCTAATGAATTTAATTTAAGATTAAAACATACAATAATATTTTTAAAGATTAGTATTTATTTAGTAAAATATCATCATTATAATTATTTAGATCCATTAAGTTAAAACGATAGCTATAATTATTCACTACTTTCAAAATATATGCTATATATCTTAATTTAAAATTAAAAAATTAGTAATTTGTAATTGTTAGATGGTAAATCAACTAATTGAATAAGACATGTTTTTAATTATGATCAACAAATTTATTATTCTAAGTGAAATTATATAATAGATTTGACAACAAACAATTGATCTATAATGATGCATTGAAACCAAAGTATTCCAAAGATTAATCTTTAACTGAAAAGTCTATGGTAACTTTACAGATAAGACCATGGAAAAGATAAAATTTCAACATTTTAGGATAATATTTTATTGCATTTTGACATCTTTACGAAGTTTGGTGAAATTTAGAATTTCAAATCAATAATGAGTATACTTTAATGTAAGGCACTAGAAATATCCCAAAGAACCTAGAAGTGAAATTTAGAAGATTAGAAATAAAAAATGCAATATATTTCTAAAATCAAAATTTTTTATAAAAAATTCCTATAAATCAAACCATTGTTTAAAAATTTACAAAATCTTGTAATATAAAAAATATGATTAAATATGTAATGATTTTTCATTCAAAATAATGTAATCATTCAAAATTTATATATGATTTTTCTTAGAAAAGAGTAGACATTTTTTATGACTGTATTTTAGCCATCAATTATAGTATCTTGCTCAGCATTCCACATAACTAATCTTTATCATTACAAGATTATAAAAAATTATAAGTTTTATATCAATACTTTAACAAAATGTCATTCTTGAGGACAGAGCCTCACGGTTTCACTGTTCTTGTTTCTGTGCCCTCCCTCCAGGCTCCAGGCTCCAGGCTCCCTCGGGCCTCCATTATAAGTTATCATGCCTCGCTTCTTCCTTAACTTGTGTGAACTCCTTGTTTTGGATTACACTGCCCCACGCATACGCATACGTATACGTATACGTATACGCATACATATACTCATACGCACACGCATACGCATGCTGACACCACTTGCACTGGTTGTTTGTTGTCCACTTACCTTTTGGACCCTCCCCTAAGTTAGCAATACTCCCCCATCATTTATCGCCGCGAGACTATAACTTGCTTCTGCTCCCCAGTCCCCACTGCCCAGGTTTCGTCACTAAGTTACTCGAGCACATACATTCACAGAGCATCATCCCTCTTTTGTGCTGCCACCTTGCTCATCCCGTTGGTTGGTTACCCCTCATTGAAGAATCGCTCTTTACTGGCAGGACAGTCAGACAGACAGACAGACAGACAGACAGACAGGTAGCTCATGATATATGTCCATTTTGTACGAAAGCCACGGACTTGTGGAATTGTGCACCATTTTGGTTTGCGAGCATGGATTGAATTGACGAGGACGACGATGGCCACGAGGGAATACATATTCCATTAGTTCTTGTTGTCCATATCTCGCATCTGACCTTCTTTCCGGGAGTTTCGCATGGTGGGTTGGTTTCTGAGCAATGCTAGAAGTGGCTTCTTCGCTAATTAATAGACACCATCCCTGACTAAGCGAGGTTAGTTGTTGCATCTCTTTTTCTTGCAGGGTGTTGTAGACTTTCGAGTGACTTACTTCAGGGTTCGTTTGAATGAATAAATGCTGTCGGTGACGTAGCTTCACTTATGGCGATCCACGTTTTTTTCATCTACTGATCACCAGTTGCATCGATTTGCTTAGAAATCTGTGTAGACACTGGCCAAGTTGTTTTGAGAATCTGTGCTGTACTTGCATTTAACCTGTCTTGATTTTGTTGATTGTCGACATATTTGGCAGGCGGAGTTGTTAGCTGAAGTTTTCTCTCTCTTTTCTAACATAATTGCCAATTCGAATGCAGATAGACTATTGGACAATTGTATTCCGGGTTGAAGGTTCAATTGAGGCCTCGAGGTTGATGACCCTGGTTTAGTTTAGCATATGCTTGCGAGCACATATGGCGCTTAACATTTGAAAGACTTAGATTAGGGTTTCACACGTTCGTGCACTCTCAGTGGCTGTCGTTTCTGAGCACAATAAAGAAAATGCAGTTGCTCGGCAAGTTATCTTATGGTGTATTTTAATCCTGGGCACTCTCTTCCGTAGAGGATAATCTTATGGTGCTGCCATTTTTCTGGTTCTCAGGTATGCGTACAAGTTGGTGCCTGGAAATATGATTCTCACCTCCAGGGGCAAAGAAGTGCAATTCTGGGTTCATCTGGATAACCCTAACCCCCCAGGATCAGAGGCTATGGCTCCACCGGGTGCACTGGTAGATAGTGCTTCTACTCCTGGACGTTCGCCTGTACCCCTCCAATCACAAGCGCATGCTGCCCTACTTAGAGCTGCATCGTCATTCAAAGAGAAGTCTCCAGAAATCTATCGGAGTTTGTCAGCTGATGGAACCCGAATCTATGACTCGATTAAGTCTCCCCCGGAAGAAAATAGTTCCCTAGAATCCACTTCTTCAGGCAGAATACAGTATCCTAATTTGCAGGAATCGACATCAACGTCGGTCTCGAGTGAACTTAGATTATCAAAGCAGTCTTGTCTCCCTGATCCTTACATGGCATCCTCATCTTTGCAACTGCGATCTTCGGCCTTGAATCCCGCTTGCCCGCCTGCTCCTCCGGTATCTCCTGCCTTGAAGTCAAGGTTTTCACGGCGGATCGTTTTGTCTTCTGGTCCGAAGAAATCACAAGACCATGGTAAAAGTGGTTGCAATGTGGTTCCCAAGAGAATCGTTGACACTTGGGATAGGGTGTTCTTTGAAGAGATCAACGTTGATGTTACCGTCTATACGAATGATGGATACGAACTCGGCGCTCACTCAATAGTCTTGGTAAGCTTTTTCTGTCTGGAATAATTGTATTCATAGAATCCTTATGTCTTATGAAATCAAATCTCTATGAAATTGGAGATCTAACTATCTGTATGCTGTGGTCTTTCTTTGTAGATGAGCAGCTCCCCTGTGTTTAAATGTATGCTGCAGGAGCAATTTGAAATGTCAAGACATGCCGCAATCAATATACGTGGTGTTCCTTTTCAGGCAGCTCGATGTTTCCTTCGCTTTTTATACTCGTCTCGGTAAAGGAACCTATTGATTTCGAAGCTTGATTTTTTACATTGACTCTGGGTATGGATGGTATCCTAGGCTTTACATGTAATTCTTATGAATATCATCAAATTGCTGTGCATTTTTGTGGTGCATTTTAAACAGCTGTGAGGAAGCCGACATGGAGCAGTTTGCTCTCCAATTGGTAGTACTTGGACACGCATATAGGATTGCATCCCTGAAGCGCATTTGTACAGACAATTATGAGCATGGGCTGCTAAACTCTGACAATGTTGTGGATGTCTTGCAAATAGCGAGGTATCATCCCATTTCACGATAACTATCGTTTTAGATTTCACATTTATATTTGAGGGCTATTCTTCAGATTTATAATCGTTTACATACATGCTGTGGATAAATAATCTCAGCCCTTCGAGACGTTTCAAACTGTGGAGGTGGTGTGTATTTCTGATGTGAAGCATATTTCCTAACCTTTACTCTTCACTTTCAGGTTATGTGATGAACCTCGGCTTTATCTTTTGTGTTTACGGCGAATTGTGTCCGACTTCAAGTCTGTCGCTCGATCGGATGGCTGGAGGGTCATGAAAGAAACCGATCCAAATCTTGAACAGGAGCTAGTGGAGGCAGTGATTGAAGCAGATACTGTAAGTCTCATCTATTAAAGTTGCATTTCTATTCCTCAGTGACCCATGTTCTTGGCTCTCCATTTGTATGAAAGAATTGATCAATGCATTGGTATTTGTATTGAAAATGTACTCAACTCTAAAAACGAAGGTATCAACCTCTCTATTTGCATGTACAAACTCTCGCTAGGTGTATATTTCATTATGAGATTCCAAACCTAGAAGGCTCTGCACTTGTTCTTCTACTTCTCTATCTAGGAGTTAGAAGGTACCGTCAGCAGGTTAGGTCAGTGAGGGCTGCACATTGGAGAGAGCATGCCAAGACGCAAACGGGTAGATACTGCCTTGAAACTCTCAGACCAAGTCAGCAATGGAAACATCCCTTGAATATAACTATTGTTTGACATGTGCAGAAAAGGCGAGATAGATCGCGGAAGCTTGAGGAGGACAAAGTGTATGCACAACTGCATGATGCTATGGAAGCATTGGTACATATATGCCGAGATGGGTGCCGATCCATTGGTCCGCACGACAAGGTCTTGGACGGACGCCAAGGGGATTGCTCTTACCCAGCATGCAAAGGGCTAGAGTCTCTTGTGCGCCATTTCGCTGCCTGCAAATTGAAGGTTTCTGGTGGATGCGTGCACTGTAAGCGCATGTGGCAGCTTCTCGAACTCCACTCCCGCATGTGCACTTTGCAAGATCAGTCATGCAAAGTGCCCCTCTGCCGGTGAGTATCTACAAAACCCTTCTGTCCCTTTGATTAATTTGTCGTTTGAATAATACTTGAAGTTTTGTCATGAAGGGAAGTCTATGGCTGGGAATGAGAAAGCAAGGAGATGATTGATTGTAACTCTTATCATGCTTGCTTTATTCCATAATTTTTTTCTTCCTTTTCCGAACCTCAGACTTATGAAACAGAAGTCTATGTAGTCTATTTGTTGCACTGAAAGTGATGCCTGTTGATATCTGTGTCCACGTAGGCACTTCAAGGAGCGCGTAGGGCAGCAGCCGAGTCGGAAGGAAGAGATGCGGTGGAAGATGCTAGTACGGAAAGTCAAGTCTGCAAAAGCAGCGTCTGGTTCATTTTCTTTGGCTGCAATGTCTGCACGGCTGGCACAAATAGTTTGAGATTAATTGTTAAGCCAGTGTGACGCTTGATCAGTCTCTAGTGATTTGGGTATCGACCAAAGATTTCAGCTTGCAGCTCTTCAGAATGGCATACAAGTTAGCTAGCATCTGAGGTTGTCTAAAGATCTGCATCGGCAAGCATCCATGATTGTGTTTATATAGAATCTGTCGAAATTCTCTCCCTTTAGAGTATCAGCATTGCGGTTGAAGCTTGTGACCTGAAATTGTAAATTTTAGTCATCCGACAATAGTTTTAAGAGGATAATGGGATCGTTCTTTCAAACAATTAAGCACGAAAGATTAACCCTACTAAAGTTCCTTGCCTATGTTTCACTAGAAAATGCACCAAAACTGCCATTTCCGATGTAAAAACCATGAATGACTAAAAAATCATTATTTTCTAATTCTAACCATAAGATCTTCAAAAAGGTTATTGTAGTGGATAGCTCAATACATTTCATCATAACCGACCGTAGATATTAGAAGATTATAGCGACTGAAATTATAAAACATACTTTTTTAACACGATGTTTTACTAGGTTCACACACTCTAACTTTTTTTTTCTTAGGTTTTATGCATTATGGATTTTGGAGGTTTTGGTGCATGTCAAAGAAGACTAAGTTAGCTAATTGTATTTAAAAAGTTACACACAAAAGACAAGTGTAGCATGTTGAAAACAATATTTTTATTAAGTTGAATACAAAGGAATGTTAGTTCATATTTCTTTCCTAGAAATTCTTTTATGTTATAAAGTCCTAATCCAAACAGTCAAAGTAAAGATTGATGTTTATCCTTTAAGTGAAAAAAAGAAAAAACCCAAAAAAACAAATTTTCTAACTTTTATGAAGGAAAGAAGAAGTTTTTTAAGTACAATGCTCGAAACCGTGAGAAAACTTTGATATTTTGTGGACTGAACATTTTGTATTGAAAGAAGTTTATTTCTTGGAAATCTCAAAGATGACAACATTAGGTATTTATAGAAATAATCTCAAAGGTAATAGATGTATTTAGCATGGTTGCCCAAATTGCCTACCGAACTGAAAATTTCATTTCGGGTACCATAATTGTTTTTAAATTGTCTAAATGAAAAAAAAAATAGATTCCTTCAAAGTCCTTGTTACGGCAAACATTCAAAAAAAGTTTCAAAAAATCTTGACTTAAATTGAAGTCAGAGGTACATGCCCAAATTCTTAAAAAGTCCATAGGGGGCAAATTGTCTTTCAGGGATTAAAATGTTTCAGCAATTTTGATCTGGCTTATAGGTGTCTTTTGCAGCAATTTTGTCCTCTCCATTTCAATCTTTGATTCCTTTGAAGTCGCACAATGGCATATCTACATCACTTACTATACATCCACAAAGCCTAGTTCCTGCAAAAGCTGACAATTTAAGATTCAAACTTGGATATCTTAACCCCTCAAATTCTTTGCTGTTTTTGGAGCAAAATTGTCAAAACTGACTCTTTTCTACTTTAGATTTCATACATAGTAGGATAAGTCTTTTTTAGTAGATTTAGCGGTAAGATCGTAAAAATAACTTGACATACTATTCATATACTAAAATTGGACTATTGGTTTTTCTTCATTTGTGAATGATAAAGATCAAAGTGGGTTTCAGTAAAATGTGGACATTTTTTTTGTCAAACTTTAAAACCTCCCCTCGTAAAACTCATGTATATTCCAACTTGGATAACTTGGTACTTGAGATGGAATTTGATTAAGAATACATTACAATAAGAAAATTCAAAAAATATCTTAGAAATAAAAAGATTTTTTCTTGCCCAAATTTGAAGAGAAAATGAATTTGTCAAAGAAAATTTTCCAAAAAATTATAAATTCACCAATAAATTCACACAATTAGGTAGCAGTAAAATCTTCCTCCACAAAAAATTAACGCCAAAATATTACTTTTTACTATTTTATTCAACCCAAAAACTTAGGTTTAATATGATTTCATTACAAAATTGCACTCTTTCTGATTATGTATGCAGGTTGTAAACTTCATTTGAAACATCCCAAGGTTGGTTGCCATCTAACAGTGGCCGACCAACTTACTCTCATATATCTAATTTGAATCTGAATATTGTATGAAGTTGAATTGCCTTAACCTTGCATTGGACCAATTGCCTCCCTTGCATTGGACCAATTGCCTCACTTTTCAGGCCCTTACTTGACACTCTTCTTCTTAGTTGGCCCATTAAATTCTTCAGAGACATCCATCCCTTTAAAATGGAAGTTGAGGGAGAGGGAGAGGGAGAGGGAGAGGGAGAGGGAGAGGGAGAGGGAGAGGGAGAGGGAGAGGGAGAGGGCGAGGGCGAGGGCGAGGATTCACACAAAATTTGGATTTCATTTAAAAACAAGCTATCTAATGCGGAGATATAAAGCATAAATAGCGCGTTTTCATTTGAAATCCGGTTTAATGTCAAAGATGATCAATCTAATCATCAGATATCTAAAATTCTAATTTAGTACCTTCATATGTTAATAACTATAATCTTTGGTCAAATTGCATTATCCATTTAATTTAGACCAATAAAAAAGTTTTATTTTCATCTACCTGTTTTTATATACCGGTAGTAAATATTTTAGTTTAAAAAAGGTTGGAACTATAATCAAAGTAGAGTTAAATAAGACAAGCGATTTTAGAGGTTATAATTCATGATTTTTATAAAGGTAATACAGAAGTGGTAGCAATCATGCATCAAATGCAATTATACATTGGATAAAATTGCTTTTGCACTCTATAGGAACTTTGAATGTTTATCGTCCTATTTAGATTCTTAATAGATTATTTTGTAACCCCTAAATTTCTTTGTGTTTTTGAGAGCTTGAATCCTCAAAACTGCGATTTTTAACCACTATGCCCTCCCGAGGATATGAAACAAATTTTTAAACCTTTTTTGGAACTTCAACCGTAAGATCTTTTACCTAACCCCACTTGGAAGAACTGATCCAAATTTCAACCGTTGGATGTTTTTCATTAGTGAGATCATAGTGTTCAAAGTTTCAGCAGATATTTTTTTGGGCCTTGGCCGAGAGGCATGGTGCAAATGGGCCAAAGGGAGACTTGATGTTATTACTTCAAAAAATTTGGCCACATTTTTTTCCATGTAGCTAACTAGGTTAGGTATGCACATGCAAAATATTAGGCCAAAAAAACGCTTTTTAGACCTTCATAAAAATTATTTTCCATAAGAAGGTATAAAATTGACAAAATAGTAAAACATGCATTACAAAAACAATTTGTGAGCTTAAGAAAAGTGAACGGTGAGTAGGTACCTTTATAAATTTTTGATTTTTGGGAAAAACAATTTTTTTAAAATTCAAAAATCTCGAATTTTGACAAATTTTTAAAGGAAAAATTAAAAAATTACTAAAAACTGTGAAGTTTGTCTTTGTAAGTTTTGGAGGCTGCCCTTATAAAATTGGTAAAATTTTTGACTTGGGTCACTATGGAATTTGAGTAGTGATTTGGTTATGAACATATTTCAATTTTTGTTTTTTTAAAAAGACCTAATTTTAGACTGTCCGTTTTGGACTTGAAACCTAAAATTTCTAGATGAAGGTTCTAAAATTGGAATTTGGCTTCAAATTTTTTACTACATGGACCTTACCATAAAGGGAGCATCCAGCAAAAATCTTGAAAAAAAATATTGCTTTTAACCTCTCTATCTAGGCTGCCCGAATTTGCAAAAACCCATTTTGGGTTTTAAGGATAGTTAGGGGTTAAAGGAATAAGTGAAATATTATAGTTGAAATTTGTGATAAGTACAAGATTGACCAAAATCTATGTAACCTTGTTTTGTTCCTTCTACTGCAGAATTCCAAGTAGTAGTGTCTAATATTACTAATTTACATTAGGTTTTTCATGTCACTCTACTTTATTGCTATGTTGATTCTAAATATCCAAAATTATAAAGTTATTTCATGTCGTTGTTACCACTCCTCAGGTGGTAACTAGTAAATAATTGCTTACTTAGACCATGCTGTTCATTTAACTCAATGCTATTTCATACAATGTTCGTCCCATGTGGTTTGGGCCTAAACTCATAATCTGTGTAGTACCAAACTTATTGAAAATATTTCAGTTAAATCCCATTTTGGGTGGAAAAGAGAGCAAAATCACATTGAGGAAAAACAACAATCCCATGCTTCTGTGCATCCATAGATGTGGATTCATTTCATTGCCACAGTAATCGAAGACCTGAGAGAATCAAAGCTCTACCTACACTGTGATCTTTGAGTGGTAACGAGGTATTGAATAAAAGGACTTCATAAATCCAAACTTCAAGAATTAACATAAAGTGCACATCGACATCCGGACAAACTTAGCATGAAGGCTCTAACTACCAATTAACTCCGACGCAAACTTGCAAATCAATCTAAAAGCGACACAAATTACCACTTAAGTGTTGCCGCTAAATTCCTCAAATCTTTTACTTGTTGTATGGCACTCAACTTTTCCTGTTGTCGAAGGCGCACAGCCACTGATTCAGCGTCAAATCCTGATACGGGCTTTATTTGGGTCTGTTCTTCCAGCTCTAAAAGTAGCTCGTCCACTTCTCTTATGAAGTCGATCCGGAGTAAAGCATCATCATCCTCCTCCGGAATTTCAATCGGGCCCATTTGCTGGACAATAATGTCACAACCACACAGCATTTCAAAATCCAGACACAACTTCTCCAGAATGAATTATTCAGAATCCTCCATACATAGTTTACAAGTTATGCAGAGTGAGAAAGTAAGGGCTTACATTCTCAAGATCAAACCCAGATCCTCCAAGAATAGTGAAAGCATCCTCTGGGGGGAAGATCTGTATCATGGTAGCACGACACCGCCGCAACCATTCTTCATGGCTAAAACCATCATGTAGATTCAGTAGTTGATTAAGAAGTTGCATGGCCATGCTCGCCTCTCTATGAAGCATTTCCATCTGCAGACACAACAGAAGACCTCACTTGAGTACGATACGTAACAACTTCCACTAAAAGGCAGAACCAGCAAGGAGAGTGAATAGGTTACTTTCTATGAACAGCAACCAAAGTAACAAGGACTGATTGCTAAACTCTAAGAATCACAAGAGAGGTATACACAGATGTACGACTAACGCCCGCTTGCATATTCAGTGCAATTTCATCATGAATACATAGCATTCTCCGCTGTCATTCGTTACTTGATTAAGGAACAAGAAATAATGCTCAGGGGAATAACCAGATGCTACCGCTTGGTCAAAGAATTCACGCTGGTCTTACCTCCACTCTACGGTACAGCAGATCTAGAGCCTGAATTGCGACTCTTTCATCCTTGAAACCCCAACCATCATACAAACAAACTCGTAAATCATAAGAATTTCTGGCAAGTACAAGGCTTCTGCAGAATGACATTGTGAATACAAGCTGGGTTGTGTTTAATACTTGTACGTTGCTTAAATGATGAAAACCAATATTAATCCTATCCAGTGTTCAGGATTCATATCCACAACAAATATTTCATGAACTACATCTATAATAGGGCAGCGCAACAAAATAAAATAGGAAAAATAAACTTTACATCATGACGAGCCAACTCCAAACGATTTTGAATTACAAGAAGCACAAGAGGAGTGAGCTCCCCACTTTCGCCTGCTCTTTCGATCATCTGCAAAAGAGAACTTGCGAGTCTAAATGGGTTGGTATGAGAAAACTTGACTCCATGATGAAATTCTCAACAGAGTCCCAAAGGATAACATACAATGAAAGCATAACCAGTAGAGATACTGAGCATCAGTAAGATAAGAGTCCATTTGCATCATAGAATGAGTTCGTGATGCGCGAATTAGTATTTGAAAACTGAGCATATCAAACAACGAGTTTTCTCTTATAGAAAATTCCAGATACTGGAAGTGTCTGAAGGAAATTACCCCTCTCCAATCACCTAATGAAACAGATAAAGTGGATAACGTTCGCACAAGAGAAGAGAACATTTATGTTTAAAAGTTTAGAAATTAAAGTAGCAACGGAAAATTCAATTAAACCTTACCTCCTCCACTTCTTCACCCGATTTTATCAGGCTAGCGACAAACTTTCTCGCTTCTTTGACCTCTTCCTCCGGAAAATCCTTGAGTTTATTGCCAATATTGCGATATCCGGCTTCCTTTTCTGCTTCAGCCTCTGCCTCAAGCTGCCGCTGCTTCGCTAATTGTTTGCTCTCCTCTTTCCGCGCCTTCTCCCATTCCTGAATTCAAAGAGACTTGCAAATCATTACGGTACTAAACAAGAATGGATCAATACAACGACTAACACCCAGCGGAGAGAAAGGAGAATTGGTCTAGGAGTGATCAAACCTCATCATGCACTAATGCCTCAATGTCAATTACGTCTGGCTGTCTAGAATCGTTCGGCAAGCATGAAAAGCGCCAACGTGGAGGATGGCATGTAAATGATTGAGGTCGATAATTTGTGAAACCTATGCAAAGAAGACAAGGTGAAACAAGTGAAACAAAAAAGCAAATTACACGCAATGCAGACATGAGAAATGGTGGTGAAGAGAATTTGGGGGGGGGGGGGGGGGGGGGGGGGAGCAGCAAATCTAGGTGAAACATACCATTTTTAATTCCCACCTGGTCAGCACAAACTAAAAGACTTGTACTCCGGCGCTGATGATGCCCTGACATGGAACGAGGTAGGAAAGAAGAGAGAGGTGATTCTGAAGCAAAGAATGTACGCCTACTAGACGAATGGCCACACACCGGGCCATGGCGAATCCTGCAAGAATTTTCAAATAAGTGAAACGATTTCCGTCTGAAAATTGAATACAAATGAAACCCCACACAAATGTCTCTTCAAGAATGGCAAAGCCTTGTAAGTCGTGCATACCTGTAAGTGGTAGTGGTGTGATGGACATACCTGTGAATGGGCAACCCCAGTGCATAGCCCCGAATTGCATTGCTAGAGCTTTGGAGAAGCATTGTCCTTAGAATAGAGTGGTGGAATAGAGTAGAGAGTGGAGCAAGAGTGGCACGGGGGGAAACTAAACTTACGCTGTGGATATACAACTTCACTTATGATGTTACAGTATTGGGAATGAATCGGGATGATGATGAGTGGATGATGACAACAAGCTACACACTAGTGACTACACTACTACTAGTCCACACTCCACACAATCCGTTCGGCATTGTCTCTCCGACAGACAGTGGCATTCTTAAACCCTAGCCCAGCCCACTGAGCCCAGCCCAGCCCAGCCCACTCAAATTTCAGATTGCCAAGTCTATTGTGGAGTGGTGAAAGCCTGGGAATATTTTTACAGGCATCTGCAAAGCTTGTTGGAGGCCGGGGTCATGGAATCATAAATTTTTAACTCTTTTTTAATTAGTTATGAAATTTTGAATGTAAAATCGTAGGGGTTTCTAAAACCATTCACTCTAATATCTAGCTCCATTGTACATTACGTTTTTGAACTTGAAGCTAGAATCTAGCTTTCAAGTAATTGCCCTACTATGCGGTTGATGATCCCGTTCGGATTTCGAGCCCTCTACCTTAAGTTAAGTTTATTATTGCAAGACTCTCTGGATTCACCGGACTCTCTCTCTCGGATGTACGTCCCTCGTTCCTAGAACACAGAATGTTGGTTGTGAGTCACCTGACGGGTTTCGTCACCAACTTCACACATGAATTGTTCAAGAGAACATACAACAGTTGTAGAATGATGAACTATACAATTCATTTATTCTACCATTGTTGTGGATCCTTCAACATGAATCATAGAATTCTATTATTGAGCATGACTTTTGTCCTTTTCTTGTAAACTCAAACTTTTTAAATTTAATTGACAAAAAATTTGACATACTAAAAATTGACTAGAAGATTACATCACCAATGTATTTCTAAATGAAATAGTCTTTTCACATTCACATTATTTAATGTTTTTTACTTTTATTTTATTCAAACTTTTATAGATGATAATTATATACATAATTCTATACATAGAATTCCGTTCCAAGATTTGGACATAAGACATATTTTTCTTTCGTTTACAAGAAGATTTGATTATTTTAAATCATTTGAATATAAAATATCTCTTACTTTGATTATTTTCTTATAACTTAATCAACGTGACAATACATTAAAAAGGTATTTTGAACTTGATTTTATTTCCATTGATTATAAACAACATATTAATTCAAACTATGAGTATTTGAATTTGATCACTTGAAGCTAAAACCAACAAATACAATCCATTAATTGCCAGCATCATTGCTAAAGGATGGAAAGTCGACCCCCTCATAGTCATCACAGTTGGCGCTAAAGCCACCACGCACATTTCATCAATGAAACTACTTGAAGATCGCTTCAAAATCCCCATGCCTACCATCAAAAATACTTTTAAAAATATAAATACAATTGCCATACAATATGCCATGTCTATACTTCTTCACAAACGAAGAATAGAAAACCACCAACCACTCCCCGAGACACTAGACCCTCCATAGTCCAAACGACAAAACAAATTTTTTTTTAGTAGCTAGAGCTATTTTATTTAATTGTTAGCATATAGGTGTAAAGTCTCTTGTCACTTCCTGCTAGGTGGACTATTGGTTGGAACAACTCATTTCCTACCAGCGATTGCTGACGTAGTAGTACCAAGCCACTTCATCCCCCACATCTGCTCAAACGAGTCCATCAGGGTTTGAACCCGGACCAGTTCTATGAGACAAACGCTCACCTCCAACTAACAATGAGCTTGTGGCTTGGTGTCCAAACTCCCGCTGCAAACTAAACTTATACATCCGGTTTACCGGTTTACTTTTGTTACCGGTTATTTGTGACTAAAGTGTCTACTCTCGAAAGGGCGGAGTAGATCTTTACTTCCATACCTTTGTCCTGGGGCATTGGATTGGGGGTGAATCGAACAGAGTCACAGACACTTAATTCACGTTGGTCTTCTTCGGAGACCGAAGCTCCTCTCTCTCTATTTGAATTTGAGAAATATAATTTTTTAATTAATTTATAGATGTTGACCCTTATCTTTGCTATTGCCTTTCAGCCTATACATTATTATAAATTTCAAATTGATTTATTGATTTTTTAATTACTTGTTATGAGTATAAAATCAATAATTCAAAATGAACTGCTTAAATATTCTTGAATTATTCTATTCTTTAAAGTTTGACATATGGACATCTATATAGGATTGGTAATTACTAAAGAATGTAGGTAGGAACACACACTTTGTTAAGGAGGTAAGACCACCTTTATGGCCAAGTGCAAACATGCCTTAAGGAGAAGGGCTAGTGCAGCCATTTTGAAGATGAGATAAAGGCAGCCGTAGCCTTTGCAAATTTGCAAATGCAGGTTGAGAATAGTGGTTCGCAGTGTGCTCAATAATGTGAAATGTTGAGGATCAACATTCTGTAAAGACTAAAGTTGTATTCCCACCTGGCCTTAGAGGAGGTCTTAGGAAGGGGTGAAGGTGCGCCGTAATATGAAGAGTGAGTGGAGTGTGGGATGATACACAGGCTATGTACTGTACAGAACACAGAGACTAGTAAACGGACACGGGTATTGTGCCTTCGCTGGAGACTCGAGAGCGAGAGCAATCGGCATACCCTTGCAATAAACCTTGCCCTCGTCTAAATGACGAGACGGGCCCTCCCCCTCCTCCCCCCCTCCCTGATCTATTTTAAGGGGTCATGCGGCCCTTTTATAGTAATTTTTATATTTTTGATGGAATCGAGGACCCTGAATTAGTCTAGGGGACCCACTAAATTAATTTTGGTTAGTTTATATATATTTTTTATTTTTATTTTTTTCATTAACAAGCAAAATATAGGGGGCTTTTTGCCCTCTCCAATGGGAGGCCTGGTTGGGGGCCTCGTCATTAAGACGAGGGCGAGGTTTATTGCAAGGGATCGGCATAGGCTCTGGTTGTGCCTCTGGTTGTGCCTCGATCGGAGCCTGCCAGCGGAGGGTCTTGGGTCTTGGCCCCTAGGCTGCGTGTATGCATGTATGTATGCATGTATGTATGTATGTATGTCACTCTCTCTCTTCTCATCCCCACCCGCACAACTTGAAGGGAGAACTTGTTCACGCCTGGACTCCCTCTCACGCTCATCGCCGCACCCGCAGCAGCCATAGCAGCAGCCATGTCGCTCTCCTCCGTCGCCAAGCGGAGGCCCACCCACCCTCCTTCGCCCCGCGTTGCATCTCCCAAACGCACCCGCACCCGCACTTCCCCTTCGGACCATCTCCAAGCGCTCGCTGACCTGGAATCGCAAGTCCACGACCTCGGTGCCAAGGTCCTCGCCTTCCGCCACAAGGGCCTGCCGTTCTTCGCCCGCCTCAGCCAGGCTCTCGTCCAGCGCCCTTCAGGTCAGCTCTTCCCTTCCCTTCACTTCACTACGAACTTGACCTGGAACATCTGTCTCGCGTTCTCTGTCGATCAATTTCGAAACATCTGATGCTGGCGACACTTGTGGCCGATTTCTGTGGCCGTTTAAAGTTCTCGTGATTAGTAGTCGATATATATATATATTACGTGTTATTTGCCTGTATGATTGTTTAAATTCGTCATGTCGTTCAGGTGGCTCGCATGTTTTCTTAGGGTTTAGGGTTTGTGTTCAGATTACCAATGTAGCTGAAGGGAAGTGTGGAGAAGGAGCACAAAATTCGGGGTAGTGCTCATCACATGTGATCACATACTAGAACGATGACTACTGAAAATTCGATTCACCCTCGAAACTCGGGGCTAGCGTTTACAGACTCCATGTTTCATGGAAGGACGATCAATTATGTTTTGGGTGCATTTTTTAACTGTGATTGCGTCACGTTTATATTTGCAGAGGGAACAACAGACACGGCACCCACAGAGTCCAAGAATGCACATGAGGATTTGAGGCGGATTCTGAAGGAGAGGCTAGCTCTAGCCAATTCAATGTTGCCAACCTTGTTGGAGGAGCTCGTAATGTGGAACACGAAGATCCAACAGGCTGTGGATGTCAAGCGGAAGGATCAGCGATTGCCTTTTCCTTGATGAGGAAATCAGGGTCTAGCTGATCTGACTTGCCGCGAACTCTTGTACACTGTCCTACACAAAGGCGTCGTGCTGTTATCATTCATGGCACTGCAGTAAGGCACTGGAAGACTTAGCATTGAAAGTCTGTGTTTACAGTGCAGCAAGCGTATAGTGTACAATATATTTAGGAAAAGTAGGATAGACAGTTGGTGAACTTCATGAATCAAGCATTCGTAAGCAGCACGGAGTTGCAAAGGTGGCCCAATCGTGTAGAAAGCCTTCCTGCATTTTGTGCAGAAAGATGTACAAAGATAGTATGCAGTTTAAATCCTTTTATTAAACCACGTACTCACATTATTTGGTACAATAAACTCAAGTTTCATCGCAGAAAATACTTGCATTTACGTAAATAAATATGTGGTTCTTGAGTGAATGTCCTATTGAAGGCTTCCACTGACATGGTAACTTGCAATATCACCTTGTTATGGGCTCTACCTCGTATGGAAAGAATTTCCCTGATCTTCAAACTCTCCTCCTATAGATGACCTGATGAGACGAAGTGCCTGCTTCAATTCGACTCTCTTCAAAAGGAAGTCATACCACCGACCGAAATTATAAAATCCATTTTGCTCCGCTATCAGGAGTCTAGGTGAACTTCTTGATGTGATGCAGCTATGTAATGTACTGTACAGTGGGGTACAGAAATAATTCGAATTTTCTATTTTCAGTGAGAAAAATTTCAGTACTGCCAAGTTTGAAAGCCTCTCGAGAGCTCGGATATTGATATTTTACCACGAATTTTTAATCAAAGAATTGTCTTTAAGTTAATTATATGTATGCCATTTTTCAAGGCCAAAAGATTCACCAAAAAAAGGTTATTCAAAATCTACCACCGAGGACATGTTTTCACTTCTGCCAACTTTGACAGCCTTCCAAAGATTGATTTTTTTTTTTAGGCCATGATATTCTTGGAACAAAGTCCCCTTTATGTTGATAACATATGATAAAAAGTTCAAGGCCAAAAGACTAATATCAAAAAAGATATCAACAATCTACCAAAATGTGTAGTTGTCTCATACAATGGAGGAAACCATTTCATTGAAACCAGCGGTTGAGAAACTGTCCATTTACCATAAAAATTGGCAACCAACATGCTCTTTAGGATATAAAAATTCATGCCCTAATACTACTATGAATATGATCATTGTAAGCAAATTCAATCAAATGCAACCACTTATTCCATGAGTGTTGTCTCTTACCAACATACATTCTCAACATATCTTCAAGAGTCTTGTTAGTTCTTTCAGTCTGTCCATCACTCTTAGAATGATATGTAGTACTCAACTTAATTCATTCACAAACTTACGATTTCTATCACTTATAATCTAACACGGAATTCCATGGTGTTTGAAGATCTCTTTCATAAATAACTCAGTTACTCCATAAGCAGTTACAATAGTAACTATAGGAATAAAATGAGCTATCTTAGTGAGTCTATCTACAACGTCCATGATGCTATCAAAGTTACTTCAAGTCTTAGGCAATCCAAGTCTTAGGCAATCCAACAATAAATCCATACTGACTGATTCAAAATTTAAATTAGGAACACTAAGAGGTTGCAACAATCCGTGGCTCTTCATTTGTTCAAACTTAGAGACTTGACATTTCAAGCATCTTTCAGCATATTCTTTTACATCCTTTTTCATTCCTGGCCAGTAATAATGACGTTTGACTCCCATATAGGTCTTTTGAAAACCTGGATGGCCTGCTATTGGAATATCACAAAGGTTATTCATAATATTGAGTCTATATTTCCCAGCCTTGGGAATACAGACTCTGCCACTATAATATAAAACTTCATCTTTCAATTCAAAAGACTTAAATTTATCGATTTCATTCACAGTTCTAGCTTCCTTAGACAGACTTTCAAATGAAATTTTATAGAAATCATCATTAGGATAATGCATTTTGATTTCATCCATCAGAGAATTTCTGATGCATAAAATAGCATTTGCTAGCGATCTTCTAGAAAGAGCATCAGCCACCACATTTTCTTTACCTTTAACATATTCAATTTCAAAATCAAACTCTTGTAATAATTCCATCGACCTACACTGCCTTCTACTCAAATTCAATTGGGTTGAAAAATTATTTTGAAGACTGGTGATCGGTTTCTATCTTAAACCTTACTTCTAGTAAATAATGCCTCCAAACCTTCAAAGAATGAATGACTGCTAGTAATTCCTTCTCGTGTACTGGATAATTTAACTCAGCGGAATTCAATTTACGAGATTCATATGCAACTATCTTTCTATCTTGCATCAAAATTGCACCAATAGCTAAATCGCTAGCGTCGATACACAAAATTATGTTTCCTTTCAAGGGATCGATAATAGTCAAAACAAGAGTTTGGGTTAACACTGACTTCAAAGTCTCGAAACTCAAGTCACACTCAGTAGTCCAATCTATTCCATTACCCTTTCCTTTCAAGAAATTAGTCATAGGAGCAGTTATTTTAGAAAATCCTTTGACAAATCTTCTGTAATAGCTCGCAAAACCTAAGAAACTTCTCACTTCTCTCTTGTCTTTTGGTATTGGCCACTCAGTAACTACCTTGATCTTCCTAGGATCTACTGAGATTCCCTCATCAAAAACAATGTGACCAAGAAATTCAATACAAGAGGTAAAGAAATCACACTTACTTAACTTAGCATATAACTTATTCGCTCTCAGAATTTCAAAAACTTGTTTAAGATGTTTCTTATGTTCTTTTACATTCTTAGAATATATAAGAATATCATCCATTAATACTAACACAAATTTACCCAAAATATCACGAAATAAGGAATTCATCAAAGTCATAAACGTAGCAGAAGCATTTGTTAGTCCAAAAGGCATTACAACATACTTGTAATGACCTAAACGCGATTTGAAGCCTGTTTTCTGAATGTCAGACTCTTTAATTCGAATTTGATGATAAACACTCTTCAAATTTATCTTGGAAAATATTTTTGATCCATGTAAGTGATCAAAAATATCATCAATACGGGGCAACGGAAATTCTTGACATTGAGTATATTAAGACCACGATAATCTACACATAATCTTAATGATCCATTTTTCTTCTTAACAAAGTGGACCAGGGCACCCCAAGGTGATTTGCTAGGTCTAATGTAACCTTTGTTCAACAAATCTTTCAATTGATTCTCCAACTCAACATTTTGAGTTAGAGAATGGCGACAGGGTGCCCTAGCAATATGAGCGGCATCAACAATTAAATCTATAGCGTGATCAACATCTCTTCTAGATGGCAATTCCGTCAACTCTTCAGGAAATATATCTTTAAAGTCATCCAAGAATTCATTCACTCTTTTGTTATCCTTACTTTCATCCTCAACTTCACTCACATGTATTAGAAATACTTCGTGGTTTTTCCTAATACACCGTTTCATTTGTAAGTGAGAAAGCATAGGGACCTTTGGTAAAGATCTCTTACCTCTTATGGTGAAAGATTCCCCGTTGTGAAGCTTTCCATGGACTGCTCCCTCCTTGCATGCAATCCATGCGTTCACTTGCTTCAGCCACGCCATCCCCAATATCACCTCATATCGTGCTCCATTTCAAACTTCAAAGTCCACCTCAATATCTATACTTTGAATGTTCATATGAACCTTCAACATGCGGTAAGTGATAGAATTGGTTTGGTTGTATGGTAACAAAACTGAGCAAGGTTTGATAAGAACTAGGGAAGTTCTATCTTGTGAGCAAATGAAGTTGATATCATATTATGGGTGCTACTAGAATCATGTCCATAATAGCAGCTGAGATAGTTGAGACAACATCCTTGCTTGGCTCTCCATCAGATGTATCTTTGTCTCCTTGCTCCACCTCCAAAGCTGTTGTCTCCTTTTTGGATGATGGACACTCAAAGCTTCGATGTCCAAGCTTATCACACTTAAAGCAAAGACCTTTCTTCACATGCTCATCTTGCTCTTCTTTGCTCAACATGACAACCCTCTGTCCTGGGTTGAACTTAGGACCTTGAGAGAGATTAGAACCTTGAGAGAACTTTGAACACTTAAAATTATTAGACCGATTGAACTCAGAGGACCTCTTTCCCAACAAACTCTTGTTCTTCTCTAACTTGCTATTAACCTCTCTCTCAAAGTTCAAAGCCAAACTATAAGCATCATCTAGAATCTTTGGATGATATGCATTGGCTTTAAATCTGATTGAATCCTTTAAGATGCGTAAGAGCACAATAAAGTGGACCACAAAGTGCAACATGTGACCACTAAGGAGTGAATATATATGAAGTGTGTTGTTTTTTAAAGCTCAAAGCTGATTTTGAGCATTTTAATCACTTTCTAGGGTGTCATAAAGTATCTTGCACGCATCTTCATAAAAAGAACATCCTCGATTGAAACTTAATTTGACCACTAGTTCTAAATCATGAAAATGAACTTTTCCAAAGTCTTAATTTCTTCATTTGGTGGCCTCTATTGTCTTAAGAGGATGTTTTTTTCAATTTAAAAAACAATGTTTGGTGGAAAAAAATGCACAAAAGTACCGCGGAAGTGACCTTCTTAAAAAACATCCTTGCGGTACTTTTGGAACCCTAAACCAATTATTGAGTTTATGAATTGACTATTTTAGAATACCTCTTAAACATACAAAGGGCACCACGTCATCAAAAGTGATTTTTTGATAGTTTTTGATTCTTTTCTAGCCACTTTTTCAAATGACTGCATTCATTTTGCTTGGATTTAAAACCCCCATACAATAACTTTAAAGTGTCTACTTTGCACGAAACTTTTCCAAGTTGTAGAAAAACAAGTTGAGAATCCATATTAGCAAAACAAAATTGACTTCAATTACATCTTTTCATCACTTTTGTGCAATTTTTGCAAAAGGGCTGAAAGCGACAAATAGTTAAGCACTTTTTTGGTCCACTTTATTGTGCTTCTCCCTAGTTACAAAGAAAGAACTCAACTCTGTCACTTTCACCTTAGGGCCCAATTAGGAAAATAGACAATATGTGAATCAAACTTTGACTTGTATTGGGTGACAGACAAACTTCCATGTTTCAAGTCATAGAGCCCTCGGCGCATGTCTTCTCCATAATTTCCAGGAAGAAATTTCCTTGAAGAAACAAGTACTTGAAAGTGTTCCAATTTGACAGAGGTTGAAGTCCACGGTTCTTCTAGTCGTTCTTCAAATTATCATACCACACACGAGCTTTTTCTTGAAGACAAATCACCATAACCTTGATCTTGTCATCATCTTCGTAATCTGAAGTAAAGAAATCCTCCAACATGGAAATAAAAGACTTCACCTCTTCCGGCTTGCAGTTCCTTCCCTCAAACCAAAGCTTGAAAGGATATTTACTTAAGTTCTTCAAAACATCAACTCATCTAGGACCAGGACCCCTCAATGTAGATGTTGCAACAGACTCTATCTCTCTTGACCTAGTAGGTAAAGATGAAGGTTGCCAAGGAGTGTCTGCACAAACACCTCTAGGAAGAGGTGGAGCTCCAGCTTGTATAGAATCCCCTCTAGGAAGAGATGGAGCTCCAGATTCTACAGGATCCGGAATTTCCCTCATTGCTCCCATCACTCCTCTCATAACCCTCTCTTCCAAACCCTCAAGAGGATCAACTCTCCCTTCCAAACCCTACAGAGGATCCATAACTGCTCTTATACCAATTGTGACAAACCTCCCAACAAGTTTGCCACCAACTCTCAAACAAAGACAAATAAGACAAATGAAAGATAAAACCCAATAATCTATAAAGATCAAAATATATTGACTGAGGCTCATCACCCAACCATAGAAAAGGGATCACCAGAAGAAGTGTCTTCTCTTCTCACCTCCAAGCCTTTATATACTAGTTCTTTCCCAAAAGGAACTAGAGTCTATCTCAGACTATGTCCAGAGTCTAGTCTATTTATAGATCATTCTATCTCCTTTACTCCTATATCTGGAGTAAAGATAATCCACAAATCCTTCTAGGTTCTTCTATCTCTTCAACTCAGAGACTCTTTTAGATCTTTCCATCTTCTTTACTCCTATATCTGGGGTGAAGATAATTCACCACTATCTTTACTCCTATATCTAGAGTAAAGATAATTCACTACTATCAGTAGTCTAATTCTACTGTACCTCATCTTGAGTTGTCTAACTCTTGTACACATGTTCTCAATCTTGGAGTGGTCTGACTCTAATGCACTAAATATATGGTTGTCTGACTCCGGTCCATCCATCCTCAATTGGGAGTTGTCTGACTCCTTTCATCCTCTGCTTACACATTGTATAATGTGATTAGAAGATTTCATTCATCCATCTATCATTGTAAGTTACCTTACAATTAGACAACGTTCAAGGAGCACTCATAGCAATCGCAATTTAATGTTGTTGATCAAATTTTGAACCTCGTGATCATCAAAACTTTGTCTGTCTAGCTAGGATGATAATTCGGATTGGGATAGAGTGTAGGAGGGATAACCCGCGATGCTTGATTCGGGGGAGCGGGGGGTTGAGGGCAAGAGGACGCGACATTGGGTAAAGGGCAGCTCTCGCGGGGCAGCTCTATTTGTCATAAACAAGACGTGTGGCCTTGTGGGACCTCAAGGTTCACCTATAAACACTAAATTTAGAGAAAATTAAAACTAAAGTATAGGATTCAAGTGTAGGAGTATATGAAGATATACAATTAGAAAAAAAAGTACATCAAGCCAACAACTTACGGCTTTGCATTCCTGGGATGTCATGGTTCCGAAATTTTGTGAATATTTTGCAATATAAATAATTTGTTGAATATTTTGCAATATAAATAATTTACGAATATAATTTGTTGAATATTTTGCAATATAAATAATTTGTTGAGTATTTTGCAATATAAATAATTTGTTGAATATTTTGCAATATAAATAATTTGTTGAGTATTTTGCAATATAAATAATTTGTTGAATATTTTGCAATATAAATAATTTGTTGAATATTTTGCAATATAAATAATTTACGAATATAATTTGTTGAATATTTTGCAATATAAATAATTTGTTGAGTATTTTGCAATATAAATAATTTGTTGAATATTTTGCAATATAAATAATTTGTTGAGTATTTTGCAATATAAATAATTTACACATAAAATTTGTTTAGTTGTGAATTTATACTAGTAGTATGTAGTAGTATGCATTTTAACAATGTTGTTGCAATTAAATAATTTTGTTTATAAGTTTGTGAAGATATATATTCTAGCAGTGTATTGATGACTCAAACTGATGCATGACCAGGGTAAATGTTAAATGAACACTTTCTCCGTATCTTTAAATAGATTTGGTATCTTCAATCACACTATTCCACAACCTCGCACAAGAAAATTGCTTCAGAGTCTTCCAAAATGATGATGATTTGATATGTCTCACCAGTTTTCACTTTGGAACTGGAAGATCTCTCTACACTACAATACTAAAATCCCAAATTCACATATTCGCACAAAATAAAAACAACCAATAATAGATAAAATGATTGGTGTGCCTTGTTGCCAATGTTGAATTTTTTCTAAAATTCTTCATAAATGTCTAAAATTGATAGTGGAAATGAAATTTTATTTCCTAGACAAAATATGAATTTATTATGAAGTTTTGAAGTGTGTACAGTGTACTATTCAATTGACCTAAAAGAATCTCTACACTATCCCCAAATCAAGAAAAATTGTATTTATAAAGGCCATTTAATTCACTTATAATGGTCACTACATGTGACAAATTCCAACTTGTTTGAATTATATTTAAAAACTGTTTTGACTGAATATGACTAATCACCTTAGTAATTTTTACTGTGCAATAGAACGGTACAGGACAATCCTTACCTTTCTTGATCATTGCACACACATGTACATGGAGACATTGGGTTTACAATCACAAAGCAACAAGAGCACCGCCATGGGCTCTTCAATCACGTAAATTTTGCGATGCTTTCCAGAGGTTTGAAGACCAATTTGACTACTTATGCTTCCATCACAAATTTATTCTAATTCCTATGGATTCTTGAAATAGATGCCAAAAAAATATAATCTATAAAGTTTTTCTTTGTCTTCGATCGATTTCCATCTAGGATAGAGAAGTGATAAAATTGTACGTAAAATGCCATGCATCTGTAGCCAAATGATTAACAAAAGCCATAGTTTAATCATGCAAACAAAAAAGCAATTGTCTTTGCCTTCCTCCACATTTATCATTTAGTAAAACTAGAGATTTTTACACATTCAAAACTTTCACAACTATGTTTACTCTTTATTATTAAGTATCTTACGCTTCACCAAAATGAAATCATCAACATTAAGTTTTTTAGGTAGCATAACTTATTTACTTTTTGTTACTCTAGATAACTAAATCCCGGTGTGAATGCCACGCAAATGTCGATAATCACTTTTGCAGCAAGCTCCTTGAGGTTTACGTCCAGCCATGGCATATGCCAAAGCCAACAAAAATGTAGACTCGAAATATTTTCATCTATAGGTGTGATTAAACTTTGTCTTTCCTTTCTTCAACTTTGTTTTGTAACCGGATTCTAACATACCTATTGTAATTCCTTCAACATTTGTATCTTCCTTAAGATGAATATCTTCTACTTTATCTAGTGCACGATTGTTGACTCCTTTTTCAATGTTGATATTGTCCAAAACCATGATGAGCGCCCCTACAAAGACTTTTTTCAATTGGTTGAATTTGGGGTCTTCTATCCAATCACAAAGTTCTTCACTATCGAATGCATTAGAGTCGATGGGCACTAAAAACACTTCATTAGGATTTGTGTTGTCAAGTTACTCTTTCTCGTGTAATCGACTGTCATGGAAAATTTAGAAATTTATGAGTCTCAACAAATTTTGCTTGGCTTCATTTTCTGAGACATCACATGATGCGTTTCGCTTAAATTTCAAGTCAATGCTTAGTTTCTATTCAATGGTGCTAGATTTGCATATGCTAGTTGTGAGGCTATGTATGAAGAAACTGTGTCTCTTTTCGTCGTTGATTTGCACTTTGTCTCTAGAATCTCCTTGTGTTGTCTGGAAGAGACAATTAAGGTGTGCTAACTTAATATGATACTCTCACTAGTAATTAAAATGACTTTTACTTTTGACAATCGTATTGTGGATTCAAAGATAAGGATTTAAATAGCATGTGCCAGTGGTTTTTCCGAAGATGTATCAGCTCCTACCTTGAACCCTATACATTAGTTTCAACTGTCTCCAAGTTTTGTATTTGTAGGTGAACCTTGGAGGTTCCATAAAAACTTTGCACTTTCTATGGTGTCTATAAACACATTAGCAAAAACTGAAAGTATCTAGATGAGCTGCACAAAACAATTATAGTCTCGCGAAGATGAGTCACTTGATGAGTCTCGCGAAGATGGGTCACTTTATGTCCAGTCACGGCATATGCCAAAGCCAACAAAAATGTAACAAAATCTTAGAGTGACCCAATGTCTAGTGCAAAGATAAATTATAGTCTCGCAAAGATCTTGCAATTTCCTCCGTCTACAATTTTTTGATGTGAGTTTCTGAAAAAAAGCCCATTGTCAAACTCACATCAAAATTAAAATTTCAAAAAGCCCATTCTAGGACTTTGGCCATTTAGGTGTTAAAAAGCCGTGTCTTTTTGGTTGTTGATTTACACTTTGTCTCTAGAATCTCCATGTAATGTCTGAAAGAGACAATTAAGTTGTGCTAATTTATGATACTATCTCCACTAATTAAAATGATCTTTTTACTTTCGACAATCTGTTGTATTCATGTAAAACCATAGAAATTGACTTAGAAAGATCACCAAAATTAACTTCTATTTTCTTTGTTTAAATTAAAACAAAACTGTTGAAAAGGTAAAAGTTTCACCTCTGAAAGTTCTACCCAGTTGAAGAGTGCCCTACACCAATTTGTCACCAATTAAGTCCTTTGGAAAATACAAAAGTGCCAACTGATTATTGCTAGCCTCATTTGATTTCCAATCTCACAAAAGGTTAAATAAAATTGCAAAATCACAGTGTGCATGTGGTTCAGATTGCACGGTGCACTTAATTGTAAAATTATACTGTCCTAATGATAAAGCAGACAAATGAGAACAAGGATGTCAGTTCTTAAGTTTGAAAAGAGAATATAAACTCCAGTTCCCCATGAATAACGCTGGTAAAGGTAAGGTAGATTGCTCTAAAACCGACCACCTTCCCAAAACCAACCGATAGGCCACCCGTGCAACCGCTCATGGACCGCTCATGGTGGTGATTTTTCCGCGTGCAGTAGTGTTGAAATCTGTTAGTGGGGAGCGACTTAATATGGGAATATATAGTAACGTGATTAATTTTATAGATCATGAAAGATCATGTTCAAGATGTGCACTTGGGCTATTCACTGGTGGAGCCTTCACTTGGGGCACATCGTAGGTGGGCTATTCACTTGGGCACTTCATTGTTCTCGCAGTTCTCAGTTCATTCAACCTACTTTGGTCAGTTTTACATTCAGTTGTAGTCAACAAGTAGTACAGGCTCGGTGGTTCTCAAGTAGAGCCTACAGATTGCTTATAGGTCTTTCACACTTTTGAGTTTAAAAATTCATAGTAAATTGAATTTTCGCTAATTATTTCTGAATTTTTTTGCAATCTTCATGATTCTTGTTTCACCATTCTACGAAAATTTCAGAGAATACATACGACTTCTAGAAACTTCGGAATCACCTTAAATTGGTGGTTTTAGAGCATTCAACCTTAATGCAAGTGGCGCTGACGCTGTCGATACTGGGACTCGAGCCCTCGTCTCTCCAGCTACGTTGTACTATTCTCTACGTTCCCATCCAATTGGGATCTCTGGGAATGCTGCCGTTCCCAATGCTGGGAGCGTAGGCATTCCTTTAAGGTCCCATAAATTTTTTAAAAATAGATATATTTAAAAAAATTATTTTAAATTTTATTTTGGAGACAAATGGTCTCATAAAAATTATATAAGTAATATAAGGTTTTTCAAACCCATCGAGCGGACTCCTTCTCTTTAGAGAGTAATTTCATACTGGACCACCAACACCTAGAGTAACAATCAGGTTTATCTGGTATTTTGTTATCAGAGGGAGGACTGTGAAGCCAAGTGTGGCAAATGTACTGTACAGATCACAAACATGATTGCTAAAATCAGCAACCATGATGCTCGTTTCACTGCTTCCTTCAGGGAAATCGGAGCAGCTTCCACAAAAAAAGACGTTTTATATATGTATTCGTCAATAAAACCTCCTTTCCTTTAAAATACAAAAATCAAGCATACAAGCACTCTAAACCCAATTCAATTGCATTAAATCCATAGGAAGACATAGCTTTCTAGTTTTGTTATCTCATTGGCACAAATATACAAGTCCATAAAAATGTGCCACCCAGACCAAACACTTACCTTTCCATTCGATCTTCCACGAACAATCATTTAAGCATTCATTCAGATTTTATCCCTAGTTTTGTCACTCATGGTGTAGTTTTTGAAATGAAAATGATCAATACAGAGAACAAGGTTTTTGAAATTACGAGAAGGTACGTTATATACGATTCCAATCCGTGCCACTAGTTATTGCTTTTAGTTAAAAGCATGTCATCACTTGAGGGGGGGGGGGGGGGGGGGGGGGGGGGGGGGGGGCAATCACTGAAGTACAAATACAGAAATGTATGTAAAATGAATGATTCCGATGTAATTGTATAACATTCAGGAGCCAATCTCTTAAAGTGTACCTACTTTCTCTTTGGCATGGGATTCAGAAAGTGCCCTCTTACAGATGATTGAGAACACCATGCTCACAACAGTTCCTCTTCCCCTTTTCAGTTTATCTATCCCTACGTTCCTACAGGACTTATGACGATGTAATCTAGTATACAAGAGAGTCATGACCGCACCACCAAAAAATGCCTTCTCCGACTGCGCAAAATGTTCGTCCGCTACTTGGTTATTTTGTGTGAAAAAGAATGGGTTAAAGGTACAATGTCAAGCTATGTTACAGTTACAACTACTTCTTACCCCGTGTACTTCGTCCTGTGGGAGCACTCTTTCTTCGCCCAGCCTTGGAACCCCCCCAGTCTTCATCACTCTCATCGTCACCTGATACATCATATTCCACAGTTGCTACGCTCTTTCTTCTCGGCATCGCACGACTGACGGGATTTCCGTTCACGTGGGCAGCATCGGTATCAGTTTGAACACGCCCTGGTCGCTTCTTTGTTGAAATATTTGCGGTGTATGCCGCGTAATCCATAGAATCGTCTTTAAGCAGACGCTTGAATGCCTGCCCGCACACATGAAAAATGCATTAGTAACTTGCACAATCCATATGTAACGTCAAATACCAATTTCGAAGGACATTATCAGGGATTCTGGATGAGGACAGGAATCACCTGATACTGTTCTAGCATTTGCCGAACGGTTGTTGGAGAATCAACCGGTAGTTCCTTCAGGTTGAACTCTTTCACACTTTCTCGTTTAGATAACATATCACCGGGCTTGATTACCTCGGTTGCTTGATACGACTGTCATGAGCCGTTACAATGGTCAGAGTCAGAATACTACTTGGACTACCAGTGATCACAAACTTTCATCACTCTGAACATTGAGCTCCAACATTTCAAAAAGGAACAGCCTGAAGAATTCTGACTTTGTAACGTCCCTACGAAACAAGATGAAAAAAACTGGGTACGTGGAGACATGTACTAATCAAGGCGCATACGGCATAGTAGATAATCTCTGAATATTCTGATTCAGAAACAACTCAACCAAGAAACCCCTAACCTGGCAGCGAGCATCATTTAAGCTATACACAATCTTCAAGTGCCTCTTCAGTCGAAGCAGCAAAGCCAAGGCCATGGCGGAATTGCAGTACCCCTACATCCTCCGTCCCAAAATAATTAACATCAAATATACGAATACAAGTACCATATGCAGCACAACACCTCTCGCAAGCATTATCAAAATATTTCCAGTTCTTGAAGATATTTAAAGATCCTGTTGAAACACCAAAATTTCACTCAGCAGAAGTTGTACAGAGAAAGAATACCTTGAGCTTGTCGAGAACATCTCCGGGGATTCCTTCAACGTCCACCATATCAATGGAAACCTCCCTCGCAAATTCCGGCGGACAATCAGAAGGATTCACAACTGCCTCTCCTAGTCGTTCCTTTTCAGCTGCGATGTTTTCTAGAACCTGCTTTGTTGTAACCCCTAAAGCACCTTCGGTGATAACGGCCTTCATGTTTGCTTCCAGCTCTCCTCCACGAACCTGAACAACTCTATTGATTGTGTACACAACATAAAGAGGTTCATCCGGGATTCCAAAAGGGAGAGCTGAAAGAACCTCTGAACAATATCTGAAAGGTCACAAAAACATTAATCAGAGCTCATCATATTTCAAAGCGCACATGAACCAGAAAGTAACCTGGTTTAGCCACTTCCATCTTCAACTTTGAAAAGCATGTCAACCTGGTAGTTGGTGGAAATAAATTGAAAAACAAATTGAGGATGAACGTACACCAAGAAAGGAACAGACTGTATGCCAGAAACCCCAAAGTCAAACTTTCTGATAACAGAAGATAGGAACTTGTTTCGAGAATTCCGACTGCTTCTAATAAGTTTGTAAATTCGTGAGATTCCCGACTTCGCAAAAGATGCTGGGCTGCTTGAATCCTTGGGTTTGATTGAGGTGGGCTTTACTGGAGAGGCCTTTTGAACGCAACTTGCTGCCCCTGATTGTATGAAAGCGAATGACAGTAAAAGACCATCCCCTAAACGACTCTCAAAAAACGAGGGATACCTGCAAACAAAAAATTGGTCACATAATTGTGGTCAGACCTTCGTAAATTATAACCCTGGCTAAAAGCACTGAAACGAATGGTTCTGAAGACGGACGTAAACGAAGCACTAGGAGATGTTTCACATCGAAGACGACTGCAGTTGAAAATTTTCTTTGAAAATAATAAAGAAAGACTTACTTTTCGTTCATGTGTACTAACAATCGATGTGCGAGTTTCCAGTTTACTTCCAGTTGATCGACTTCCAATGCAATGAGCTGGGGAACACATGTCATTGGATGCACCAAACCTTGTCGCAAGACAATTTCCACTACCTGAATCGACAGAAGTTACAAGGGAAAAAATAAACAAAATCATTATTTAACTCGAGGATAAAATGACTAATGCCTCTTGCTCCACGAAGAATTAAGACAAAGAGACACGTGTCAAACTTGGCACCTGGGCTTCCCGCCTCAGATAAACTTTAGAGCACAAGAAAGCTTACTAGAGTGATCTATTCACCCATCCAACACAAGCGTCAAAAACATGTCCATCACGATGAAGCTCTAAATGTCAGAAATAACAGACCTTCAAACCGGTTTGCCGAACTTCCTCGTTAAAATCCAAGCATCTCTCCAAGATTAAATCCCAATGCAACTGGATAATGCCACCACATATATTGCTGTCCCCAGCACCAGCAGCTACTGGGACAGCATTGTCGCCATTGGTTTTTTCATTACCACCGTCTGTCTCCCCCATTTTCTCTTCAACATCCACGAGATAATCACTGAAATTTCGGAGCATTTGCATCTGCCAGTAAGACGCACTCTCAGCTCAATATAAACATCAGCACAGTAAATGACAAGAAGTAAATCAAGAGGTACACCCAACCATGGAAGACAGAAGTTTTATCAATACGAACGTACGATTTGTCATATGAAAAAATCGCTAGTCAATTTATTTTTTAAAATGGCGAAACTGTCCAGGACACCCACCTTGATCCGTGTGTCAGCAGTAGCATTGAGTGTGGTTTCTAGAATCTTGTCCATGTTCTTAACCATCATAAATTCAGGTCTTGCAATAAATATGAAGCCCAAGGCCTACAGAGCACCAGAGCCAACGAGTTCCTAAGTTCAGTAATGGCCTAACCATAGGCCTCTTCAGGAAATAAATCAGTGTGGTGCAAACAGCATACAATGTAGCTCTACACTGCACAGAACTATACAGCCTACCCAAACACATAACACAAAGTGCTACTTCAGTCAAAAAACGAGGATTTTAAACTCGACCTGAAGTGCACGAGCCTTGATATCAAAATCGTCCTGTCCAAGGAAAAATTTGTACAACTCCAAGAACTGGTTCATGTTGATATCTTCATCGTCAAAAGCCTCTATAAATTCTGCTCCATACCGAGCCAATAAACCCAAACAGAACAATGATCGTAATACACCCTGCACAGACGACATTGATAAGAGTTCTCAAAAATGCCTTCTTTGAAAGGATATCATGTAAATCACAAAAGGTTGCACTAATTTAGACTCCTTCAACATTTCACGCTAAACTAATTGACTATGGTCTTGAAAGATTCAAAAACAAATTCTTCGACTTACAGCTTTCTCAGCAGCAACAGATTCTCTTTTATGGCAACCATCAAGTAGTTTAAAGAACTGTCTAACAAGGAACTCAAAAGATGCAACTCCTTTAGAGGCTATCTTGCTCAAAGAACAAAGGCTCCTGATACACACAACACCCACAGATTACAGAATGCCAACTCAAGTGAATGTGAAAATCTAGAAAACTTTTACAATCAGTTCAAATTCAAATTGTACCAGCACTTCAAACAGAATTAATCGCAGACTATTCAAATCCTCCCTTAACACTATAATACAAAACCAGTGATCAAGGCTAATTGATGCTATGGACAAATTAACATGGGTGACAAAATCAGGACTTGAAGCACGACAAAAAACGATGAACTCGGATGTCCGCAACTTTACTTTATGCATGCGTGAACGACTGTAAGAAAGGTGCAGGAGGTAATTAGCTGACGCAGATCATGTTCAAGCTCCTCCACAAAACTCTGGGGGGGTCTCCGTAACAAAGGAAGCACAGTGTCAATCACGTAGACAATACTCTGTAACAATTGTGCTGCATCTCGGCTCGAAACCTGCTCACCATGCCAACACAAACTCGAATTAAATCCTAGTATCACATCATTGCTTTAATTCATACAACATACCAAAAAAAGGATCAACTTAGAAGCATTTGATACACCTTCTATAATCCCACCCAATTCTGCAATAGTATGAACAAATATGCAGCCACTTCTCCACACTAAACTACCACAAACCAATGCATCGTGGTTGCTGTTAATCTAAAATTAGTTCTTTGAAAATGGAGCAGCAAACAAAGTTGGTAAAGGAGATACCCTTATACCACTAGATGACTAGATTTTAAAGGAAGCGAACAGCAAACAAACCTGCGTCTTCAAATAAGGCTGGAGAGTTACGGCAAAGCGAGACGGATCTGATGGTGGTGCACATAGCGTGGGGTCAACAGTACAGAATGCATGTAATGCCAAGACATAAGGCAAGGCTCGAATGTCCGTATCATCTGAAGCTGTTTCTTCTACCTAAAAGCATCCAGCCAACAATTGTCAATTGCGGAAAAGAAAACATGGAATAGGATAAAGCCATTGTCTAGAATTATAAGCAAGAATACAGTACATACATGCAGAAACGGCATTCCGTTGCAGATGTCAATGTCTGCTTGGATAACGCCAGTAACACAGTGCATCGTCTGCTGACAAATATAATAGAGTATTGCGATGAACCATTATATTGCCAGAACTTCAATAGTGAATCAAACTTACCTTCAACACACTCTCAAGTAAGCACTTGCACATCAACTCACAACGATGCCTAACAGCAGCTTGGGTCACCATGCTAGTAGCTGAAGTCTTTATGTTTTGAGGACAGAAGTCCAAAGACAGACTACGCTTAATGATGGTAACCATAGCTTGGTGGCTTGGAAGATTTCTAAGCACATCAACTAACTGTTGTGCTCTCTCTGCGATCTCAGTGGGAACTACACTTCCATCACCCAAGTGCTGGGTATGATGCCCTGTAGGTTCTTCAAACCAAAGCTCAAAGAATGTTTTCCCAACAAGATCCTGCAGAAATAAAAAGCAGGGCAACCACTAAGAGATGCAGTACTGATCACAATAAAGCAGAAAAGAATCTGTTCAACGAAGAAATAGCACAACTAAAAACAGAGAATCTACAACTGTGAGCATTCCCTCCATAAATAGAGGAGAAAACACATGCTGCATTAGATGAGAAGCAATAACTACCAGACTACTTCAATCCTGTCCAAAATAAAATAAAAAATAGCTACCTGAATACTGGTTTCTTCATCATTGATCCTGGATATGATGCGCAGGCAACCATCAGTTGTTTTGGAGAAACCCGCGTTGGACAAGCAAACGTCTCTGATGATCTTGATAACACGTTTTCGAACACTTACACCAGTATCCATGATGCGCTCAGCAATTTTTTCAAAGTACTGCAAGCTCCAGGATTCAATGCCAAAATTTAAGAAAATAATCAACAAATCAATCACAGCACAGAGTATCACATACAAATAGATCCTACAAGAAAGATTCAAAATAGAATCAGATAATAAGATGAGCGAGTATTGAGAAACATTGTAGACAGCCAACGACTTGTAGCTAGCCATGAGGTGCAAATCTAAATGCAAGGGAAGCAGAAGATTCAGGACTAGAGAACAAGAAACGGCACCCGTAACAAACGAACAGATACCTTCAAAGCAAAATCAGGCCGATTAACAATGTGTCGTCCAACAAGCTCCATGGCAGCTTCGCGAACAGAGATGGCAGAATCAAGAAATCGTCCTTCTACAGCTCTCTGCACTCGCTCGTCACCCAAAACACTGGGATCCACCTCCACAATTGCACCAACCTATATAATATTTGCAACCAGGTTTAACAACACATGGTTAACAGATCCGCCATAACAAAAATCAAAAAATACTTGATCAACATAAGTATTCTAGCACACGAAGAAAGGTTTCAATGGTCACAATACTTCCAACCAAGAACCGAGTCAACGCTAAAATGAACTTGAAGAAATCAAGAAGCCTACCGCTCGCAATGCTTTTGCTCGAGGAGTTGGTGAATTATCTGTAAGGCTTATCTGCAGAGACAAAAAGAAGACACAATCTTGCAATCAACTACAGGAAAACAGCTTTTGAGGACCACATCCAGCACTTCTTGCCAATGAGCGTGTCTATCAAACACGTGAGCCAGATCATTAGAATCTGCCACAGCTTCTGACCAACAGCAATCCATCATTCCTCTAGTACTACCCTCAGACTTAAGAATCAAACTGGGATAATAAGGCTCCTTACCAATAATCTCTCCAGAATCTTGTCCAGCCCTCTAGCAAGTGGTCTTTGTTGACCCAAAGCCCTAGAAATCCGAAGTGCAGAATCACGTGATAAAGGAGAAAGTGCGACGCCAAAGTCCTGAAGAGGTGACTTGGAGTTCCAACGATTTAGGTAAAATTGGATGGTGTGTGCGATCTGCGCCTCCTCTCGCAGCCACTGACACAAATAAAATCTGAAAAGATAGCACACTCGTTATAACAGGAAATCGAAACATCGAGAGTCCACTTCTAAGAGGGCAAGACATCTGTCCAGCAAGTTCTGCATCAAGTGAACATGCCTGATTTGATGTGTGCAAGGCCATAAAATGTCTGATACATCATACGGGTACACGAGTTTGCATCATTTCAAATAAAACATATGTTTAAGGATTAATCAAGTTGATCATATATGTGTAAAAGCCATTAAAAGGCTATCTAGAGCATACAATATTAATCAGACGACAATATAAATAGCAGTCTTGTTATACCTGCGGGCATAAGCTGCCGTGTCGTCAGAGACAGCCAACTCCTGAAGGTAATTTAGTAGAGTTTGCTGCACAACAAGTACTCCTTCTTTCATCATTCCTACCTTCTCTGCAGTTTTGGGTTCAGTAGAAGACCTGATTCCATTGTTCTGTTCTTTATTATCTGGATAAAGTAACTCTATCTGTTTCCTACACAGACAGCAGTGGCAAAGCCAACCTCGATCAACTTTATCATGCTTGGTAACTCCAATACAGTCACCATGGAACCAGCGATTACACCCATTGCAGGACACCATGAGCTTCGAAATCTTCCCTTTGCCACACACAGAACAGCTCCGGGTAGACGCATCGTGATCATAGTCATCATCAGAATCAGCATGAATGTCCTTTTCCTGGAGTTCTTTCAGAATCCATAACTTGTCCTTGCTGCAAGCGACTGCATCTTCTTTCAAGCGAGCTGCCACTTGACCAAGAAGGTCTACAGAAGTGCCTCGTAGAACAGCGTCTTTTGCTCTAATGCCAGCATTACCAAATAAAAGTACACAGAAAACCTGCAAAAATCTCAAGATAAAAATTGAACATCGCTGAATGACATGGTTTTATTTCTAAAAGAAAACAACAAGTAATGATTAAAATGAAATGCAAACTAAAGAAGCAAGAAAGAATCTCTAAATAAAGACGTTGTTACACGCGCATCACCGAGTTGGGAAAAAGTCCCAAATGCATGACCGTTCAGAGTTTATCCATCTCAATAGCAACATCTAAACAGACTTCGATTTCGTTGACGAACATATGTTTCACTACCTGTAGGAGAAGGCTTGCCGCTGGAAACTCTGGGACATTAAGAGTTGTCAGCAGATCCACAAGCAAATTGTCCACTATCCCCTTCACGTCTGCCCCATCAGGGTTCTTTGGAGCGGCCCAACGCTGGAATACATTCTGCCAAAAATGGGTTGTAACCTCCATAGCAGGCTCAAAAACCTTATGAAAGTTATTTTCACCATTTTCGCCATTGCGGTCGACCTCAGGTTTAATCACAGCACCAACTTCAGTGAGGGTAACACTACATTGTACTAACTGTAATATGAGGGCAGTCAATATCTGGATTTGCTTTGGCTCTTCATCCGATAAATGGTAAGACCGCAAGCTTCGTTTTGAAGAAGGAAGTTTCCACAGCAAAGTTACAATCTCCTCAATTATCAATCTACGATGCTGTGGATAAACATCTGAAATCTGAGCAAACAACGGAAGGAGATTAGGAGGTAAATACATTCTATTAACTAGCCACTAAATATTACTATACTAGCACCAAACAGGAGCAAATTACATTCATCTGTTTACTATAGTACTGGCTAAAAACGTAAATCTGAGCAAAGTATGAGGCGACAGAACATTATAGTGGAGCGAAAGTAAGTCGCAGCAAATATTAGAAAATTGACCACATCTCAGACGGTCCCTAGTAGTTGAGACATACCATGCAAACTACAGCAATAGCCTTCAGCTGCAACAATTGGATATTATCTACGCCAACAGTATCCAACATAGTCTTCATGAGCTGCAGAACACTACTGTCTACAAGCTTTGAAATGGGCAAAAGCTCTTTCAACAGTGCTAAGATACTGCATAGCTTGTGCAGCACGCTAGAAACAGCACCCAATTGCCTGCTCAACACAAACTCAAAAGAGTCAAGACAAATATGAGTTTATAAAACCCTTCATTTGAAAAGAGAAGTATTTGGAAACATACGCTATCCAGAAATTGTCACATGAGAAATTTACACCACAAATATGGAAATCGATAAGAGGCAAACATACTTGCTCGGAGCAGCCTTTCTTGTTTTGGCAGGTGTTTTGCTCTTTCTTCGACCTTTTTTAGCAGAGCTGGTTCCATTCTCTACGGTCTGAAAATCTTCATCATCATCTCCTACAGAGAGAATAGAAAACATACAAACGGTAGCGTCATACTAAATACGAGCACCAAATCAAAAGTATCAAAACATATGTGAACGATGCCACAAGATTTGCACCCAAAGTTTGAATTTAGAGACAAGACATAATATCATCCAGGTGGAAATGCTTTCACATATAAACTAGATATTACCTTCGTCTCCACCAGCTGCAGAACCTTTGTGAATCTGGCGGTATCCAGAATCATATGCTGTAAACACACTATGCACAATCTGAAACCTTGTGAAATCAATTATCCTGTCAATAATCTGAGGTCAAATACAACAGAGTTCATTAGAAGGAATTCAATATGACAAAGTTGAACGAACAGCCTATGGCTATAAATGAGTAGAATTGTGACTTAGCTGGCCGAGGAAGGAAGTTTGCATAGGAAATAGTCATAAAGTGAATATGAGATCATGACCACTGCAGTTTACCCAGGCGCGCAGACAATCAATGCAGCACACAATTCTGATCACAATCGCCTAGTAAGAAGATATACTAAGCTCGTTAACAACCACAGTACCCCCTCTCCATACCTCTTCTTTGTAAATCTGCTTAGCCATGCTTGGACCCGTCATGATAGTCAATGATATTTGAACTGCTTCCAAACCTGACATTACTGATTCAAAGTTCATACTCTCTCCCTGCACATCACATGGAAGGACAAACACACTTAATATACGGCCAAGTAAGCACAGAAGCTGCGTATATAATATACGAAAAGCTTGTCTTAGAGCAGGTACAGAAAAACTTTAAAAGGTCTAGCATTCAAACTTAAACCCCATACCCAATAATCATTCTCAGCACAACTGATAGCAAACAAGGAAAAAGAGTCCACAGCATTGTACACTAGTGAGTCTCTCTTTTACAACTACCTCATACCAGAATTTGACAGGGTCGCGCAGGAATGAGATACCACTTACATCATCGTCCTCGTCCACCTCCCTCCCGTTAGCTCGCTGAACATGTTGATCAAGCATACTCAAAAGCCGTACGTGATAATCTACCGGAACATTTTGAATGATGTTCTTTGACCGCAACTTTACGACCTCTTCTCCAATAGTCCTGATTTCAGCAAGAGACAATAAAGTCCCTGCATCATCGCCTTCATCTTCACCAAAGGCTTCTTTTCTGGCAAAAATCTCATCGAGCAGCTCACAGAGTTCATGAACGAGGGATTCTGCCACAAGGTTCAAATAGTGTGTTAAAGAGCTGAACCACCAAAAGATACAATAGACAGGATACGGTATACAAGGTTACACTTCGAACAAAGTATAAAAACAGTCAACTCTGATCCAAAGCAAAAAGTCCAGAAACATTCATAGCATATGACCTCCCCAGCTCCTCTTCCATCACATCAAAGCCGAAGCCTACAAAACAAATATATCTAATCAAGGTCTTCAAGTATGCAATAATATCTCACTCACAAAAACGGATAGAAGCCATACCCTGATTGCTCTTCACTGGAATCAGCAACCCTGTGGTCGGTTTTTTGGATTGGTGTCTATCGAGCTTCGATTCGGGGGCATCTTTTCTTTTAACCCCGGTTACTCTAGTGGCGGATGGCGAATTCTACAAGAAGAAGAAGAAGAAGAAGAAGAAGAAGAAGAAGATAAATTGTACATTTCTGATCAAATTTGATTCACATAGTAAATGTAAATTACAACTTTAAATGACGAAATTCAAAAGAAGTCGTCAGATATTCGCACCATAATTGGCAAATTAGGACCTTCTGATGATTGGTAAGGCACTTGCAGAATGCTTGGACCAGCACAGTCCGTAGCAAGTGCCTGATGCTGACGCTTCTCAACAATAGGAATCCGCCATCCTCCACGCTTGTGAGGTCCTACAGAGCAACAGTAATAAGATTGGGAAAATGAGGGTGTATAAGAACCATCCAAACCAGAGAAGGGTTTCTCAAATACAGAAGATTGTCATTGCTTTCAAATCAATTTAGAAAAGTAAATAAATTCAATAACTAAATAGATAACTGCTACTGACAACGCATTAGAATTCCCACGTCTCCCCGAATAACGAAAATTCCCAAAATAAAATAAATAAAATAAAATAACAATAATATTATTTCAAATGCAACCACGCAACTGTACAGAGGACAATATCAGTGACGAATGAATTATCAATGTCAGGTGAGTTGAAAGCCGCGCAAATCTCATAAGTGGACAAATTTCGACTAATACATTCAAATTCATATATTAAACTTCAAATTACCCGGGAGAGTGTAAGAGAATGCATCTGGATCGAGCTGAAGAACAGCAGCCATGAGACTGCCACGCTCCGCTGGCATTTGACGACCGCCATTTTTGGACTCCTCCCGAAGGGACCTGAATTCCAAAACGAATAGTCAGGTACGACATTAATAAGTTGTCCAAAAACTCGAGTATAGAAAGTGGTTGCATTCTCGTGGCGCTTTAAATGAATGCTCAGACGCAATCATCGGGCTACGAATTGATGTACTGGACAGATTCTGAGAGCCTCGGTCTCGATATCAACTTTTACCATGACTAAGTGTAGATCGCCTCGACGAATAACTACCTAGGTCTTATCGAATGTCATTGTGACTACGACAAGCATAATGTTCGATCCAAGCTGCAATGCGCTGAACTAGGTTATTGGTATTCAGAGATGTAGCGAACTACTATCCTTCAATAGCTTCCAGCTGTATACCATGAGAATGTCCATGCCATAAGCAATTCTGGATTAGCTGCATACATCTCAGAAACTGGATAGCACTTAGATTGTAAACTTTCAGACTCACACGCCATAATTTGCACCGCTGCTGCAATTCCATTGAACTCAGGGACGCGAAAAGTGGAATTCATAACACACTTCAAGGAAATTCACTACAACCCGCTCTTCGTGTGCAGAAATGGATCGATTATGTCGACTACATCTAAATCGTGCTACTAACTGTTGAGAAATGCGGATATAATCCCTGAAGGTCTAAGACATACTAACCACTTCAATAGGACCGAACCGTCGGGTTGCAAAGTTGAGAAAAACTCACAAGTAACTAATGTCAGTCGCTCTGAGAAGCTCAACTATCTTGCCAGCCTGAGCATTGATGGCTGCCTGGCTCTTGCCCCCTGCGCCGGACGCCACCTCATTGTCGTCGAACAGGGACAGCTCTTTGCTGGTCGAGCCAAAACTGAACGGAAGCGTGACCAGAGGCAACCTCTCCGCAACCTCTGTGTACGTGGTATTCGTGAGCCTGTAGGTATTCATGATTTCGCAATCAAACCCCGCCGAAACATTCAAATTATTCTTCTCCCGGGAGACATTGATCGTCTCGCAGGCTCGCTGCTTCCTGCGTTTCACATTGCCTACTCTAATCAATTACACAAACAACTGCCACTGATGCTGCCGCTAATCCCTGCCTCTAGGTCTCAAAATCCTGCAAAACGCTAACCTACTCCAGTCTCAAACTCGCAAGCACCATCCACAGCCAATACGAAACCTAAGAACACTCCCCAGCGTTCCAACACCAGGCACGCTTACTCCCCCCGAAAGCAATCCGTCCATTATTCCTACATTCAATTCTCGCTAATTGCCGCAATCGACCGCTCCAAAACCCATGGTCACCACGCACAACACCACCGGCACATCAAACGCGCCTTAACACAAACTCTACTCTCCTCCACGACGCCCGCACGAAACCCTCGCCCCTGCACCACGATCGGCTCCTCTAATTCCGAAGAGAGAAAACATTCAGTCGAGGAACAAAATCTCTTCCACACACACGCCTCCCGCCATCACAATGCTCCCGAGAGCACTCCAATGAACTCCGGCAAATTCAGTCACAACCGCCACTCCGGAGCAATGCTCCTGCGAGCTCTGGGCGTCGTCCTGCCCGCGCCCGCACCTGGAAGCATGGACGCCAGCACTAAGAAACCCTGGCGAAGAAGAAGAAGAGGAGCTTGGTAAGAGCAGGCATCGCAGTCCTATCCCGCACAACAGACGCACGCCCCGGCCCCCGAGCTCGCAATCGATCAACAACAGTGTGCGCCTCCTCCCTCGCCAAACGAGTCGTGACGACGAAGCCCTCTGCTCTGCAAACCCTCGCTCCAGGCAGTCTGCGCTCAGTCTCTGCGCCAGAGTGCCGGCCCCGATCGCGTCACGGGCCCCAAACATGTCACCATCGATCTATGCTTTACGTACAGGAAAGAGGCCCGCAATCCACGACTAGCGCAATTGCAAGCGATGGTTGGCAATTGGGGCATTTCTCCTAAGGCTCCCCATTGTCCATATGATGGTGGGTTCGTTCGGACTTGAGCGCCGGAGTATGACGCGGGTGTTATGAGGCTGGGTGTCGCCTGAGTATGGCAGGAGTATCGCTCGCCTGGATATCGAGAGCACTGCAGTGAGCAAGCAACTAACGTCTCGTACTAAGTGACGTGACATCAGGAAAGTCTCCCCATTAACATTTTATATAAATTTGATATAAAACTGACTCAAAAATAATCAATGTAAACTTGACATCACTTTACTGTTTTTTGGTGGTTACTGTTACAGAAAATTTATGTAAAAAATTTTAATATGAAAATTGTATTAACTTTCTTGTATGCATTTTATATCAAATTTATAACATCTGTAAAATACTATTAAAATCATAATTGAAAATTAGGATATAAAATCTTTGTTAAAAAAAATTGATATTAAATTTATACTTGATGTTAATTCTATACAAAATTAATATAAAATACATGATATTAAACCTATGTGATCTTAACATTGGCATGATATGAATTTTATATTAAATTTTATCAGCATTATGAATCATCAAAATTTGGAAACAATTGGAAGTATATGAACCATCAACCATTTCAGAGAGGGTTAGAGTTTTTGTTTGTTGGGTGGTTTTGAGGGGTTTTGGGTGGTTGATGTGCGTTAAAGGCGTTGCAATTTAAGTGTAGTGGATGAGGAAGTTGGATTGCTTCATGGGTTTTTATGGGTTTCTGAGAATCTGAGTGCCATTGATTGCATTCTCCTTCATCTTCAGGGGTGGGCAGAGACTCAAAGATAAGTTTTGGGTTCGAGTTGCGGTGGCTGTGACAGGATTCGAGTTCTCCATGGCGTTGCGCAGGTTGGTTGCTTACTCGCTCCGCAGCCAGAGCTTCTACTCGGCGTCGGCTTCACTTGTTCACAGATTTGAAGCTCACTTGTTCACAGATTTTGTGATTCCAACTCTCATTATGCAGACTTTGTGATTCCAACTGGGTCAAGAGAATTCTATTTCGGGGTTTCTACAACTCTGCACTCCTCATGTTTTGAAAAAAACTCTTGGTAAACTGACAAACTACGTGATGTTCCTGATTCCGTTTAGTGCGTGGGCAGATGGGAGAATCCTTTGATGGGGTGGACTTGGATGGCTGCCCCAATCCTTTGATGGGGTGAACTTGGATGGTACGTATTCTAGACTTGGATGGCCGCCCCAATAGTGTAGAATTTCTTCTGTAGTAGCAGACTTACAATGTATTCAGGTAGACTATTTTCTTTTCATAACGAAAGCTTTAGGCAAGACTCCGTATTAACTGATTCTATTATAACATCATATAATGGCTCATTCAAATTTTGACATTATCAGGTGGCGCATTGGAGCAGAAGTACGAAAAGTATATTTTGTAGAGGTAACATGTCTGCAAAACATATTCATTGTGACCGTTGCATTCCACTTTGTAGTTTTGAACCTGATCTTGATTCTAATGCATCCGTTCTGTAAAACACCTCTTTCAAATTGGGCAGGATATTGTACGTTAATGCAATTGTTTTTCACGAGCTGAAATCTAATTGAATGCTTCCCGTGTTTTACCTTGAACGAGTAGGAATGGAATGAAATGCATCATCTTAAGATAATGGAGTCCCTGGGAGGAGACCTGGAGTGGGGAGATCGATTAATCGCCGAGCATGGTGCCTTCTTCTACTATTGGGTTTTGAATGTTATGTTCTTGATCTCACCAAAAGTGGGCATATAATTTCTTCAAGCTTATTGAAATGCATGCTGGTGAGTGGATTCTCTGTCGTTGTCGTTTTTTGCTGAATTGGGTGTTTTTCAAGCTATTGCATGTCATTAGGGTGAGTGGTTTTTCGTATCTATTTGATTTTGTGCCCTCTTTCCAAAGAAACTTTAGTAGGTGATGGTGTAAGTTTCAACACTATCTGTATCTTCAGAGATGGTTCAAGATGCAACCTTCATAGAAATCTTCATCTCGATTGCATCATCTGTGGCATCGTATTATCTGGTCAGCTAATGACAAAATGTGGAGTGACACACTATTGAAGATGCAGGTTCATTTTCTTCATAAGTATTTCAGTTTCTATGCAAATCAACTATTTGGATCTAGTTTAACACTAAAGAGTTTTATGTTGTTTTTTTACCCAGTGGACACCGGTGGGGAGTTGGCGGATGCGAATGAGGAGTAATTAAAAACCTTCCCCTGTAGGTTGTAATGTGCACTATTGTATGTAGAGAGGTGTTGAATATAAAGAAGTGTTTGAACAAGTGTGTTCCTGTTCAAAGAGATGTAACTACCCTTTATTAGTATGTAATGTTTTCCATTTGAATCTATTTAGTTGGTACATTCGATGCATTGGAAATCTACTGCTTTGTTACATTGTGTGAATACGGAATGTACATTTATTTGCATTTTATGCATTGGAAATCTACGATATGCATACAATTTACTGATCTTAAATCTACCCTATCCTTTCATTATATGAACTCTAAATCTACCCACTAGCTACATCACGATTTGTCCTAAATCTACAAATATTCAAAATTGCACCTCCAAAATTTAACACAGACGTAGATTCATGTGCAATTTTAAGATTTATTTCATGCAAATTTTATACGCAATTTAAATAAATCTAATATGAATTTTACATTCAAAATTGTACTCATAATTAATGTTTATTTTTTAGTACAAAGGGTACTAATTAAATTAACAAAAAATTAACAATTTTTTTATATATAAAAGGCTAGCTTGGTAAATTCAATACTCGGTGTTAATAGAATTTATATAAAATTTAGTCCATTAGACTTTCCTGATGTGTGGACAGGAAAGATAATTCAGAAAAACCAATTGGCTAAGTTTCGGGATTTAATGGACCCTTTAGCTGTTTGAAACAATGACCACAGTGTAAAAGGGGCTTAGTTACCACGGACGTAGCTTGTACGTGAGCGGAGAGCGCAGAGCGGAGAGCGGTGAGCGCAGATTTAGGGTGCGGAGAGCACATAGTGGGGGACATAACCTAAAAATAGCACTTTTTTTACTAAAAATAAATCATAAAATTAGAAGATTCGAATATTCTCAGTATATTTGTGGAAAAATACTAATTTTAGTAATTTTATTGACCCTATAACCGTGGACTAATTACAGTGTTTTCATTGAATTTGTTGTTCGTTTTCTCTTTTCTTGGTGATTAATTTTTTAACGTGCACCAATTACTATGCTCCAGCTCCTTCTAACTAGTTCAGGCATACATTAATTCCCCTTATCTCCTTAAATTTATATGCAAATTACCGCTCAAAATGTATTGGTATTGAACCTCTTAAGAGGGATAAAGTAACATTTAATATCGTAACATTTTCTTAACATTGTTAGAAATCATCCGCCATGGTCTAAATGGTTTATTTCTTTTATTTTTCATATTAACTTCCATTACTCTATCTATCTTTCCTTTCCTTTAATTCTCTTTCATTTCATTTTCTCTTTCATTTTATTTTCTCTTCCATTTTATTTTCTCTTTCATTTTATTTTCTCTTTCATTTCATTTTCTCTTTCATTTTATTTTCTCTTTCAATTTATTTTCTCTTTCATTTTATTTTCTCTTTCATTTTATTTTCTCTTTCAATTTATTTTCTCTTTCATTTTATTTTCTCTTTCAATTTATTTTCTCTTTCATTTTATTTTCTCTTTCATTTTATTCTCTCTTTCATTTTATTCTCTCTTTGATTTTATTCTCTCTTTCATTTTCTTTTCTCTTTCATTTTATTTTCTCTTTCATTTTAATTTCTCTTTCATTTTATTCTCTCTTTCATTTTATTTTCTCTTTCATTTTATTCTCTCTTTCATTTTCTTTTCTCTTTCATTTTATTTTCTCTTTCATTTTATTTTCTCTTTCATTTTATTCTCTCTTTCATGTTCTTTTCTCTTTCATTTTATTTTCAACCTTAATATTTATTTTTGCTTTTTTTTACTTTTATTTTTTTAATTTCATTTTTTATAAATGTTTTTTTTTTTTCTTTTTGCATTTATAATTTTTTTTTACTTTTATTTTATTATTTTTAAATTTTAAATGCTAAATGACTTCTGCTCAACCCTCATCCTTTTCCATTCAGTTGAGGACGATGACAACTTTTAAATGAATGAATAGCCGAATTTCAAGGGCGCCAAGCATCTCCTTCACGGATATTTAAGTTAGGATTATGGAATGTCTCTTCCTCTTTTCTGTTGGTGTTTTGTGAAGCTCTTTTCCGTACTGCGGGGTCCAGCAGTTATGGAAGATGTCAGAGATATTGTTGTTTCACTTGCTGACGATGTTTGTCCATTTCAACCATATGTTGAGGTGGAGGACGAAGAAGAGGTGATGGCCAACAGCCAAGGGCGTCCTTTAACAACGGATGTTGACGTGCAACCGGATGTAAGAGCTGACCCTCCACGTTCAGAAAATTCGGATGATATCAGAGTGCTGGAGGAGGACGCAGATGTGCCTTTGCAACCTCATGCATACTCCAAGGTTGGAAAGATCCCAAGGGGAACCTATTCCAGGGAATCAGTGAATCGGAGGCGGGGAGGTGGGCCATTGCTAAAACGTTCATACCAAGGACACTTGGCAAGTGTGGGAACGAAAGTGAACGCGAATGTAGTTTGTCATGTAGTACAGTCAGAGGTTCGCAATCCTGCTGATAGTGTAGTGGGCAATCCTAAACGTGTTAGGTTCGAAGATTAGGACATCTAATAACAAGTATATGTTTGCTGTAATAAAGGGTACATGTCAGAGGATACGAGGTATATAGTGCACTTGTTCAAGATAGAACGTATTGAAATAGAATGCAATCAATGTGAACGACAAAGCCTTTAATATAATGAAAAAGTCAATACAGCTTCTGAATAGCTGACTTAGTACATGGGATATTACTAAAATCATTCACTACGTGACAAATGGCCATTGTGGGAATGGCAGTTCTAAAGTAGGAGGGCTACCTACTTCTTCGCCAAGGGGTGACGCAAGATTCCACTCTCTAGGAGTAGCTTGACCTCGTTAAAGCTGAAGGTGGGCGCATGGATGAAAAGCTCGGCTTCGGGATCACGGTTGCAGACCTTCAAGAGTATGTAGTATAGGTGCTTACAATACGCGAACAGAGTCCTGCCTCGGAACGTAGTCATCGTCTTCTGGAATGCAGGACAAGTGCAAGCAGGGTAAGAACTGATGGTAATCTGGTACCGTGTGATGTGTGGAGCGACGCCCGAATCCAGCCCAATGATGCAACCGTGGCCCGGCTCAGGTATCATGGTGACGGAACGGAGGCGCGCTTTGAGTGACTCGGAGGAGCCCATGGAGAGTCGCTGCGCCGGATTGGGACGAGTGGCAGTGCGCTTCACCATCTTGCCGTCTCTCTTGCCTGGGTAGCGGTCCGCGTCTGCAGGGACTGGCACCGAGCTGAGATTTGCAGGGGGCGGGGCAGAGGAGAAGAGGCGTCTTGGGGACACCGGCTTCTTGGGCGGAAGTTGAAAACCTGCTGCTTCGAGGGCAAGAATCTCAGTAAGTTTTAGGTTAGTACCTAGTTTCACTGGCCAGACCTCTGGAATGGAGGGGAATTCCTGGTCCTTTGAGTAGTGTGCTACCCACTTGCGCTCAGGGTTGTTCATGGGACAAAAGGACCTGTCCGTCCGTCCGGTCCGCTCGTCCGTCCGTTAGGGGTCAGGGGAGGTCCGTTTGACCAGGACTTACGGTTGACCACCCAAATGGTGAAATGGGAGTTACCTTGGCCACCTAGGATGCCACGCGTCCGACATGTCACCAAATATTGTTGACTTGGGGGATGACGTGGCTAAGAGGAAGGGCGCCAACGCCTTGAGTGAGGGTGGCGCGAGCACGTGAGAGGGGGGGCGCGAGCGTCTTGGGAAGGGGGGCGCGAGCGAGGGGGCGCGAGCGACTGGGAGGGGCGCGGGCGCCTGCGAGGGGGGGGGGCGCGAGCGCCTTTGATGGTGGGGGGGCGCGAGCGCCTGCGATTGCAGGGGGGCGCGAGCAAGGGGTTTGGGGTGGGGGCGCGAGCGCCTGCGAAGGGGGGGCGCGAGCGCCTGCGAAGGGGGGGGCGCGAGCGCCTGCGAAGGGGGGGCGCTAGCGCCTGCGAAGGGGGGGCGCGAGCGCCTGCGAAGGGGGGGCGCTAGCGCCTGCGAAGGGGGGGCGCGAGCGCCTGCGAAGGGGGGGGGCGCGAGCTGGGAACAAGAATCAACCACTGAAGGAAATTAAGACACTACTGAATTTTTCATAGTGACATAAATGAGAGAAGTTTCAATTCATGTCGAAACAAAATTACATTCAATAGCCTTAGCTAATGTTTTATGGACATTGACTAAGGTTAACATATAAGTATCTACGTATAAAATTTAGATATATATATATATATATATATATATATATATATATTATATTTTTTTGTGTTTTTTTAAAATTATTTTGGAGACATATATATTATACTCTCTCTATATAACTTCTATATGTAATATGCTAATAGATGTATCACTTTTTTTTGTTTTTTTTGGCGGTGCGCCGCTCTGGATTCCTTCGAGTACCGGGCTTACCCAATGGTACTCTTACAACAATGTCTTCATCATCAGGTGCTTCTTCACGGCTATTTTCTGATGAGTAATATCCTTCTGAGGATTTCGACCCCTCGTCATCTCCATCTCCCCCCTGATTAGGCACATACTCCTCCACCGTGGAATGAATGTTGCGAATTTCGTGGTCAACTGTACCATCCACCACTGTGGTCACAATTCTTTTGATCTTCCGTCTTTTGGTCTTATCGGTGATTCCGTCCACATTCATTACGGGTAATCTACGTTTACCCAGAGCCACAGGTACAGACGGGGTAGTTCCAACAGTATATCCTGAAAAAAAAGGGCGAACGTTTGTTGGACCTTTTCGTGACCGTATCACTCCATGACGCGTCGTAGAAGGTCCAGCTGGTAGACTTTGTCCAGAAGAAGTGAGTGGAATGCTTGTATTCGGTGTTGGAGTTAATGAACCATGCCCAGTAGAAGTGTTTGAACGAGGTGGAGGGGGTCGACCCAACCCTGCAAGTACTGCTCCGATTGAAGGTGTACTCTGGGGCAGGGGTGTTTGAAACAATCGGCCAATAGGAATTTCATCTTCTTCTCCATTTCTGACTGTCTCGGATTGTTCATTTCTTGGAGGGCTTTCATCCAAACCTCCAGACCTGATTGTTTCCTCAACATTTACTGGCAGAGTGGCCTGGAGTTGTTCAACTTCTTCTCCTCCCTCAACGTCTTCTGGAATTGGAATTTGCTCTCCCATGTTGTTACCCCCTTCTTCATTGTCATTGTTCGAAACGCTACGAACGGGGTAAATGTCATCATTATTGCCACCATCGTCGCTTTGATGCTGAGTCATTTCGACTTCAAATTCATCGTCAATATCATCGTCTGCCCGATCGTATGCGACCTCGCCTCTAGCTTGTATTTCATTGACAACGTGGTGAGGCGAAGTAGCTGCCTCTTCATCAAATCCTGCCCAGTCAAAAACTCCATTCGGCTGGTTAACGGGTTCAGTGCGTGGCATGTCACCATCACCATTGTCCACGGGTAACTCTGGATACTCATCATCCATAGTAGCAGGAGTGTAATGAACTCCACCGTCATCACCATCGCCTTCATTAACTTCAAGTCCGTCGTGGAATCCTTCATCTCCATCATCATCACATACGTCTTCATCGTACATGGCTGGCACTTCTTCATCCGAGTCTTCGGAGAACGGTTGGTTCTCGTACCAAAGAACAGGATCCGCTCCACGTCGTTCTCGAAGGAGCTTACTGTTCGTGTAAATGTACACCAAGTCTTCTGCCTTCTTCACGGCCAATCGGTTGCGAACCTTACTGTGAACAAAGGAATACATGCTCCAATTTCGCTCACATGATGATGCCGAGCATGTTAACGAAAGGATGCGCTTTGCTATCAACGGTAACGCATCGCCCCCAACCCGCTGCCACCATTGATGAGGTAGCATCTTAGTCTGTCGAATGTTTGGGGCCTCCAAAGGGCTGAATGGACCGGTGCGTTCCTCAAACTGTGTTAGCTCGAACAACACAGTATCGTGGTCCAGTTTAAGGCACTCACTCAAATGAATTAGCACTTGCAGGAGTGCACGCTTCGCAGCACTGTTAGTCAATAGCTCGTGGCTCTCCGGGAAAATGTAGGGATTCAAAATGGCGCCTGCGTAATGGAGATCTGTCAACATCATCTTCCATCTCTTCGTAAAATGTTTCTCAAAGCGATCTGCTATAGCGGGGTCTAGGAAAAAAGGATCACCCCGTAGACGGAACACATGCTTCTTCAAATTATTCATGGCCAACCATGCCCTCCCCATTGCCGGTGTTTGTCCATCAAATGTCTTCAAGGTCACAACAGCCGGCTTCATAACATGCACAAGATTCTCACAACGTAACCAAAATGTCTCATCGAGAATGGTACTCCGTACTTGACATGCTAAGGTGTGAGCTCGATAACCGTTTGACCGATTGAATAAAGTACCCACATATTCATCCCACTTCGGACTGGCTACCACCTGGATTAGTGCCTCCCTCAGTTCAAGCAATCGAACAATCATCAAGTACGAGCATCCAAATCTTGTCTCCGCTGGTAACAACAGAGACAACTTCGGGCTGAATTGGCGAAACAAAGCCATGGTGACATGACGGCGACGTATAAAATTTGGTATGCGTTTTGCCAAGGCAATCAGCTCTTTGAAGGTTGCTTCCTTCCCCCAATCTTCTAGTAAGAGGTCCATGATGTGAGCTGCACAACCTTGCTTGTAAATGTGAGGATAAGCTTCAACCACCTGGTCCATGGCTCCCAACATCGCACTAGCATTGTCGGAGCAAATCTGTACCACATTCTGCGGTCCAACTTCTTTGATGTACTCTTTCAATTTCCCAGCTATGTATGCCTTTGATTTCTTGTACCCCGTTGTATCAATGGAACCTAGGAATATATCTCCTGCTGGACACACAAGCATGACATTCATCAACGGCCGATGAACAACGTTGTCCCATCCATCCGAGCAAATAGTTGCCCCGTACAAGCTAATACACTGCTTCGTTTTCTCCTCTATTCTCAACTTGAGAAGCTGCTTTGTTGGCTGGATGTGCTTGGTTCGCATTGCGTTGTATGCTGGTGGACGGTACACAAAACCCGCTTTCGATGTTGCCTCCACAGCAGCGATAAAAGATGGATGTCTAACCACATTGAAAGGCACATTCGCTTCATAAAAATAGGACGCCCATTTCTCATCCAATTCATTGCGCATCCCAATCTGATAGGCCTCGGTAAAACTTTGTTGTCGCATAGATCTTGGTGTACATGAATCGCCTCTGCTTATAGGCGGAGTTGACTGAGACGGTTGAACTTGGGAAATCCTCTCCTCTTGGACCTCCTCCGTTCTCTGAGGCACTTCCGTAGATTGCTCAGCAGGCATAGACTGGCTAGAACATGGTGCCAAGTGTGCCAAGTGTGCCTCGCCATCACCACCATCAGTGCCGTATATCTCCGCATGTGTCATTCTTTTTGGTATTACATTACCACAATTGGCAAAACGCCTAAATACGGCGGCGGGGGCCTTCGTACAATGACTCTTGCTTGAACCTTCACCCCATCCATAGTGCTTGAAAGCTCTTTGTCGTTTATAACGAAAGGTGAAATTGCACCACACACATTTCACATGGTCCTTATCAATGAACGTCCACCACGGAGCCCACTCAGCCGTCGACTGACGCTGTTGACCTGCCATTCTCCGTGTCTCTGAAAAAGTACAATGATCTCCTGTCTGCAACTGTTAGTATGACACATGTGAGAAAAAAATGGTATGTGTAGACATCAACCACAGGCCAATGTGATGCACATAGTCTCAAGCAAGGAGCCCACAAGGAGTTCCGGGACTAGAGGCCATGATTTCAAATGATATTGGGCTTGGGCTAAGTTGGTGGCATTTATACTCGTGAGGGGGGGCGCGAGCTTCTCCAGGCGGGGGGGGGGCGCGAGCGTCTGCAGGGGGGCGCGAGTTTCTCCAGGTGGGGGGGCGCGAGCTTCTCCAGAGGGGGGGGGGGCGCGAGCTTCTCCAGGGGGGGGCGCGAGCTTCTCCAGGGGGGGGCGCGAGCTTCTCCAGGGGGGGCGCGAGCTTCTCCAGGGGGGCGCGAGCTTCTCCAACAGGGGGGGCGCGAGCTTCTCCGAGGGGGGGGGGGCGCGAGCTTCTCCAAGGGGGGGGGGGCGCGAGCTTCTCCAAGGGGGCGGGCGCGGGCTTCTCCAAGGGGGGGGCGCGAGCTTTTTCAAGGGGGGGGGCGCAACCTACTGCAAAGGGGGCGCGAGCTTCTCAGAGGGGGGGCGCGAGCTTCTGGAAGGGGGGGGGGCGCGAGCTTCCAGAGGGGGGGGCGCGAGCTTCCAGAGGGGGGGGCGCGAGCGGGTTAGGGGGGAGGCACCCTTGTACGAGGGGCAGTCCCGGTGAATGGGCCATACATTTTTTTCATTTTTTTTTAAAAAACAATTTTTCATTCCATTACAAAACCAACAATACCATTTCATTTTCCACCAAGGCATGTATACGCCGAAAAAACGATTTATTAAAATATTCGAAATGTGCAAACAAGGCCACATAGGCAATCAAAATGTTCCAAACGTAATTCACTATGGAACTACAATGTGTATCTAAAACAACCATTGGGAGCTTGGAAGTTGTAAGGGGGGCTCATCAAATCATTCACAACTTTTGCAAGTGAAAGCCTCTTTGTAGGATCTTCGTTAAGCAAGCCATCCAACTTTGATGAGAATACAATCTTTGAGATTGAATCCTTGAAGAGTTCTGGGCAATCTTCTTCTCTCCATATCTTCTTTGCCAAATGGCCTACCGAAAATGCATCAGATAGCGTCGTACATGGATGCATCCTCTTCATGCGCTCCAAATTCCGTTCCTCATCATCTTTTTTGCCATATAAAAAGAACAACTCCGGTGCAACTCCTACCCTCCTCTCCTTTACTTGTACAAGTTCAATGGGGTCCATCACACCATAAGGGGAGGCCTTGTTCTCAATGACTCTGCTTGCCACACCCCAATCGCACACACCAATATATACTTTATTCTTGTCATGAGGTGGAAAGTGGAGTAGAATGTTGGATGGCGTTAAGTCGTTGTGGAGGATTTCAGCCTTATGGACTATGTCCATAACGTAGATGAGACTCCACGCCAACATTCCCCGGTTCTTTCGGTAGGCAACAATTCTTTGGCACTCTTCCATGGGCATATCCCTCGACTTCAAAATTTCTTTGTAATCTGTTGCCTCGGATGCCTTCTCATTTATCTTGAGGAAGTTGCGGAGGCAATCTCCATTCCACCACAGGGTATAAGCTTCCATGGTCTTAGCGTGAATGGCCCAAAACTTTATCACACCCGGATGCTCTACGGGGTTAACCGTGGCCTCAATCGCCCGTTCCTCTCGCTTCTTCACTTCGGTTTTAGCCTTGGAAAGTTTTCCCGCAAATTCTATGTGAATTGGAATTTTCTTCATATTGGCTATTCGCACTTTTCGCACTTTGCCATACCCCCCCTCGGCATTGAAGCCAGATAATGGCACAACCTTGGCCGTAACCGGAATCCATATCAATGCACCATACATGTGTGCTTCCAATGCTGAGTTCAATGCTTGCTCATTCCAAGGCATAGTCTTTGTTTTCCCCTTAGAACATCTCTGACATGCCTCCTGAACCGTTGTCAGTTTTTGAATAAACACTTTGTCTTGGTTGCTCCATTCTTCGCCTTGTGGTTTCTTGACATGTGATTCAAACACATTAATGACATTTGTCGTAGCACTACTCACTTGTTGTGTCAACCACTTCGGGCTGTGAAAATACTTCGTCATGCAATCCATGTACATCTCTGATCCTTCCAATGCGCTCCAAAATTCCCTTTCCAAATCACGTTGGAGGTTGTAGATACCATCCTCTCCGTGATCAAGGTACATTGCCTTCAACATTCGTATGGTACGGGCCTTGTAGTACTCGACGGCCACCTTCCTGATGAAATGCGTATACTCCAATGGTGGATAACCGTCATCCTTCTCGTGCGCTGGAATACTCTTCTTCTTTTTACCCTTCGAGCTAGATGAAGGAGTAGAACCACTAGAACCATGAGGTGTTACGCAACTCATAGGGTCCACCGCATCTGGAGCATCCAAGTCCACATACATAGGCCGCTTGCCGGAGCCTTGTCTAGAAGACATGGCAAAGTAAATCCCTGAAAAAAAAATTCAACAACTTCCCCCCCCGCCCCAATGAAGACTTCCCACATAAGCAGTTCCAAGCAAGGCGTGTTTTCACACGTCAGGACAAGGAGCCGCAGTGGGAAGGAGTGAGGGGGGCGAGAGCTTCTCCCCACCTTATATAGTCCCCACGGACCCGCTCGCGCCCCCCCCCCCTGAACCCGCTCGCGCCCCCCTATACCCGCTCGCGCCCCCCCTATACCCGTTCGCGCCCCCCCCCGTACCCGCTCGCGCCCCCCCACCCGCTCGCGCCCCTGTACCCGCTCGCGCCCATACCCGTCCGCGCCCCCCCCAACCCGTTCGCGCCCCCTCAGACACGCTCGCGCCCCCCCCCTTCCATTTCTTTTCTATCTCATTTTTTATTTTCTATTTCTCTTCTGGAAATAGTGAAATCTCTACACTACTTTCTAAGAGAAAAAATTAAAATAAAACAAATTAAAAAATACACAGTATTGGGATTTTATACTTGCACAACCTCTCATGCAGCTCTAGCCTCTCTTCCACTCCATGCTATTGATTTAATTGTAAAACGTCTATCTCCCAAACCAATTGCGTCGATCCCTTATTTATGATTATTTATAATATGTTAGAGCATTGTAGGATCCATATGTTCAATGCATTATATTTTTTATTTTTTTAAACTCTAATCGAACTCTCTTCCACACCGTGCTATTCTTTTTTATTTTAATCCCTTTATCTCTTCCACTCCATGCTATTGATTTAATTTTATTTTTTCCGTTTATATGCCAAACCAATTGCATCGAGCCCTTCTTTATGATTCTTTATATTTTTTATTATATGTTAGAGCATTGTAGGATCCATATGTTCAATGCATTATATTTTTTATTTTTGTAAACTCTAATCGAACTCTCTTCCACACCATGCTATTCTTTTTATTTTATTCCTTTTATCTCTTCCACTCCATGCTATTGATTTAATTTTATTTATTCCGTTTATATGCCAAACCAATTGCATCGAGCCCTTCTTTATGATTCTTTTTTTTTTAATTATATGTTAGAGCATTGTAGGATCCATATGTTCAATGCATTATATTTTTTATTTTTTTAAACTCTAATCGAACTCTCTTCCACACCATGCTATTCTTTTTTATTTTAATCCCTTTATCTCTTCCACTCCATGCTATTGATTTAATTTTATTCCGTTTATATGCCAAACCAATTGCATCGAGCCCTTCTTTATGATTCTTTCTATTTTTAATTCTATGTTAGAGCATTGTAGGATCCATATGTTCAATGCATTATATTTTTTATTTTTGTAAACTCTAATCGAATTCTCTTCCACACCATGCTATTCTTTTTTATTTTAATCCCTTTATCTCTTCCACTCCATGCTATTGATTTAATTTTATTTTTTCCGTTTATATGCCAAACCAATTGCATCGAGCCCTTCTTTATGATTCTTTATATTTTTTATTATATGTTAGAGCATTGTAGGATCCATATGTTCAATGCATTATATTTTTTATTTTTGTAAACTCTAATCGAACTCTCTTCCACACCATGCTATTCTTTTTATTTTATTCCTTTTATCTCTTCCACTCCATGCTATTGATTTAATTTTATTTATTCCGTTTATATGCCAAACCAATTGCATCGAGCCCTTCTTTATGATTCTTTTTTTTTTAATTATATGTTAGAGCATTGTAGGATCCATATGTTCAATGCATTATATTTTTTATTTTTTTAAACTCTAATCGAACTCTCTTCCACACCATGCTATTCTTTTTTATTTTAATCCCTTTATCTCTTCCACTCCATGCTATTGATTTAATTTTATTCCGTTTATATGCCAAACCAATTGCATCGAGCCCTTCTTTATGATTCTTTCTATTTTTAATTCTATGTTAGAGCATTGTAGGATCCATATGTTCAATGCATTATATTTTTTATTTTTGTAAACTCTAATCGAATTCTCTTCCACACCATGCTATTCTTTTTTATTTTAATCCCTTTATCTCTTCCACTCCATGCTATTGATTTAATTTTATTTTTTCCGTTTATATGCCAAACCAATTGCATCGAGCCCTTCTTTATGATTCTTTATATTTTTTATTATATGTTAGAGCATTGTAGGATCCATATGTTCAATGCATTATATTTTTTATTTTTGTAAACTCTAATCGAACTCTCTTCCACACCATGCTATTCTTTTTATTTTATTCCTTTTATCTCTTCCACTCCATGCTATTGATTTAATTTTATTTATTCCGTTTATATGCCAAACCAATTGCATCGAGCCCTTCTTTATGATTCTTTTTTTTTTAATTATATGTTAGAGCATTGTAGGATCCATATGTTCAATGCATTATATTTTTTATTTTTTTAAACTCTAATCGAACTCTCTTCCACACCATGCTATTCTTTTTTATTTTAATCCTTTATCTCTTCCACTCCATGCTATTGATTTAATTTTATTCCGTTTATATGCCAAACCAATTGCATCGAGCCCTTCTTTATGATTCTTTCTATTTTTAATTCTATGTTAGAGCATTGTAGGATCCATATGTTCAATGCATTATATTTTTTATTTTTGTAAACTCTAATCGAATTCTCTTCCACACCATGCTATTCTTTTTTATTTTAATCCCTTTATCTCTTCCACTCCATGCTATTGATTTAATTTTATTTTTTCCGTTTATATGCCAAACCAATTGCATCGAGCCCTTCTTTATGATTCTTTTTTTTTTAATTATATGTTAGAGCATTGTAGGATCCATATGTTCAATGCATTATATTTTTTATTTTTTTAAACTCTAATCGAACTCTCTTCCACACCGTGCTATTCTTTTTTATTTTAATCCCTTTATCTCTTCCACTCCATGCTATTGATTTAATTTTATTTTTTCCGTTTATATGCCAAACCAATTGCATCGAGCCCTTCTTTATGATTCTTTATATTTTTTATTATATGTTAGAGCATTGTAGGATCCATATGTTCAATGCATTATATTTTTTATTTTTGTAAACTCTAATCGAACTCTCTTCCACACCATGCTATTCTTTTTATTTTATTCCTTTTATCTCTTCCACTCCATGCTATTGATTTAATTTTATTTATTCCGTTTATATGCCAAACCAATTGCATCGAGCCCTTCTTTATGATTCTTTTTTTTTTAATTATATGTTAGAGCATTGTAGGATCCATATGTTCAATGCATTATATTTTTTATTTTTTTAAACTCTAATCGAACTCTCTTCCACACCATGCTATTCTTTTTTATTTTAATCCCTTTATCTCTTCCACTCCATGCTATTGATTTAATTTTATTCCGTTTATATGCCAAACCAATTGCATCGAGCCCTTCTTTATGATTCTTTCTATTTTTAATTCTATGTTAGAGCATTGTAGGATCCATATGTTCAATGCATTATATTTTTTATTTTTGTAAACTCTAATCGAATTCTCTTCCACACCATGCTATTCTTTTTTATTTTAATCCCTTTATCTCTTCCACTCCATGCTATTGATTTAATTTTATTTTTTCCGTTTATATGCCAAACCAATTGCATCGAGCCCTTCTTTATGATTCTTTATATTTTTTATTATATGTTAGAGCATTGTAGGATCCATATGTTCAATGCATTATATTTTTTATTTTTGTAAACTCTAATCGAACTCTCTTCCACACCATGCTATTCTTTTTATTTTATTCCTTTTATCTCTTCCACTCCATGCTATTGATTTAATTTTATTTATTCCGTTTATATGCCAAACCAATTGCATCGAGCCCTTCTTTATGATTCTTTTTTTTTTAATTATATGTTAGAGCATTGTAGGATCCATATGTTCAATGCATTATATTTTTTATTTTTTTAAACTCTAATCGAACTCTCTTCCACACCATGCTATTCTTTTTTATTTTAATCCCTTTATCTCTTCCACTCCATGCTATTGATTTAATTTTATTCCGTTTATATGCCAAACCAATTGCATCGAGCCCTTCTTTATGATTCTTTCTATTTTTAATTCTATGTTAGAGCATTGTAGGATCCATATGTTCAATGCATTATATTTTTTATTTTTGTAAACTCTAATCGAATTCTCTTCCACACCATGCTATTCTTTTTTATTTTAATCCCTTTATCTCTTCCACTCCATGCTATTGATTTAATTTTATTCCGTTTATATGCCAAACCAATTGCATCGAGCCCTTCTTTATGATTCTTTCTATTTTTAATTCTATGTTAGAGCATTGTAGGATCCATATGTTCAATGCATTATATTTTTTATTTTTGTAAACTCTAATCGAATTCTCTTCCACACCATGCTATTCTTTTTTATTTTAATCCCTTTATCTCTTCCACTCCATGCTATTGATTTAATTTTATTTTTTCCGTTTATATGCCAAACCAATTGCATCGAGCCCTTCTTTATGATTCTTTATATTTTTTATTATATGTTAGAGCATTGTAGGATCCATATGTTCAATGCATTATATTTTTTATTTTTGTAAACTCTAATCGAACTCTCTTCCACACCATGCTATTCTTTTTATTTTATTCCTTTTATCTCTTCCACTCCATGCTATTGATTTAATTTTATTTATTCCGTTTATATGCCAAACCAATTGCATCGAGCCCTTCTTTATGATTCTTTTTTTTTTAATTATATGTTAGAGCATTGTAGGATCCATATGTTCAATGCATTATATTTTTTATTTTTTTAAACTCTAATCGAACTCTCTTCCACACCATGCTATTCTTTTTTATTTTAATCCCTTTATCTCTTCCACTCCATGCTATTGATTTAATTTTATTCCGTTTATATGCCAAACCAATTGCATCGAGCCCTTCTTTATGATTCTTTCTATTTTTAATTCTATGTTAGAGCATTGTAGGATCCATATGTTCAATGCATTATATTTTTTATTTTTGTAAACTCTAATCGAATTCTCTTCCACACCATGCTATTCTTTTTTATTTTAATCCCTTTATCTCTTCCACTCCATGCTATTGATTTAATTTTATTTTTTCCGTTTATATGCCAAACCAATTGCATCGAGCCCTTCTTTATGATTCTTTATATTTTTTATTATATGTTAGAGCATTGTAGGATCCATATGTTCAATGCATTATATTTTTTATTTTTGTAAACTCTAATCGAACTCTCTTCCACACCATGCTATTCTTTTTATTTTATTCCTTTTATCTCTTCCACTCCATGCTATTGATTTAATTTTATTTATTCCGTTTATATGCCAAACCAATTGCATCGAGCCCTTCTTTATGATTCTTTTTTTTTTAATTATATGTTAGAGCATTGTAGGATCCATATGTTCAATGCATTATATTTTTTATTTTTTTAAACTCTAATCGAACTCTCTTCCACACCATGCTATTCTTTTTTATTTTAATCCCTTTATCTCTTCCACTCCATGCTATTGATTTAATTTTATTCCGTTTATATGCCAAACCAATTGCATCGAGCCCTTCTTTATGATTCTTTCTATTTTTAATTCTATGTTAGAGCATTGTAGGATCCATATGTTCAATGCATTATATTTTTTATTTTTGTAAACTCTAATCGAATTCTCTTCCACACCATGCTATTCTTTTTTATTTTAATCCCTTTATCTCTTCCACTCCATGCTATTGATTTAATTTTATTTTTTCCGTTTATATGCCAAACCAATTGCATCGAGCCCTTCTTTATGATTCTTTATATTTTTTATTATATGTTAGAGCATTGTAGGATCCATATGTTCAATGCATTATATTTTTTATTTTTGTAAACTCTAATCGAACTCTCTTCCACACCATGCTATTCTTTTTATTTTATTCCTTTTATCTCTTCCACTCCATGCTATTGATTTAATTTTATTTATTCCGTTTATATGCCAAACCAATTGCATCGAGCCCTTCTTTATGATTCTTTTTTTTTTAATTATATGTTAGAGCATTGTAGGATCCATATGTTCAATGCATTATATTTTTTATTTTTTTAAACTCTAATCGAACTCTCTTCCACACCATGCTATTCTTTTTTATTTTAATCCTTTATCTCTTCCACTCCATGCTATTGATTTAATTTTATTCCGTTTATATGCCAAACCAATTGCATCGAGCCCTTCTTTATGATTCTTTCTATTTTTAATTCTATGTTAGAGCATTGTAGGATCCATATGTTCAATGCATTATATTTTTTATTTTTGTAAACTCTAATCGAATTCTCTTCCACACCATGCTATTCTTTTTTATTTTAATCCCTTTATCTCTTCCACTCCATGCTATTGATTTAATTTTATTTTTTCCGTTTATATGCCAAACCAATTGCATCGAGCCCTTCTTTATGATTCTTTTTTTTTTAATTATATGTTAGAGCATTGTAGGATCCATATGTTCAATGCATTATATTTTTTATTTTTTTAAACTCTAATCGAACTCTCTTCCACACCGTGCTATTCTTTTTTATTTTAATCCCTTTATCTCTTCCACTCCATGCTATTGATTTAATTTTATTTTTTCCGTTTATATGCCAAACCAATTGCATCGAGCCCTTCTTTATGATTCTTTATATTTTTTATTATATGTTAGAGCATTGTAGGATCCATATGTTCAATGCATTATATTTTTTATTTTTGTAAACTCTAATCGAACTCTCTTCCACACCATGCTATTCTTTTTATTTTATTCCTTTTATCTCTTCCACTCCATGCTATTGATTTAATTTTATTTATTCCGTTTATATGCCAAACCAATTGCATCGAGCCCTTCTTTATGATTCTTTTTTTTTTAATTATATGTTAGAGCATTGTAGGATCCATATGTTCAATGCATTATATTTTTTATTTTTTTAAACTCTAATCGAACTCTCTTCCACACCATGCTATTCTTTTTTATTTTAATCCCTTTATCTCTTCCACTCCATGCTATTGATTTAATTTTATTTTTTCCGTTTATATGCCAAACCAATTGCATCGAGCCCTTCTTTATGATTCTTTATATTTTTTATTATATGTTAGAGCATTGTAGGATCCATATGTTCAATGCATTATATTTTTTATTTTTGTAAACTCTAATCGAACTCTCTTCCACACCATGCTATTCTTTTTATTTTATTCCTTTTATCTCTTCCACTCCATGCTATTGATTTAATTTTATTTATTCCGTTTATATGCCAAACCAATTGCATCGAGCCCTTCTTTATGATTCTTTTTTTTTTAATTATATGTTAGAGCATTGTAGGATCCATATGTTCAATGCATTATATTTTTTATTTTTTTAAACTCTAATCGAACTCTCTTCCACACCATGCTATTCTTTTTTATTTTAATCCCTTTATCTCTTCCACTCCATGCTATTGATTTAATTTTATTCCGTTTATATGCCAAACCAATTGCATCGAGCCCTTCTTTATGATTCTTTCTATTTTTAATTCTATGTTAGAGCATTGTAGGATCCATATGTTCAATGCATTATATTTTTTATTTTTGTAAACTCTAATCGAATTCTCTTCCACACCATGCTATTCTTTTTTATTTTAATCCCTTTATCTCTTCCACTCCATGCTATTGATTTAATTTTATTTTTTCCGTTTATATGCCAAACCAATTGCATCGAGCCCTTCTTTATGATTCTTTATATTTTTTATTATATGTTAGAGCATTGTAGGATCCATATGTTCAATGCATTATATTTTTTATTTTTGTAAACTCTAATCGAACTCTCTTCCACACCATGCTATTCTTTTTATTTTATTCCTTTTATCTCTTCCACTCCATGCTATTGATTTAATTTTATTTATTCCGTTTATATGCCAAACCAATTGCATCGAGCCCTTCTTTATGATTCTTTTTTTTTTAATTATATGTTAGAGCATTGTAGGATCCATATGTTCAATGCATTATATTTTTTATTTTTTTAAACTCTAATCGAACTCTCTTCCACACCATGCTATTCTTTTTATTTTATTCTAATATTAATACACTAATTTTCTTGTAGTCAACTTTATATTATTCATGGTGCATTAGATCAGTATTCCGTTATGGGATATTTCAGTTTCTAACCACCATGACATTTATTCATCTTGATAACTTCTTTCATCCCATGTTATTCATCCCTTTTTATCCCGAGTCCCTTATTATAGTCATGATTGTTTTTCTATAATTTGATTTCTCATCCCCAAATTATTCAAATCAGTATTCCTTTTTTTCATAACCCATTTTAATTTTTAATTTTTAATTTTATTTTAGAGAGAAATGGTGAAAAAATCCATTGCATTTGTTTTTATTATTGTCTTCCAACCTTCTTCAATGGTACTCCTAAGGAAATGAGAGTTTGTTTTAAGGGGGGACCCTCTCGCGCCCCCCCTTGATCCCGCTCGCGCCCCCCCATACCCGCTTGCGCACCTCCCCTGAACCCGCTCGCGCCCCCCCCCGCATACCCGCTCGCGCCCCCCCCATACCCGCTCGCGCCCCCTGCCTCGCTCGCGCCCCCCCCCCCCCCCCCCCCCCCGAGACCCGCTCGCGCCCCCCCCCCTAAACCCGCGCGCGCCCCCCCTTAATCCCGCTCGCGCCCCCCCTCGGCCGCTCGCGCCCCCCCGACCCCGCTCGCGCCCCCCCGACCCCGCTCGCGCCCCCCCCCCCCCCCGACTATATAAGTGAAGGGGGCGCCCTCCCCCCCCCCCACTTTTTTTAGCTCCACCTTGGCACTCAGGCCTTGAACTACCTCACGGTGGCTTATTGCTGAGTACTTGGGTGGGGTCTACAGTATTTTGACAACGCCACGTACCAGCTTTCAGCCTTATTTTGTACGCTCATCCGGGAATTCGGGCCCTAAACTACCTCATGGTGGCTTATTGCTGAATACTTGGGTGGGCCACAAAGTATAGTTACAATACCATAATCAACCACGGAGGGAAATTTTAAAATCAATTGGGGGAAGTTTTGAGGAGTTGGTGTGTTTTTTAACACAGAAAACTTTACCAGTACACCACGATGGAGGGAAACCCAGATCCGGCGGAGGAAAGGCCACTCACCAAGGCCGAAAAGAAGAAAATCAGAGATCGTGAACGGAAGCGTGGTGGCAAGAAGATGAAGAAGCGGCTTCATGTGCTGAACAACCCCACAAAGTTGGCATTTAGAGGTTGGCAAGATGAGCCGGAACCGTGGAAATATTCCACATGCGAGGAATTCATTGAGTGGTGCCACATCACAAAAATATTTCCACATGATCGGCACAGAAAACACAGGATCTCAGACAAGGCTAACCTCTATTATTGCTTGAATGCGGAGTTTGTTGAACGTTCTATACAAGTTTACCAGCATCTATACAAGCAACGATGTGTTGAACGCAATGAAGTACCATTGTTCATTTGCAGAATGGTGTATGCTGAGGTGGTGCTTCACAAAGTGGTGGATTGGTCCACCATCAAATCCACGCCGAGTGTTAGGGCGCCGACAGAGCGTGACATTCCCAAACAAAGGAAATACGCAGATGGTGGCTTGGGGAAAAAAATGAAGGAAAAAACACAAGTGCGGGAGCCTGATACAGCAGAGTCTGAACCAGATTCTGATTCCGATGGTCGTCGTGGAGAACGTCCACCACGTAGAATTGCAGCACCAGCAAATATGGCTGTAGAGCCTCCAATGAACCATCCAGCGGACGTCATAGAACCTCACGACGATGCGAACAACATCTTCGTGGAAAACGATCCAAATACGGCAGCTAATTTGGACGTGGTCGGAACTGAACCTACGATGGTTCTTGGCATGCCGGTTCTAGTTAGAAATGACCAGTCTAACCAGACCGAGGAGGTCGGGGAGTTACAATTACAGCTAATAGAAAAGGATGGCTTCATAGCAGAGTTACAAGAGACCATCCGAAAACTACGATTGGAATCAGCAGCAAAAGATGCAGTAATATCAGATTTGCGCAATCAATTGCAAGAACGAGAAAGACCTCAGTCTTCTCAAGCCAATGATATACCTGTAGTTCAAGATCCAATGTTGGTGGATGAATCTTACATCAACAACACAGTTGATGTTGCAACGGCCGGTGTGTTGGAGAATATTTCCACTCCAGCAAAACGACGACGAGTTGGAGTGATATTGCCTCCACCAGCCCCGTACCCGCGAGCCTATGTGGACATAGATGGACCATTAAGTCAAGATTCCTTGTCATTTCCACCCGATGCTCTAACGGGAGAAGTGGAGACATTGAAGAGAGCCAATAATGATTTGCGGCTCCTTGTTTCTAAGTTTGCTAAAGCATACTACGAGTGGAAAGTAGCAACCATTCTCAGCGTTGATCACGGGCGCCAAATTGCATTAGAGTTCAAGAAGATCGACGAATCGTACTTGCAACACAACAAACGAAGGAATTTTGGCCTCACTTCATGGACTAACGCAGATGATATGTATCCAGATACCATGGCAAAGCAAGAATCGAATCCTGAACTCATAGATTGGGCCAAGTTGAATTTCGATGTAAACGCAACTTCGTGCCATGATCTTCAAATGAAGGAAGGAGTTAATAGCAGAAAGCTTTGGCCAAATCCTCAACCGTGGGTGATGGATGGTTCAAAAGTATGCCCTGTGTGTATAAATCCATTTGGTCCTGAGGGTGGATGGGCAGTTGGATCATGTACCCACATGTTCCATCCTATGTGTTTAATTAACATTTTTTTGGTAAGGAGATTTTGCCCGGTGTGCAAATCCCCGTTCCATGAACGCTTGTACGAGGTTTTTGGACTCACTCCATACATGCCACCAAGCCATGAGAAAAATCCCGAAAACACACCAGGTGAACAGTACCGCAACATGTGGGGGGAAGATTTGATTTGGAGTTGGCGGGCCCAGACTCACTCGGTCTTCAAGAGCAATGTAAGTGACGAGTTGGGATGGGAGGATGACCCCAATCAGATTGTGAGGGTGGCAAAGAAGATAATTGGATCAAAGAAGGAGGACCAAGGAAAACGAAATTTCTTCTATCAGACTTTGAATGGATACTGGGATCCGAAGCATAGGAAGTTCCAACTTGGTAATCACCCAAAAGGCCTCATATGGAACAAGGACGGGGAATTGGTTACAGACCTCGAAGGTCAATTCATGTCTTTGACCGCCCGTGATGCAGTCCAAATGTCTCTTTCGGAGTGGAAGTTAATTTTCAAACATGAGGCTGTTGACTTTCTTCTGGAGGAACACTCTCCACAGACATTGCGTACATTGAGAGAATTGAGGAACTCGCAAATTTTGCGTTCTCTCAGTGAAAGTGATGGCCCATTCCGGCGAACACGGACGAGAGCCAGGCGCAGCTTGACGCTGGAAGATGGAGCGGGACCAAGTGGCACAGCGGGAGTAGATGCAGATGAATAGGAATAGTTACAACTTAGTACTAAGTGACTAGTTTTCATATACTACAGTTTTTGTAATGTTTTGGTTTGAATTGGTAATGAAATGCTTTTACTTTCATAAATGTATACAACTTTGCAAAGTCCATGTATTTTGGCTCACGAGTATCTCATTTTTTCTATGCTGAATTTACACTTTTGTCATTGCGCTTAGCCCCAATATATTATTCTGATGAAAATGTTAGGTTTTTTTGCATTGTCAAAAATTTACTATCTACCTGAACCCCCCTGAACCCGCTCGCGCCCCCCCCCCCTGAACCCGCTCGCGCCCCCCCCGAACCCGCTCGCGCCCCCCCCCTGAACCCGCTCGCGCCCCCCCCCTGAACCCGCTCGCGCCCCCCCTGAACCCGCTCGCGCCCCCCCTGAACCCGCTCGCGCCCCCCCCCCTGAACCCGCTCGCGCCCCCCTGAACCCGCTCTCGCCCCCTACACATGCTGGCACTCCTTTTGCATATGTGGAATTCCCCGTCATCGTTCGTTGTCCATGTCATCAATATGTTTCCCCTATAGGTAAGTTGTAAAAAAAAAAAACTAACTTAGTAATTTTCCTCCTCCCCTCAATGTCCGAGTATGTCCGGGGACCGACCGGTCCGTCCGTCCGTCCGTCCGTCTATGTCCGGAAATTTTGCCCATGTCCGTCCGAATAGACAACCCTGCTTGCGCTTAGAGCCTTTCACGCAGCACTCAATACACTTAATAGATCATAGCGCCTCGGAGAGTGACAATGTTTTTTCTCCTTAAAATGTCTCTTACTCTCACGCACTTGATTGTTCTTTATTTATTTATTTACCTCCATTGAGGTTGTGTTTTAGTTATATGCTGTTATTCTCATTTTCTGTTTTAATAATGGTGTTGAGTTTCAACTTTCTTTTTAGTATGCGTTTTTAATTAATTATTATTTTAATAAAGTTTATTGTTATAATTCCAATGTTCCACAACTACTTGTTATATCTCGGAAAGAGAATTGTGTATGTCTTGTTCGTTCCATTTTTTCTCCATAATAATCCCATGTGCCAGAGGAGGAAGGAGTTTAGGCGTGCAAGTCTGGCTTTGCTCTCTGGCTTTGCTCTCTGCCATTACCTGATCGACCGGGGCTACAGCACAAAATTATGCCAATAGAAGGTTAGTACATTCAACACACATAGAAGGCTTAGATGATAATATTCATTCCTTATTTGTTGTGGAAAATATTTAACTCTATGTGAGGACCATAGAAGAAATAAACACCGATTTCTAAAAATGATAATTAGACAAGAATATTCTAACTATTCATTATGTTCAAAGAAATGGAGAGGTACCACTGCGCTTGATCTTGGTCTTCAACAATGTCCCTACATCAGGCTGTGTAACCTTCGCCTTTGTCTTTTTCGGAACCTTCACTTGATCATCTTTCTGCTGCTGAATATCCTCGCCTATTGAATTGTCAAAGTTGGCTGTGTAGTTCCAATTCAGCAGAGAAGAGGTGCTAGAGTGAGTAAAAAGAAAGGACATGTCACTCTAACCACTATGCAACTAGCACATAGAATGCAGAAGAGGTCATCTACCACTTCAAAGAGTCAGAGGGTAGCTCCCATTTCATATGACTTCTGCTCATACTGTGAAGGAATATAACTATCTGAAAATAACCCTTAAAAGATAAATGAAGAATGTGTGCTGGCACAACTGCAGATGGAAGTGTAAAGACTTGCACGCCTCAGTCTATCTCAGGTACTGGCTCATTTTGTTATGTTTTGTTATGTACGTGCACGCAATAGTGAGACATATATCTAGAAATGAAAACCACAATATTATATGACATATCTCTTAATGTGCATTTCTGTTGAACTCTTCACAAAATATATAGTTTTCACTGTAGTTCATATATTTTATACGGGAATCGTCTCGTTCACTTAACACGCCTCTGAAAATTCTGAAAACCTTTACTGTCACTACTACTGATTTCTTACATCCATATATCAGTTCAGTAAATAAAGTAATCAACGTTTGATACTAAGGCATTGCAGTTGTCGTAGTTATGTACTACGAATCAATCAAAAAACACAGCATATCCATAGCAAAAAAATGCCGTTAATAATAGGGCTCCACATCTATATAATCGTCTACACAGCCATGTAACCGTCTTCTTAACTCTTCATCCCATTTACTGATGGCACCTTCAAACTATCCTTAGCAGCCTGAAGCACTGCAGTGAAGCTCGTGCACTCTGCTTCTTGCTGACTGTTTAGCTCACCACCGAACTGGGCGACCCAAGCCTCCGTCAGATATAGTGGAGAAGACGCTAGGAGTATGTCCTTGCAAGTGAGGCATCGGTAATACTGGCATGAAATCATCTCCGCTGCACATGGAGGGTGCAAAAAACAACCGCAAGATGATAGTATAGCTGCTTTCCATATGAAACCAAGCCCACAGTAAGCACAAGACTCTTTATCGGAGTACCCCAATGGCGGTATCGATTGAAGATTTGGATATTCAAACACTCTAGGTGTTTTTAGACTTAGCATCTCTCCCCTCGCTGCTGTTACAGCGCTCTTACAGAGCTGTAACTCTCCATTGACATCCTCCAAAGCTTTAGCTGCATTCCCCATCTCAACCTCTAACTGAACTACATTCTGACGGATTAGCGCATCAGCCTCTCTCATGTGACCGAGGGCTTTATACAAAGACTCTGACTCCGCTATGGTCTCTTTGTATAGTACAGTAGCTCCCTCTCTTCGAAGAATCTGCCTTGCTTCCTTTAGTTTGGAAAAATATTTGTCGTTCAGATCCTCCTCATCAATCTCAATGGATTCCCCTCTCATCCTTTCGAGACTCGCATTGTAACTCTGGCGTATCTCTTGAAGTCGATCCTCGACGGCCATCACTTCAGCGATCTTCTGCTTTTCTAGTTCTAGTGCTAGCTTTAGGTCTCCAGCTTGATGATCAGCCACTAGTTTAGCACGACCTGATTGAGACAGGTCTTTGATGATCCGGCACAAGCCCTCTACTTGGCATCTAGTTGCAACTGGGCCTAGTTTGGATGGATTTCGACAAGCCGTCTTCTGCCGAGATTGGTGACGATCTAAAGCCTCCGCACACCAATTGACTTGCTTCTTGTAAACAAATGTAGCAAAACAAGCTCTAAGAAAACGAAGGCAGAAGTAGTTATTATGGGGCCGGTTACCATATACCTTGAAGTACTGTTGGCCAAAAGTCTTCAACTGTCCATCATCTTCACACCTTGCGAACTCGTAACGCCCCTTCGAGGCTCCAGTCTTCCACACAGCACCTATTTCTTCGTCTGTGATAAATTGGTAACACTTCGCCACATCCTTCAAATGCGGGCCCTTATCACAGAGGCCGACGACTCCAGTGAAGGAATCACGACCGTAATCAGCATCTCGCCCCATGAGCATTGGGGCCGCAACAACCATCCGCTGCTGAAGCCCCCCCTCAAAATCTGCTAGATCAAAGGGGTCACTGAACTCCTCTGTACTGAACACTCTATCACTACTTCCTTCTCCCTCACTTTGAGCAACAGTATTATCATCACTACCATCTTGGAGTTCTACAGTATGTTGCACCAAACATTGCGGCCTAGATCTATGCGGCTTGTTCGCCTTCTTCCTTTTGGACGTCATCTGCTCTCTACCTCACTACAGATACTGTATCTGCGGACAGCACTGCCTCTTCCTGAAACTAACAATACTCTCTTGCTGAAACTAAGAGTACTCTCTAGCAAAATCCTCACATTTCACTACTGCTGGACGTGGAGAGACAACTGAAATAAAAGCTTGCAAATAACACTAAGTGAGAGTGCAGAACGACTATAAACGTGGCCGACAATAATTTAATGGATGAACTGAGTTCCCTAGACCAGAACCTGTATTTATTGTGATCATATGAATTATACCTTAGAGGTACACAATGGAGGCGCCTTCATTAGAATTAGACTGTACAAGCCCTGGGCAGCCTAAATAACACTGAGTATGAGCGATTTACATTAGTACATGCAATGAGGTTACCTGTACTTATAATTGTGTAGGGGAAGGAGAGGACATCGTGTGAAGATGAATAAATTATTCAAAATGAAGACACACCAATTTATAATCAGGAAATCATTTTCTGTCGCACAGAACTTTTAGATACTAAAAGAGAAACGAACCCTAAACTATTTTCATCTGTGCCTTGTATGGATGAAATAAATTTTAAAACAAATATTATTTAGTATTGAAAAACTAAGAAAGAAGAAGTGGAATGAAAGGACTAGTTTTAAGTGATTATAATGTAAGAACAGAATTAAAGTTTGAAAACCGAAATATGTATTAAAGGAAATCTGAAATACAGTATAGCACAAGCGATGAAGACCTTGACCTCGTTTAATAGTATATTCTCATTTTTTTCAATATTAAATGTTATGATCTATAAACATGATACCGGAATACTCGCATCTTCATCCGATAAGGAACAGAATGTAAAGGACTGTATGCATGACGTCATCATGACATCAGCCCTAATTTGTACCTCAAAAAACAAACGTAAGAAATTCTTACCAGAAATAACCCTGAAGTCCACGGTAATATACTCTTCTCCTAAAAAAAGTAGCAAAATCATGCCTTAATTTAGTAATTTTCCACGATTATAGGGTCTGCTACACTTTTGAAAATTTTCCTAATTGTCAATTCTGTGCTCTCCATTCTGCGCTCACCGCTCTCTGCTCTACGCTCTCCGCTCACATACGAACTTTCCCCTAGTTACCACTCTGATTCCAATAGGCATTTAATCAAAGGATATGAATGGTTAGCATGCCAAATAGTTATAACTATATGACCTTTCTTTTGCTACTTAGGGTCAGGTTTTGGAGACGATTGTCAGTCCTTTTGTAGAAGGCTCCTTCCCTGGGTGGAAGTCGATGTGTTAGCCAATTTGGAGTGTAGTAGTTAGAGGAATAGCAAATAGTGGAAGAGCATTGAAGACTGTGAAGGCTGGAATATGTACTGTGAACAATTGGAGATAATACAATACGATATTAATGAATGTTGTGTTGACAATCGGAAGTTGAATAGTTCACTAGAGCAGAACAGCATTCTGTCCTGCGTTAAACTGCGTCATCGGAAACGTAAACCTGGATTTATGGAAATTAATGTGGAAATGTGATCCAAATAAACATATTGCACGTTAAAGGTTTTAACGTGCACGCGTCACTTTTGACGTTGCTTTAACGGCTTTTGTCAAAGAGTGTCAACTTGAATTTTGAAGTGACAGTTTAGTGTTAAAAATAACAACATTAGTGACATCGCGTCAACTTAAACATAAATCTGCATTGTGGAAAGTAACTTTTTTGGAGAGTTTTTTACCTCACAGTAGTTATTTAATGGTTAAATTTAGTCACATTCCACGTCAGCACGTTTCTTTTAACATAGAGGGCGTTTAGGGTGACATAGGAAACATTCAACTGTGTTACTAAAAACATATTAACACATCCTACGTGGAATGACCTGCTGACCTGGAATGTAGGATTCGGATCCTAGGGGGTGTCAATAGTGACGCATGCGTTCTGGGTGACATAAAAACGCGTCAAACATATTGACATAGCTGACGTGTCCCCTATGCGTGTAAGCTAGAGCTGACGTGGCAGCTAGGTTATGACCTGGTCTACATCCTAGGGGGTGTCAATAGTGACGTGCACGTTTTGGGTGACATAAAAATGCGTCACACTGCGTTTCAAGAAACATATTGACATAGTTGACGTGTAACATGTGCATGGAGGCCGTGACTGACGTGGCGGCTATAGTATGACTTGGTCAACATCCTAGGGGGTGTCAATAGTGACACGCATGTTTAAAGTGACATAAATTGCGTTAAATTGTGTTTCAAGAAACGTAATCACATAGCTGACGTGTCAGATGTGACGTGGCGGCTAGGATTTTGGTGATGTACATGTTAACTCATGTTTCCATTGTTCATTCTTTGGTGGAAACATTCATCCATGAAGGTCTTAGATTAGGGCTTTGAGCCTTGGTAGGGTTAGGGTTAGCCGCCACTTCGGCGGCTTCTTATCTTGTATTTGAGAGCTTGTTTTCAAGCTTTTGGTGTTTTCTTCTTACTCCATAGAGTGTCTCCCATTGTTTTCCTTATCAGTCCCTTGTTTCTTGTTCATGTAGATTGAGATTTGAAAGAGTTGAAGATCTCTTGTAGGGCTTTCCAATGGTAGTAAGCACGTCCAATTCTGAGTTATAGGGAGTGAGATATTGCCTCTTCAAGTTGGGGTTGTCAAAGGAGTGCGGCTGGAGGAAGGGTCTCGGATTTTTAGCTATCAGTCTTTGAATTTTGATCCTATGATCTTGAGATTTTGAGGATAGATGTACAATCAACTTAGCTTTCCAAAAAGCTAAGGCACGCCTTATTCCAATCTAGGATGGAGTAATGGCAACCCATAAACTGAGAGGTACTTCAATAAAATCGGGGGGGGGGGGGGGGGGGGGGGGGTTGGGGTTTCTCCTAACTTTATTCTTGTTCTCCATCTTCTTCTTGTCTCCATTCTTCCCTTGTTTCTTGGATGATGTGTTGCTATGAACTCACCGTGAGCACAGTGATGTGGGGTGTGTAGATTAAGAAGGGTCCAACATGAGCAGCCCCTTATGTTACATTATCCTACGTCTAAAGACGTTTTCTGAAACGCGTTAAAATATGTGACATATGTCTTTATCAGCGTCAAGTTGAACAGTACATTGTGTTTCTTTTTACACAAAATTCAAATTGAATGCGTCACTATTGACGTGGCAAACATCATCCTACATCTAAAGACGTTTCCGTAAACGCGTTAAAATAAGTGACACACGTGTTTATCAGCGTCAAACGACGTCAAAGTTAACATCCGGGACGCGTTAAACAGCGTCAAAGTTAACGTTAAACAACGTCAAAGTTAACGTCACACTGCGTTTACATAAACACAAAATATCCCTAATCCCAAATTTGATGCGAAAATATATCCTCAATCCACGATCATTCCACGTGTCACAATCTTGGCCATTGGAAACCTAAATGATACGTCAGATTTCTATGCCACATCAGCAAATTTTTCATCCATCAGGACGACGGAGCCTTGCCCACGTCATATTTGACCTGGAATTAATTAACATTGGGAAATGTCCATGTCACATGCAACGTCGAATGCAAAAAGGAGGGAATTGCTCACGTGGCAAAAAGCTTACTCTCAAAGTTACTCACCCTGGGTAACTTCCATAATTCGTGTTTGCGACACTTTTGACGCAGCACATTAAAACGTGTTAACTGGTTTAACATAAGGTTGACACAGCACGTCAAACCAAAGTGACGTCCGTGACCTTTTTGCCATTTTTGTGTCAAAAAAACTGTCCACGTTAAACTGCGTTAAACCGTGTTAAAAACCGCGTTAAACAACGTCACTTTGGACACTGTTCTATTCTAGTGGTTGTTGTCGACAATTGGATTGAGTCACTGAGTGTGTGATGTGTGTGTAAATTATTAAATTGCAATCAGCCTATTGGAGAAACTGAATTCAGGAAATAAGACAGTAGTAGTGATGGAGGATGTGATAATGGACAATGGTGAATAGATAGAAGGAGTGGATTATGAATGCTAAAAATGCCAATTGGAAATTGAGTAGTTATTGAGTTAGGAAATCGGATTATGACTATTGGAGTTAGTAATGAGAAGGAATTAATTCAGAATATGGACTGATTTAAGAGAGGTGTGTCGTTGTAGTAAGCAGAGGGAAATTAATAAGATATTGCCAATTGGAAAAGCAGTGAACAGTTTGCATGCAGTAAAGATATGGATGGGGAAATATTAATGGAGCCTTGGAGCTTTTTATAAATTGAAGATGCCAATTGGGCAATCGAATACAGAGAGATAAGTTCTCAACTTGGTGTAATAAGTTTGCAGTCTTGACTGGGTGTTTGTAGGAAAATATAAAAGCCTTTCTTCATCTTCCCATAGGGTAACTGAGAATTAATGTTGACAACCTAACTAATAACCTACAAATAGTCTCTGTAACTGGTGAAATTTACAAATAGTGGTAAGTCACGGGAATAGGTCTTTTCGTTTAGCTTTTAACGTAACTAAAGGTCACTGTAGTAAGTAAAGAATAATAGAATGCAAAGTATTTCCTTAAAAGAATCTCTTTATAATTCTAATGTCTTAATTACCCCAAGTCACATATCACCCAAGTAATCCATACTCTCAATTGGTTCAAGGGTAATGGGAGTTCAATTTGACAAGTACCATCTCTCGGTTTATTGCCATCACTCCCTTCCAAGTTCAATTAGACAATGCATTTATTATGCATATGCAAGTTCATTCATTACTAGGTTAGAATCTAGTGTTCAACCTATTTATGCCTATGAATGATGCTTTGGGATATGTTATGATAGATTAACTTATCTCAAGCAACTCCTTGCTTGTCTTCATCTTTTTCCTCCCATCCATCGCATTTCAAATAGACATGTAATCACTGTCTACTCATTCACATTCAATCACACTCCAAGTCTACCATTCATCACAACTATGCTTCTCAATTGTATTACTCAATTACAATGACTGCACTATTGCTCAGTTGAATACATTCAAGTTTTATTATAATGAGAACTAATAATCACTAAGGCTGATCACTCCTTAATAATTAATGCCACTTTTATCCATTAATGTACTCAATCTATCTTCCATAAGCTCTAAGTCATTCTCAGTCTTCCATTTCAGATGGCCAATCTAATTTAAAAGACTATCAAGTAATACTCACTTCACTGTTCCAGTACTCACATGGAACTCTCATTCTCCATAATTCCCATTCACAACAATGCAATGTCAATTGGACAAACTGTTGTGTTTATTATCTGTAATTTCTATTTTCTATACACTCAGTAAATCTTCCTTCATCCTGAGTTCAAATAGACAAAGTCTCCCACTGTTCACTCTGCTCCATAAGTATCTTCGATTTCAATTAGACAGTATCCAGTGTGAGTCACCACATTCACTGTAACTCTCACCAACTCTCCAGTGTGTCAATTAGACATGGTCCATGCAAGTCAAGTTGACAATGTATGCATGCCCATGGATGCATACCGAACCACCATCTTGTCCATTTGACCAGTGATAACTAGACATTATGCAGCAAGTAATCTGAATTCAGTTGTCAATTAGACAGTGGCCAATCTGCTCCAGTTTTCCATTCTGATTCTCTAATTCTACAGAGTAATACACTGTGCATCAAAGCTATAGTTCAATTTGACAAAGAGCTTTGTGAATTAATTATACAGTGAGCTACTCAGAGTCAAGTTGACAATCAATCAGACAATGGAATTCTATTTTTATATTTTTTACATAATGTGACTATCACTCACACAGTGTTGTGTGGTGTGGTGAAGTAATTCATTCTTCTTCCTTAATTCCTAGTTATGCCTTAATTTCTAAAAGGTGTGCCTGTACGTAGAGTCAATTTGACAAGTCGTGTCTCTAGGTAGGATCATGTCCCCTGAATTCTACACTATGTCCATTTGACTCTCAACCAGATTTCTACAGCCACTATCTACTTGGATGTCAAATTGACATGGTAACTTGGTCCTATTTACACTGTTTTTACTGAAAAGGACTTTTCTCAAAAAAAGTCAGCTCGCATAGCCCCCTCTTTATCTACTTGACTCCCGGCAAGTTTCACATTTACAGCATTGTCTACTAGACACTATGTCAACTAGACTCAAAAATTATATACAAAGATTAATTTGCACACACACTGTAGCTACTGTCAACTAGACATGATGACGTCGGTGGTGATTACGGTGCTGGTCACCGTAATGGCTCTCCTTCTGGATCCGCTGTGCCATGAGCTTAGACACCTCCCTTCTCACTTCATCATCCTTCCGAAGCAATTCAGTGTTATTTGAATGCTGGAAGGTTAGCCAATTATCAATGGCTATTTTCCGAGTTTCTCTGAATTCGTTGATGAAGCATCCATTAGACCCGTACAAGAAGTGAGTCATAGCCATGACTTCCAGCATTCTCCCCCAACGACTTGAGTGGTAACGGAGCTTGAGATTGATCAAGAACTCCGGCCTCCTCTCATCATAGCGGTTCACATTCACCACCACCTTGAAATCCCTGCAAATCCGAGCTAAAAATTTGGAAAATATGGCTGCTCAGAAACACACAGGGTCGGTGTGTGTGTGGTGAATCTGCCAGAAGCCCTCATAGGCCGTGGCACAATTCAACGCCGTGTCAAATTGACCAGGGATTAGGGGCCAATTGTACTCCACCGAGTCAATTAGACTGTCTGGAGCCCACTTGAACCTCCTCTTACAATCGCAGAAATGTCCATTTGTCCTCACAGCCTCAGGAGCCGCATCGGTCCAATTGACATTCACAATCTCCTTGTAAATTAAATCCCATGACCGCTCCTCCCTTCGAGACAGCCCGTAATCCTCCAGCAGCCACTCAATCGCAGTCCACGTGGGTAGCGGAAAAACCGCTTCATTGTCAAATAGACTCGCATAATTCCCCAAGTACTTGACTGTCAAGGGGGATCCTGTAACTGGTGTTCGAATAGACAGCCACCCCGGTGCCTTGTATGTGGGTGGAGGCAAGGTCAACTCGACTTGAAGATCATGGCTGGTGATAAAAAGGTGATCCTTCTTCAACTCCCTCAAAGTATCCATGATCTGCTGCCTCACCTTGTGCATCCTTGAGCTGTGCAGCCACCTCAGCTTGCGTGAGCTGCAACGCTGGTTGCCTTGCAGGTTCACGACGGTCCACTTGACTGGCTGCTCTTGCTCCTCTTCCCAACCTCGGGTTCAGTTCAAATAGACATTGAGGTAAGGAGTTATCCTCTACTCTCCTCTTCTTGACCTTGTTCCTTGAAGATGATGGTGTTGAAGCTCTCGGCTCTGGTTCCCTTGTCAAGTTGAGCAGGTCTGGAAGCACTCTCACCGGTCCAGTTGACACACCCGCATCCTCCTGACTTGATGGCTTGGTCAGCTCTGAGAGGTAAATCGCACTGTAGAGTGTGATTTCTGGTATGCTTCTTGCTAATCTCCACCTTGATGTTGTCAAATAGAATATTTCCCCAACTCAATTTGACACCATTCCACCCATAGATCGCAGCTGCTACTCCTTCCTTTGACATAATCAGAGGCCCCTTCTCCGCCAGCATGATTCTCTGATTAAAAAATAGCAGCCACTCCTTCCACATTTCTTTTGCATTCGCCAACTTGTAGCCACTCTGTGTCTTGGCAGCTCTGTCAAAGATGTTGGTCAAATCGTCCTCTGAAATTCCGCCTACCTCTTCCATCAACAAGTTGTCTCCTTGATGCAACTTCAACATCTTGGAGATAGCTGTCGAGTTGAAAGGTACGCTTCTTCCATCCACCACAGCCATTCCTCTTGAGCCATACTCCGAAGAAGTCAGAAATTGATTGATCCTCCCATCATCCTGCTCCTCGAAGACAACCATCACGAAGTCCCAGAGTCCTGCCTTCAAGAAATTCTCCCGACTGGCTTTAAATTGCGGCCATGCCTCCCGGTCAATCTTCTTCAACTCCAAGTGTTCAATTTGACGTCTTGGTCCACTTGACAGGTCCTGTTGCATTGCATCCGCAAGCACAGGCTTCTTCAACTTCTTGTTCTTCATCGCTTTTACCTTAGGCTGAGCAATTGGCCTTGTCAATTTGACTGATCCTGCAACTTCGGGTTGTGGTCTTTCTTGATCAGTTCCTCTGTCTCTTCTGTCAACTTGACCTTCGTTTACCATGGTTCCTTGTTTCTGTCTATTAGACTACACACTCGGCAGTTAGTTTGCTTCAGTCTTTACTTCGTCTAATTGAAATTTCTATCCCTGAAACTCTCGGCATTGTCTACTTGAACTCTCGGGAATTTTATCTTTGTTATCCTTACCTAACTATTCTGTGAGTCACTTCTTCCACTCGGCAATCAGTTTATGATATCACTCTCTATTTTTCTACATCACAATCATCTAAGCATACATTACAGCACCAGTGTTCAATTTCGTTCCTTGTTTCTTACACTTTCTTTCTCTCGGCAAGTTGTGTTTTGTGATTCCTTCATTCTTGTCTACAGGACAGTCACCATTCTTCACAAGTAACAGTTCAATTGGACATACAAGAAGAAGATGCGAGGACAACATGCATTCGACTTGATACAACAGAATGGATGTAATGAAACTCACCCGCAATGTGTCAACTTGACTACGAGAGATATGCCTCTCAAGATGCAATGCTTCGTCTTCCCCTTCTGTCGCACTGTTTCCAATTGACACACTCACAATGATCAGAAAACCCTGAGTCCAGTGGACCTAAGGTATTGCATCCCACTGTTTCTCACATCGAGATCATCGCAAGACCTCTATCTGCAGCATTGTGTCCACTTGACCTAACTGTTTCTATGCTAATCAGGTTGTCCAATTGACAAAACAGTATGCGAAATCAAACACAACTCACCCTCCGTTATGCAAACTGAAACGCACTTCGCTCCCCCTTCAATCGCTCAATCTTCTCGCACACACCCGCTGTAATTAATTGTAGCAAAGTATAGTAATGTAGTCCTCCATTTCACTCCTTCTTCTTTCTCGGATCGCTCAGTATCCCTCACACATCAGTTACTCAAATTGTGACCCTCAACTGAACTGCTTTTTCTCTCGATCCTCTCGGTATCTCACTCTATCTTCATTCTGATCTCCTCACGATACTCACTCTGTGTCCACTTGACAACTATCTCTCTCCACTCCTAACCCTGATCGCTCACAGCGTAACACTCTGTCTACTTGATATAAAACTCACCAAGTCTCTCACAGACTCGCAGCCGGGTGCTTCTTCAAGAAAATATGTTTGTTTTGAGGTTTCTGTTTTCCCATTTGGGGACGATGATGTGGTCTACTCGACTCGACCAGTCTCTTTTGTCTATTTGACAGTTAGTGGGATCCTGCACTCATTCCCATGCAACGTGGTCATCATGATCACAGCCCCCATTTCCAGTAATCATATCAGCCGTCTTTTACTTACTAATTGTGTTTTTCTGATAATTACTACTTAGTCATCATTTTAGTTAGTGTCTACTTGTCAATTAGTAATTTCATTTGCTTCGAAAAATTCTCAAGTTCAGAATTTAAATTTGTTGAACTTGTTCTTTGTAACTTAATTTTTTAGATCGTTGGTTTTTTAATTTTTCCAAAATTTCACAGTTTCTAGTACTTAGGTAGGACAGTTTAAAATTTTTGAATTTCTACACTTACTGCCCCCCTCTTTGTTCTAAAACTTGTCCTCAAGTTATATATGGTTTCAAACGAAACCCGTTATATCTTGTGGCGTGAATTTTTCCTGCAAAATCTTGAAGTTCAACTGAACCATTGGGATACGATTTTAATACCCGATATGGTCCAAACCAACGCATTCTAAATTTTCCTGGAAATTTTTGAAATCGGCTATCATATAATAATACTAAATCGTTAGGATTCAAAACTTTGGGTTCCAGTTTGCTATCATAATATGTTTTGCGATGTTTTTGAATAGCTTCATTATTAAGATATGCTTGGGCTCTCGTTTCATCTAATTTTTCGAGCATATAAAGCCTATGTCTTAAAGATTCTTCATCTCCTAATCGTTCATCTAATGCAATTCTTAAAGACGGAAGCTCCATTTCAATTGGTAAAATAGCTTCTTGACCATAAACTAATTGAAATGGAGTAAATTTTGTAGATACTTTAAATGCACATTGATAAGCCCATAATGCATCTGGTACTCTTGCATCCCAATCCGTATTTGAACCATGTACAGTTTTAGTAATTATCCGACATAATATACCGTTTGTTTTCTCTGTCTGACCATTAGCACGGGGATGATACGGTGTAGATTTTCTATGTTTAGTTGAATATTTTTCAGTTAGTTGTTCAATTATTTCATTAAGAAAATGGGTTCCCCGATCACTTACTAATTCTTTTGGACATCCAAATCTTGTAATAATATTTTCATATAAAAATTTGGCAACAGTTTTAGCATCATCAGTTTTCGTGGGTTGAGCTTCTGCCCATTTAGTTACATATTCAGTTGCAATTAATATGTATCTATTTCGACCATGTCGACTAGGTGGTTTAATAGGTCCTACAAAATCAATTCCCCATTTCTCAAACGGCGTTTGAGCTAAAATTGGATTTAAAGGCATTGCCTTTGAAGGTGTAGGTTTTCCAACTCTTTGGCATGGATCACATTTTTTAGTATATCTATGTGCATCCCCAAAGAGTGTTGGCCACCAATATCCGGATTGTAACGCTTTATGTGCAGTTACCATTCCGGCAAAATGACCGCCACATGCAGCGTCATGACAACCTTTAAGAATTAATGGTACCTCACTTGGATTAATACATCTTCGTAAAAGTCCGTCTTTACCCCTTTTATATAGGACTTTTGCAATTAATGTATATGGTTGGGATTTAAATATTAATTTTTGTTTTTGTTTATCTGTATAATCTTGAGGAAAGGTATTGGTACTCAAGTAATGAATAACATCAGCGTATTCTGGTGGAATGATATCCACTTGAAAAATATGCGCATCTGGAAAACTATCATCTATGGATTCTGGATTCACTTCCTTACTAATCCGTGACAAGAAATCAGCATTGGCATGTTTTTTGCCGGGCCTTACATTAACCGTAAAATCAAATTCTTGAAGTAACAATACCCATCTAGCTATTCTCCCACTCAATTGTGGTTTATTAACCATATATTTAAGTGCATCATGATCTACATGAAAAGTGAACTTATAACCTAATAAATAATGTCTATATTTTTGGACTGAATATATCATTCCTAACCCTTCTCTCTCCGTTACAGAGTAATTTTTCTCAGCAGCACTTAATTGTCTACTAGAAAAATATATAGGTCGATCATGACCTTTTGTGTCCTTTTGACTGAGAACACTCCCAATAGCATAATTTGATGCATCTACATAAACTTCAAACGGTTTCTCCCAATCTGGTGGTATTAGAATGGGAGCATTACTAAGCCGTTTTTTAAGTTTATTAAATGCTTTTGTGCACTCTTCTTTCCAAACACTAGGAGTATCGGTTTGTTTTGTTAGATGTGTTAAAGAAGCTGCTACTTCTGCATAAAAGTAGATAAATCTTCTATAATATCCAGAAGCTCCTAAAAATCCTTTAAGTTCCGTCATATGTTTAGGTATTCCTAATTTTTTAATAACAGCTACTTTATCTGGATCAACACCTATACCTTCTTTTGAAACTATATGACCCACTAATCGTCCACAAGGTACAGCGAATTCAGACTTAGCTGCGTTTATTGAAATACCATATTTTTCACATTGTTCGAAACATTTCTTTAAACATTTCTGGTGTTCAGCTTTAGGACTAAAGACACAAAAATCATCTAAGAAAATTTCAATAAATTTTCTTAAATATTCCTGAAAAGCTGTTGTCATTGCTCTTTGGAAAGTAGCTGGTGCATTGCACAATCCAAAGGGCATGACATAATAAGCAAAGGTTCCCCAATCAGTTGTAAAAGTTGTTAAAGGTTTATCTTTTGGGGCGATTTGTACTTGATTATAACCAGAAAATCCATCTAAAAAAGAACAACATTCATGTCCTGCTACACCATCAAGGATTGCATCCGTGAAGGGTAAAGGAAAATAATCTTTTTTAGTGACACTATTTAATTTTCTGAAATCCTGACAAATCCTTAACTTCCCGTTTTTCTTAGGCACCACAACAATTGGAGATACCCACTCACTATAAGGTATTGGATATATAAAATTACATTCTAGTAGTTTATCTATTTCCTCTTTAACCATGAGAGAATATTTTGGGTTCATACGATATTGTCTTTGTCTTACCGGTTTTGTATTAGGTTCTAAAATAATTCTATGTTGACAAACTTCTGGAGGTATTCCTTTAAGGTCTTTATAAGTCCATGCAAATGCGTCTTTACATTCTTTAAAGAATTTAAACCATTGTTCATATTCATTTGGTTTTAATCCTTCATAAATTCTTATGTTTTTGGGCTCCTCTAGAGTTCCCAAATTCATATCAATGCAAGTGCTTTTAACAGGACTTATATTACTACCTTTTATATGAGACATGTTTTCCATTAATTCTTCAGAATCACTCAAATATTGAGGTTCTAATTCCGACTCAATTTCGGCTGTTACATTAAGTACTGGCGAATTTTTCCATGCTAGAATAGCATCATCTGAATCTACTTCATTATTCAGAAAGGAATATTCTCCAGGGCCTAAACATCTAAACTCAGGCATTTTCTCCTGTTCTACTACTTTAGTACTTTTGCTATTTGAATCATATGAGGCTTCAGAAGTGACATCTGTGTCTTCTTCTTGAGTCTCACCATGATATTTAACTGGAAACATTGGTAATACAACCCGTTTCCCTTTTGCTTTTATAGTTAATGTTCCCTTTCCCCAATCATCTTTAGCTCTAGCAGATTTAAGCCACGGACGACCTAGTAATATTGGGTATGTTGATATGGATTCACTCACTTTAAAGATTATATAATTAATCTTAAAATTAAGTCCTCCTATAGTTGTAACTATTCCTCTCAAAATACCCAATGGTACTACTCGACTTTGATCTGCCATTCTTAAGATAATAGGAGTGGAAGTCATATGAGTTAATCCTAGTTCTTCCATAGTGTCAACATTCATTAAGTTGACACTGGAACCACTATCTACTTGGACTCCTTCAATTAGAGAACCATCTATGATTACATCCACAGTAGGTGCTCCAGGGTCCAAGGATATATCATGCACATCCACGATTTTACTCCTTTTTCTAACCAACGAAGAACTTAGTTCACCTCTACATTTAGGTGCTATTGCTAACAATTGCCTTAAAGAAATGTCAGGTTGGATTTTATCCATATTAGTTAAGATATCATATGGATTCATTCCCTTTGACAATTTCATTGTACGATTATACTTCCTTTTCTTAGGAATGGTTGGTGTTTCTTTTAGTTTCTTTTTAGGTGGTCTATAAAATGTAGGTAATGAATTTGAGGTACTAGGCAAGTTAGCAAAATTATTTGGTAAATCTTGAGGTAATATTGTAGTTTCTTCAACTGGTTGCTTACCCTTATCCTTCTCCTTAGATTCTTCTAATGGTATTGTTTTCTCACTATTTATAGGAATGTTTGGAGGTATTAAGGGAAATATTGGTTTAGGTTTTACAACATCCTTTTCCTTAACTACTTTTGAAGGTATGTTGTTTTTTCTCACTCTATTACTTCTATAGTGACTATCAGAGCTACTATGTTGATCACTTTCAACCATAGCCTTTTTGGCTTGTGCACGTGTTATATAAACCTCCTGAGGTTTATCTCTCTCATATTGTGTGATTTGATTTACATTCCTTGAGTTTTCAATTTCACTAAATTGAACACTCTTCACAGGTGCTGGAGCTGTACAATTATTTGCTATATGACCACTTTGCTTACACCTCCCACATAAAGGATTATACCCAATTTGTTTCGTTGGATTGGGACAATCTCTCGCCATATGTCCTAATTCCTGACAGTTATAACACACTAAGTGTTTTCCTTTTTCAGGAGTCCCATATCTATGGGTATTAGGATTAGTAGGCGGTCCATTCCACACAGGTGCGGCATTATAAGTATCATTCCACCTTGGTCTCCCATCCCTAGGCCTATAAGGTGGTCCTACATTCGGTCTAGTAAACGGACGTTTTGAAGTTACACTATAAGGTGCTTTGTTATTATTTGTCCCGTTTGCCTGCAAATTAGAACTCACTACAGCTACTACTTTCCCCAAATTCCAACATTTAGATACGTCATGAGGTCCTCCACAAAAACTACATTTAGGTTTATTACTAAATTCCCCACCTATCGGGGTAGAACACTCATTGGAAAGGTGTCCATGTCCATTACAATTAGTGCACCACATATTGGCACGCATATTTGTAGGTTTTGAACGTTTATCTTTCCCATGAGTTATTTGTACCGATAGTTCATTTAATTTTTTCTCTAATTTAGTAATGTTGTTCATTAATATATCATCTGTAGGGGCTTTAATGGCTAAGGGTTGAGGATTCATGACTGTGGGATTTGAAGGATAAGTCGAAATTGGTAGTTGTGATCTAGCTAGAGGTAAATATGGATAATGATCACGGCCATAAGCATCCATGCCTTGAGCATGATCATAACCTTCTCTCCTAGGTGGATATACTTCTGCATATTGTGCAAAATCAGTATTTACTCTAGCCTCTTCCCAAGTTTTAGCTTGTGTATAAGCACTAGCAATGTCTTGGGGGTTTCGTTCCTTTAAGTAAATTCTTAACTCATCAGGCCAAACCCCTTCTACACAGGTACATGCTAATACTTGATCAGTTAACCCATGATTTGTCCATCTCTTCAGAAGAGCATTAAATCTTGTATAATAGGAATCTATACCCTCATTTATACCCATTCTTATAGTTCGAAATCTATCGATTAACCCTGGTATAAATGATCTAGGTCGAAACCTATCAAGAAAAGCTCTCCTTAAATCTTCCCATCTTGTGGGTACGGTTAGCAATTGGACATACCATTCATGAGCATCATCAAGCAATGTGCTTGGAAAAGTGCTTAGATATAAATGTTCAGGTAACTGATTTGCTTGTGCAACCACTCTAAATCTTTCCAAATGTCTATCGGGGTCAGACCCTGGATATCCATGGTACATAGGATATGGTGCTATGTTTAAAATCCTTTGTTGTGCCATGATATTAGGTGGTAAAGTTTGTGGTGGAGGTGGTAGTGGTGGTGGAGGTGGTGGAGGTCTAGGATGAGGAGTTGGAGGTCTGGGAGGAGGTCGTGAAGGAGGTGAAGAAGAAGGTCTTAACAATTCTTCTTCACTTGTTTCTCTCCTTGTATCACTACTCTCACTACTACTACTCCCAGAGGAATCTCCTGATGAAAATCTCCAACAATTTATCCCTTCCCAATCCTCATTACTTTCATCATTAGATGGTTCATAAGGGTTGGTAAAAGGTTGTATAGTTGGAAATGTTTCTGGAAGAGATACCTCATAAGCTACTTCCTCATCATTGCACTCTTTTCTATTGTCTTCTAATGAAATTTCCTGAAGGTATGTTTCAATAGGGGTTGTGGTTTTTACCTCAGTAATATCTGCAATATCATTAACCCAACTCTCTATACCTGTAACAAAGGTTTGTACAGCTTCGTCGAGATAAGGTTTTGGTGTTTCAAAATTAATTTGGGTTGGTGTTGAGAATTCAGGTAGGTTAGAAGGTTCTCCAACCTCTGTAGTAAATGGATTCTTCAAAGAACTCTCAAATTCTGAGGAAGAAGGTGTGACTAATTCTTTTACCTTCTTTCCCTTTTCAGAATTAATTTGAAGTGGATTTACTTCACTTGAAGATCCCCAGGTTAACCTCCTAAATGGTGGTGAGTGACAACATAAATAATGCGATCTTCTCAAACCTTCCTCTGGTAATTCTAAATCCTCATTCTTTAGAGAACTTTGGTGTTGTTCTTCTATAGAGAGTGGATTTTGAATTGTTTCACTCTCATCAACTTGGCTAGTTGTGGTATTAAAATTTGAGGGAATAGTTTCTTCTTTAAGTACTGGGGATGGTGTTGAATTATAAACGGGATTGGCAGATACTAATGTTAAGATCTGCTTTTCTTTCCTTTCAATCCGTTTTTTCAAACGTTCATTCCTTGCAATATTTTGTTTTTCTCTCAGTTCTTTATCCTTCTCAGACATTGATAAATGCCATTTAGGCTTTAAGCATTGAAGCTTAGACCTAAATGATCTTCTATCCCGAATTTTACTTAAAGAAAAAGGATCACTTATTTTTGTTGTTTACTTTACCTATTCCTTTTAACTATTACTTCCCTACTTCTCTTAAGAAAGTTTTTTATGATTCTCCCAACCTTGTTTTGTTTTACAGGTGCTCTGAATTGTCTATAGTAGTTTTGTCGCCCAAGTTTGGCTAATTCCCTTAATCGTTCCTCCTCTAGTTTTACCATTTTCTTTATTCCATTCAATTAGAATAAAGACTAACTCTTATTGGTATCAAACCAAGAGATTATCCAAGTATTCAAGGTGAAAGGTTCTACTTCAAATATCTCATCAACCTCTTCTTCTTGAAAATTCCTAGGATAATTATGTTCACTAATCAACCTTTCTATTAAAAAGTTCTGTTTAGAATTTGATTCACCTTCCTTGCTAATTTGATCTATCTCTTTAGCTAAAAGGTGAATCAATGCTTCCTCATTTCTTTGTATTCCCTCATAAATTATCAACAATCGTCTTAATCTGACTAATTGTTCGATAATGGTTTCACTATTGATTGTCATGTCTTAAAGACATAATAATCCAAACGCAATTGAAATTGGTTTGTCAGAATCTCTAGATAGAAAATCTGGGATTAAGACTTGACTATCTAGTTTCTGAGGTCCGTATTTAAAGATATAAGTTTTTGTATCTAATTTGTATCCATTCCATGCTCCACAACCTTTAGAGATTATAGGTGAAGTTAAATTTTTCAATCTCCCATATTGGGCAGATAGAAAATGTAAATTGCTTTGTAAAAATAATTCTCCTTTGAAAACTATCAAAGCATTAAACCTTGTTCCATTATCCCAAATTTTTGCTAATATTATTCTTTTGATATCAATGGGTAGTTGGTCAAATATATTTGAAGGTTTGAATCAAATTTAGAGTGTGTACCACAAATTTGAAAACCTTGCCCAAAATATGCTCCCCTATAAACTCGGTAAAGTGCAGCAAATAGGAAAGGTCCTTCAAAGAATTGATTAATATCCTTTTGTTGGACTTCCCATGGAAATGGATACATTATTTACTATTGATTGTCATCAATCAAAACTCATATACTCTAAACCTATATCGCAATCTTCTAATTACGATCTTCTACCTCTTACTCACAATCTCAAAAAGGTTAATTACTATCTCTCAATCAACTTTTAAGAGAATTCATAAACTCACATCTTAAGACATTTCAAAAGTCTAAAGTTTCTTTTGTTAACCCATGGTATAGTACAATATTTTGTTAGCATACACTTCTCTGAGTTAATTCGATACTTAATCTATGTTTTACTTTTACTATGACCCTTTTCTCCTCTTAAAATATTCCTTTATAGGTTAAAGCTGATTATAAAGATTTCCTCTTTGTCCTTTAAAGAATACACAACCACTTGCTTAAGAAGTTTTTCTTAAGGAGTTGAAATTTTAAATTCTTAAAGAAACACGAGGTATCTTCTAGCTTAAAGCACAAAGATCTTCTATTCTTTACTTTATCTACACTTTTAGCTACCGCTTAACGGGAACCTATTCCCCGGCAGCGCGCCAAAATGTAATTGGTGAAATTTACAAATAGTGGTAAGTCATGGGAATAGGTCTTTTCGTTTAGCTTTTAACGTAACTAAAGGTCACTGTAGTAAGTAAAGAATAATAGAATGCAAAGTATTTCCTTAAAAGAATCTCTTTATAATTCTAATGTCTTAATTATCCCAAGTCACATATCACCCAAGTAATCCATACTCTCAATTGGTTCAAGGGTAATGGGAGTTCAATTTGACAAGTACCATCTCTCGGTTTATTGCCATCACTCCCTTCCAAGTTCAATTAGACAATGCATTTATTATGCATATGCAAGTTCATTCATTACTAGGTTAGAATCTAGTGTTCAACCTATTTATGCCTATGAATGATGCTTTGGGATATGTTATGATAGATTAACTTATCTCAAGCAACTCCTTGCTTGTCTTCATCTTTTTCCTCCCATCCATCGCATTTCAAATAGACATGTAATCACTGTCTACTCATTCACATTCAATCACACTCCAAGTCTACCATTCATCACAACTATGCTTCTCAATTGTATTACTCAATTACAATGACTGCACTATTGCTCAGTTGAATACATTCAAGTTTTATTATAATGAGAACTAATAATCACTAAGGCTGATCACTCCTTAATAATTAATGCCACTTTTATCCATTAATGTACTCAATCTATCTTCCATAAGCTCTAAGTCATTCTCAGTCTTCCATTTCAGATGGCCAATCTAATTTAAAAGACTATCAAGTAATACTCACTTCACTGTTCCAGTACTCACATGGAACTCTCATTCTCCATAATTCCCATTCACAACAATGCAATGTCAATTGGACAAACTGTTGTGTTTATTATCTGTAATTTCTATTTTCTATACACTCAGTAAATCTTCCTTCATCCTGAGTTCAAATAGACAAAGTCTCCCACTGTTCACTCTGCTCCATAAGTATCTTCGATTTCAATTAGACAGTATCCAGTGTGAGTCACCACATTCACTGTAACTCTCACCAACTCTCCAGTGTGTCAATTAGACATGGTCCATGCAAGTCAAGTTGACAATGTATGCATGCCCATGGATGCATACCGAACCACCATCTTGTCCATTTGACCAGTGATAACTAGACATTATGCAGCAAGTAATCTGAATTCAGTTGTCAATTAGACAGTGGCCAATCTGCTCCAGTTTTCCATTCTGATTCTCTAATTCTACAGAGTAATACACTGTGCATCAAAGCTATAGTTCAATTTGACAAAGAGCTTTGTGAATTAATTATACAGTGAGCTACTCAGAGTCAAGTTGACAATCAATCAGACAATGGAATTCTATTTTTATATTTTTTACATAATGTGACTATCACTCACACAGTGTTGTGTGGTGTGGTGAAGTAATTCATTCTTCTTCCTTAATTCCTAGTTATGCCTTAATTTCTAAAAGGTGTGCCTGTACGTAGAGTCAATTTGACAAGTCGTGTCTCTAGGTAGGGTCATGTCCCCTGAATTCTACACTATGTCCATTTGACTCTCAACCAGATTTCTACAGCCACTATCTACTTGGATGTCAAATTGACATGGTAACTTGGTCCTATTTACACTGTTTTTACTGAAAAGGGACTTTTCTCAAAAAAAGTCAGCTCACAGTCTCCCTAGTGAACGAACCTAATTTTATTGGAATTATTTCAATAAAGTAAAAATACTAATTCTAGATTTGGCGCCGCTGCTGGGGAGGCAAAACGCTAGGTGTTAGGAATTTTGTTGGAAACCCTATTGGTAGAATGTGGAACTCTTTGGAAAATATTATGAAGCTTTTCAATGTTTAATCGTGGTGCGTCTGAAAGTGAGCCAAGTGGAATTCAAACTCCTAGGTCGATTAGGTTTGAACGTAGAAGAAAACAACAATTAGAGAGAGATTTAAGGATCCATAATAATTTATACCAATCGGAATCATTACCTGCAACCCCATCCGGTCCATGGTACACATTGGAGGAATCAAATGACAATAGTCCATTTGTCAGTGCTGAGCAAGCCTATAGGGTAATTAACTGGGATACCACTGGATTAATTACCAATTTGGATAGTAATTTTCAGAGCATAGCTGAACATACCCAATTGGATATTACAGAAATTGAACCAGAGGTTGTAAATCCAATTGGAGATCAAGCATCCGAAAAATCTTCTGATAGTTCAGACTATAGGATCTCCCATTTATTCTATGAGGGAATTTGCACATCCAGACTAAATTCGCAATTTAGTACTCCCCGATTGGAAATCGATACCAATTTGGAAGTAGAATTGCCAAATCAATTGTTAAATCAGCCAAATCAGGGTGTGTTCCAAATTAGCTCACCTACTGTACCACTGATTACAGACCAATTGGTAAATGCCAATGTGCCTACCTATAGTCTGAATGCCAATAATGATGTAACTTCCAATTTGGATGTTGGAGATTATGCCATTGATAGAGCAGAGAACTTAGCATTTTCCATTGCCTTTGGTGCTTTAGAGTCACTGCTTAATTCACCTCCTATTTCTTGGCAATCGGTTGAAGACAATCAGTCAAGGAATGAATCAGTTTTATTTAGATCGTCAGTTGATCCGTGGGATTTGAGATCAGCTCTTGGTCTTAGTATAAGTAATAGGGAAGTAAGTAGTGAAATTGACAGTGAAACCGATAGTGATGCAGAAAATTCCTTTTCTGAGGCAAGTAGATCAATTGGCGAAACTGTGGTTACATTAGCCTCAGTTGCCAATACAGAAGACATTAATTTAAATCAGTTACCTAGGACTATACCTATTGTAACTCCAGTAGTCCCCATAACAATTGTACCATCAGTAGTACCAATCCAGATAATAAATTCTCAAGTAATCAATCCAATAAATAATTTAGCCAACCCAGGAGTAAATCCCAATATAATGGCTACTCAACATGTTCTATCTGTGGTAATGAGGCCAGGTCAAGCAACAGACCGGCCTTATTCCACAGTGCCTTACCCTTTGTTTTACGGCCAGGTAGGATCCGACCCTGATAGGCACATTAAAGAATTCCTTACGGCATGTAATTCAAACAATGCTAGGACTGAGCACCATTGGCTAGAAATTTTTTCTAGTACCTTTATGGGCATGGCTAGGGATTGGTTTAATCGCCAAAGTGGGAGAACGTTTGCTACTTGGACATCTTTAAGAGATGAGTTTTTAAACAAATTTAGGCCAATTGCATTTAATGATCGTCTTCGCGATCAATTACATGATTTGACTATGGAACCAGGGGAATCAATAGACTCCTACTATGGTAGATTATGCGATATCATTCTTAGGCTACCTCAAAACCATACTATTACAGAGGAAGAAAAAATGAGAACCTTTATTTTAGGTCTAACTCCCACTAGGTTGAGGGCTAGTGTTAAAGAGATAGCACCCACCACATTGAACGCAGCATATACCAGGGCTAAGTTTTTAGAAGAAACAATTTATGAGGAATTGTTAGGAGCAGCCATACAATCCCAGGTACAATATATTTTACCCCCGGGATATAGAGATTATGCGGTGCATACCCATAATCTAAATCCCAATCAAGCCTATGTTCCTCCCCCTCATAAGGTAACCCATAATTATTTACCTAATGTGGAGCCTCTACCCACTCAGAATACCGCATTGGCTGTGATACCTCCTGTTCAAGCCAATGTAAACCCAAATATATCCCAACCAAATTCATCTGTAATTTACCCTACACCTATGGCAAATCCAAATGCATTAGAATCCCAAATTTTAAATTTAACCAATAAGTTTGAGGAATTAGCGGTGCAAGTCACCAATGCTAAGGACAAAAGGGGTCAACCTGTAGACGATAGAGCTAACATTTGGTGTACCAATTGTAAAGGCCAAGGTCACATGTTAAGAGATTGTCCTTCTCCTTAACATTTATCACCAAAATGCCGATTTTGTGACGGTAACCATGATATAACTTCCTGCAATAAATGGAAAAATAGCTTAAGGGAGCATGATCAACGTAGGGGTAGGAATGGACAAGTATATTAAATTGATAATTGTAACAAATGGAATAATAGTGGTAATAATGGTGGAAATAATTGGGGTAGAAATAATTTTCGTAGAAATAATTACCGTGGTAATAATTTTAATTCAAATTTTGTACCACAAGGAAATATGAACCCCAATTTTAATCCTAATAATTTTAATAATGGGGGCTACCAAAATAATCCTAATAACCCGAATCGGTACATGCCTCAAATCCCTAATAACCAAAATCAGGGTTGGTCACAATTACCCTATGGAAATCCAAATCAGGGAAATCCAACCTATGGGGGACAAAATCCAAGTTGGAGTAATAACTCTAACATTTTATGTTATAATTGTAAGCAGACGGGTCATTATGCGAGGAATTGTCCAAATGCTCGAGCTAGTGTCCCGTATGCACCATTGTGTGGTAATTGTAAACAAGTTGGACATACGGCCGAGGAATGTAATGGGCTTAGGAGAGAGGGACCTAGAGACAATAATAGCATAGGCCGTACAAATGATACAAGTGCCAAATTGGTAATGTTACCGGATGATTATCCAATTAATAATCAAAATAATAATTGTAATGTTAATTATGTGGGAGTGATGAAAGAATCCATAGAAGAAAATAATTTAAAAAGGGAACCAATTGAATCTAAATCAAATTTGATAGTCCAAAATGTGGAGAGAGTAATTACCAGGTCCAGAGTAGCCAAACAAAAGCGAGATGGTGCACAGCCAATAATTTTGGCTGATGTGACTTCTCCGATTGTGAGGGATGAAAATGCTGGTTCAAAGCCAATTGAGGAGCCTATTAGATGGTGGATCCAATGTAAATTTGATGAATATGGAAACTATGTTGAGTTTACAATTAACGGGAATAAAAGAAACTAAATTGGTCCTAAGAATGGCTGACCAAAGTCGGGTTAAACCAGTTGGAATTTTGCATGAAGTCAAAACCATTATTGCGGGATTAGTTTATTACATAGATTTTATTGTATTTCAACCTAGTTCTCCTCATTCATCATACCCAATTTTATTAGGCCGCCCATGGTTATATCAAGCAAAAGCAATAGAAGATTGGGGTCGGGGATTGATAATAATTGGAAAGGGTAAAAATAAGGTTAAATTGAGTATGTATCCACATAAATATTCTGGTGAGACCCAATGGCAATCACCAACAATAACTACTGAATTAGATTATGATTCAGATGATGAAGAAGAGGAATTAGTGGCTGATAGAATACATGCAAAAATAAATAGTTCAAGTCAAAGTAAATTACCTTTTGGTACTTATATGGAAGTTGGTCCTGGAGAGTATATGATCCCATGTGAGGAAAATGAAGATTCTGATAAAGTGATAGATTCTTGGTTGACAGATAAACCAGTCTATAGGGTAGGTAGTCAAATTTCAGATTTAGAACCCCCTCTTGAATCAGAAAATTACTGGTATTATTCTTCAGATCCTACACCTATAGCTAAACATGTACCAAAAGATCAATGTATGGAATTGAATATAGGAGAAAAAGGTGAAACAAAAATCATTCATATTAATTGTGAATTATCACCACCTGAATTAGACAATTGGAAAAATTTCTTTAAAGACAATTCTTCAAATTTTGCTTGGAGCTATAAAGATTTAAAGGGTATACCTCCGGAAATCTGTGAGCATCATATACACTTAGAAGATAATGTTAAACCAATTAGGCAAAGGCAACATCGATTAAATCCTAAATATTCATTAATGGTAAAAGAAGAAATTGATAAATTATTGGAGATTGGTTTTATTTACCCGGTACCTTTTAGTGAATGGGTAAGTCCAATTGTAGTGGTATCGAAGAAAAATGGCAAAATCTGTATATGTCAAGATTTTCGTAAATTAAATGCAGTAACTAAAAAGGACTATTTTCCCTTACCTTTTATTGATACTATATTAGATGCCGTAGCAAGTCATGAATGTTATTCGTTTCTTGACGGATTTTCAGGTTATAACCAAATTAGCATTGCCTTAGACGATCAACTAAAAACTACTTTTACCACCAATTGGGGTACTTTTGCCTATAGAGTAATGCCCTTTGGATTATGTAACGCTCCTGCTACATTTCAAAGAGCGATGACAGTAGCTTTTGACCGACAATTGAGACATTTCATTGAAATATTTCTTGATGATTTCTGTGTATTTGGTTCTAAATTGGATCACAAGGAAAAATTAACTTTATGTTTTAATCAATGTGACAAATTTGGAATTTCGCTTAATGCAGCTAAATGCCAATTTGTAGTACCATATGGGAAATTATTGGGACATATTGTCAGCAAAGAGGGTATAAGCACAGATCCAGATAAAATAGCTCTAATTGTCAATACACTTAGACCTAGTACAGAAACGGGAGTAAGAAGTTTTGTCAGTCTAGGAAGTTATTATAGAAGAGCTGTAGAAGGTTTTGCTCAAGTAGCAGCTCCTTTGACTAATTTACTTAAAAAGTTGGAGAGTGGGGCTAATCCAATTTGGACAGAAGAATGTGAGTCAGCTTTTAAATTATTAAAAGAAAAATTAAGTACTGCTTCCATTCTAATTCCACCAAATTGGGAAAAGCCATTTCATGTTTATGTGGATGCATCTAACATTGCATTGGGCTGTGTACTCAGCCAAAAAGACGATAAAAACATGGACCACCCAATTTATTTTGCAAGCAGACAATTGATAGCTGCAGAAAAGAATTATACTACTACTGAAAGGGAAGCTTTAGGAATGATATTTGCCGTACAAAAGTTTAGACATTATCTATTGGGATATCCTTTTACATTTTTTGTAGACCATGATGCCTTAAAATATTTAATTAATAAGCCAGATTTGAGTGGTCGATTGGCAAGGTGGGTATTATTGCTACAAGAATTTAATTTTACAATTATTGTACGACCTGGTAAGAGTCATGCCAATGCCGATCATTTATCCCGATTGGAAATAATTGATAATTCCCAAGTGAAACCTTTGAATGATGAATTGCCAGATGCTAATTTATTTGAAGTAGATATTGTTCAACCGGAATATGGAGATATTTTAGAATATTTAACAACTAATAAAATGCCTATAAATTATACGCCTAAACAGATTAAATCATTATTACAACGTAGTGCACCATATACATTAATTTCTAATATATTATATAAACAAGGGAGAGATGGAGTATTACGTAGATGTATATTTAAAACTGAAATACCTTTGATATTGGAAGGGTGTCATACAGATGTTTGTGGTGGTCATTTTGCGGGTGAAGCCACTGCACGTATGGCCTTATTAGCTGGATATTGGTGGCCATCTTTATTTAAAGATGCCCATTTGTATGCTCGTAGATGTGACCCTTGTCAAAGAACAGGAAAACCAACCCCTTCTACAGCTATGCCCTTACAACCTATATTAGCATTAGCACCTTTCGAAAAATGGGGATTAGATTTTGTAGGCCCTATAACTCCAGCCACTCGAATTGGTAGAAAACGTTATGTATTGGTAGCTACAGATTATGCTACTAAATGGGCTGAGGCTATCGCTACAAAAAGGGATGACTCTAATACTGTGGCAAAAATTTTATATGAAAATATTCTATCCCGTTATGGTTGTCCAAAAGAATTAATTAGCGATCGAGGTACTCACTTTTTGAATGAAACCATTACGGAATTAACCACAAAATTCCTAATTAAACATCGTAAAACCACTCCTTATCATCCCAGAGCCAATGGTCAAACAGAAAAGACTAATGGAATATTATGTAAAATTTTAACAAAAATAATAGCAGGCTCAGCTACTGACTGGGACGAAAAATTATGGGGTGCGTTATGGGCTTATAGAACTACTTCTAAGGTAACAACTAAATATGCCCCATTTCAATTAGTCTATGGTCAAGAAGCTATCTTACCTATTGAATTTGAAATTCCTACTTTACGGATAGCTATTGAAAATAGATTGGGAGATGTTGACAGTTTGCAAGATAGACTAACTAAATTGGAAGCTTTAGATGAAAATAGACGAGATGCTCTTTTTAATACTTATGTAGCTCAACAAAGACGGAAAACATTTTATGATAGTAAATTAGCTCCTAAACAATTTCAAGTTGGAGATTTAGTTTTATTATATGATAGTCGATTTTTTAAATTTCCGGGAAAATTACAAATCCATTGGTTAGGACCCTATGAGGTTGTCAACATTAATCCTAATGGATCAGCCCAATTGAAAGATTTTGAAGGTAACTTACTTCCTACACGCATTAATGGTTATAGACTTAAAACTTATTATACATAAGTTGAGGGCAACTTAATGATGGTGTGTGGGGGTGGTGTTTAAGGAGCATCAGAGATAAAATATTGGTCAAAATTAGAAAAATAAATAAGAAAAATTAAATAAAAGAATAAATAAATATAGTTAAATAAAATAAAGGATGTAATGATTAATTAATTATTTAAAATAAAGAATAAAGATAAAAATTAAAATTAAAAAAAAATAAAAAAATAAAAAAATTAAGCATAAAAGAAAAGAAGCAGTACAAAGGGGATGAAGAATTGCAATTAAGAAAGCCAAATTGGATGGAAATAGCCGGATGAGACAAGAACAGACTGATGAGACCAGTAGCCAATAGGGAGACAGAAAATGGCGGCTTCACTCGAGTGTAGATTCAGACAATTTGAGGAGTGTCAAGAAGAGCAAACAGTTGCAAAAACAGAGTATAGACAATTCAGAAAACAGCCAATTTGTTGTGAGTATAGCTACATTCTGTTCTGGGTCTTGATTATCCAAATTGGGAGGGTTACATTGAGCGAATTAGGTTACAATTGTAAGGGATCAAGGCAGAGAGACTGGTATAGCCAAATTGGAAATTTTGGAATTGTGAGACAGATTGTAGTGTGAGATTAGTTGCCGAGTGATTGCAAGGATCAATTGAGCTCAGAGTTTAGAGGGGAGTGAAGACAGAGAATAGAGGTGGAGACGATTGGAGGAACAGAAACCAAGATGAGCGACAAAGACCCAAAAGGAGGGAAAGGGAAGCTAATCGATTTGGACGCGATGGAGATGGAGGAGCCGCGAGACGACAATGTGGTTCTCAGCAGGTTGTTGAAGAAACCCAAATTGGAGGAGAGCTATTCGGATGTTGGTGAGCAGTCGGTGATGACAGGAGCTGTGAATTAGCCAATTGGGCTATCTCCAATTGTGATTGAAGCAGCGGATTGGAAACCTCTAAACCCAACTTCGGAGTTTCTACAGGACGAGATGAAGGTTGCCAAATTGGGAGAAGCAAAGTTGAAGAACTTTGTTAACTCTTGTTTGGTGATTTCGCAAGTGAATCAGAGTTTTGTGGAGCAATTTGTAGAGAGCTATCAATCAGGAGTTCGAAGCGGGACAGTTCATTTACAAAAGGTAACCCTATCAGCAGATCTAATTGGCGAAGTGTTGCAGTTACCGATTGCGGGCGTTCTCTACGGAGCACTAAAAGAGGAGCAGTATACTATTCGAGAATGTTTTCATTCGAACCCGATTGGAGCAGTGGACAATAACAGAGTGAAGAAGGACAAATTGGTTGGGGAATGGCGTGAAGTGGTAGAGTTCATTCAGCATTATCTCCTATTGGATTTTACAGAGGATACAGTGGAGAGAGGGGCGATAGTGGCAGCTGTTGCTATTTTCCGCTATGGGCGAGAGATCAATTGGGCGAAGTATATGTTTCGGAGAATGAACCAATTGATCATTGAGGAGAAGAAAGATTCGGGAGCTGGAGTTGTGAAGCTGAAAGCAGGGTATTATTTGTCCAAGATTCTGAAGTCCAAGGTAACGATTGGTGAGCTGAAGGTGAAGACTGAGAGTGAAGATCCGAAGATGAAGGCTACTGCTGCAAGCAGTGTGTTCCGCGATCCGCAATTTTATAGACAATTGGCGGAACAAGCAGAACAGCTGCAGATGGAGAGTAAACGGTTGGAAGAATCGGCGGATTGGAAATCAAAGTATACTGAAGTGGCTGCGGAATTGGAGAGTTTAAAGAAGAACCAGCAGTTGGGAATTCAGGACAAGTCGCAATTGGAGACAGAGAGTTCATCGACAACACAAGAAGGGGATTTGAGGGAGAAGCTGAACGAGGTGTCCAGACAATTGGAGAATAACACGAAGTATTGGCAGAGCCAATTGGCGGAACAGAGGACAGTAGAGATGAAGAGGGAGGAAATATGGTCAAATTCTCGCAAATTGTTGCTCAGCCAATTAGCTGAACAATCGGAGGAGAAGGAGCGACTTACAGCCAAATTGGAGGATGCACGATCGAAGGTGGCAGCTTCGAAGAAGTTCATCACCAAGATTCAATTGGAGTCAGTGGAGAAAGACAAGGAGAATCGGAAACTTCAGGAAACTCTACAGGGTAATGAGCAGGTGTTACAGAGTTTATCGGCCAAATTGGAGAATCTGCAAGCTCAAGACCAAGAGGAAGTAGAAGGAGAAGAGGGAAAAGGTAAACAACCTGAGAATCAGTCGCAGCAGAAGGGCAAGTTTATTAAGGTAGAAGACCTATTGGCGATGGAAGCATACTTCCCACCTACCAAGACAGTGCAGCAGTCCTATCTTTGGGATTATCACCTTTTTCTCTTGATTGCCAAATTGGATTATCAGCAGCAATTGACTAAGAGCCAATTTGGTAGAGTATGGACAGTGGCACAGAAGTATAAGATGGAGAATCTATTGGTGGAGATCCTGGTTCCGGGCGATTTAAGCTTGGAAGATCCGGTTCATGCCTATTTACAGATTGGAGATATTGGGGCGCGGGTTTTACTGTACCACAAGGAGATGGAAATGACCCAATTGGCAAGAAGACAATCGGAAGACACCTATGCGGGGCAAAATAGGGAGCTGAATTGTGACTTATTCACAAAGGCAGTGGCGCAGGAACTGAATGCCAATTGGAAGACATTGCCAGTTGCGAAATGGAAAACCGTGGTCAACCAATTGGAGCAGCAATTTTCTACAGAGCAATGGATGGTGGAGTTTATTCAACACAATCAGGACCGGTTATCAAAGACTAAGTTTCCAGATGTGCATCCTTCTCAATACTTTTATACCTATAGGGCAGTGCAAGACCGATTGAAGCAGATTCTACAAGCTAAGTCTTTCACTATGCTATTGCCATTTGATTTTGGGGTGGAAGCTACTTTGAAGAATGCGTATCATTTCACCAATAGGCCGGCAGCATTGATTGGATCCATGGACGATTTGGATCTATGGCAACCTTTTACCACGTCGACAGCTACAGATGAAAGGTTCCTTGGCCAATGGGATAATTTGTTTTTACATACCGATGATCAGCCTAATACCTTGAGTTGGGATGCGTTACTATGGATTGGGAAGGACTATGGGAATACTCGACAAGAGCCGATGCAGCCAATTGAGAGCCTGATTCAGCAGGAGGCCCACTTGAGATCGGAGCAGGCTCCATACCTGGTGCAGCTGGATCCGCGGCACTGTGACTGTCCCCGACGTTACCCATGGCGTACAGATGCCAAGTTGGATACAGTTTGGTATAATTGGCCAATTGTCGATGGAGATATGTATACACCTGCTGAGTGTATTGAGGCCTATACCCGGTTCTGGGTCAAACACCGAAAGCATAAGGACCCGGTTTGTTACAGAGCTGCCATATTTTGCAAGATTCTTTCCTATTGGTGTGCTAAATTTTCAGTGGCATTGGATGTGAAGCTTGGAGCTCGGAATATGCAGGATTTTCAAATTTATGCCAAGATTCACTACATGAGCACAAGGAGAATTCGCCTATTGGAACTTATGTGTCTGACTCAGTTTCTTCCTGGTGCCTATAATGTGCTGCTGGATGATCAAAATGGGTTGAGAAGGAATGCTCTGACCAATTTTCTGGAAGAAGACCGATGTGGGAGAGTGACAGTAATGAGACAGGGTTGGAACCAATTGGTGGCAGATTGCAAGAAGGCTAATGCACAAGCAGCGATAAAAGGAACCCAGCCAATTTGGCGATTACCTTTACAGTGGACTCCAGAGGCGAGACTCATCCGACTTACACCACCAATTGACAGATCAGCAACACCACAGCCCACCAGTGCAACAGCATCATCAAATCTAGCTAAGCCAATTGGCGTAGTAGCAAAGAAGGAAGTTACAGAGAAATGATGTTTGTGGGGACACAAACAAATGAGAGTGGGGCTATGTGGACAGGAAAGATAATTCAGAAAAACCAATTGGCTAAGTTTCGGGATTTAATGGACCCTTTAGCTGTTTGAAACAATGACCATAGTGTAAAAGGGGCTTAGTTACCACTCTGATTCCAATAGGCATTTAATCAAAGGATATGAATGGTTAGCATGCCAAATAGTTATAACTGTATGACCTTTCTTTTGCTACTTAGGGTCAGGTTTTGGAGACGATTGTCAGTCCTTTTGTAGAAGGCTCCTTCCCTGGGTGGAAGTCGATGTGTTAGCCAATTTGGAGTGTAGTAGTTAGAGGAATAGCAAATAGTGGAAGAGCATTGAAGATTGTGAAGGCTGGAATATGTACTGTGAACAATTGGAGATAATATAATACGATATTAATGAATGTTGTGTTGACAATCGGAAGTTGAATAGTTGTTGTGGACAATTGGATTGAGTCACTGAGTGTGTGATGTGTGTGTAAATTATTAAATTGCAATCAGCCTATTGGAGAAACTGAATTCAGGAAATAAGACAGTAGTAGTGATGGAGGATGTGATAATGGACAATGGTGAATAGATAGAAGGAGTGGATTATGAATGCTAAAAATGCCAATTGGAAATTGAGTAGTTATTGAGTTAGGAAATCGGATTATGACTATTGGAGTTAGTAATGAGAAGGAATTAATTCAGAATATGGACTGATTTAAGAGAGGTGTGTCGTTGTAGTAAGCAGAGGGAAATTAATAAGATATTGCCAATTGGAAAAGCAGTGAACAGTTTGCATGCAGTAAAGATATGGATGGGGAAATATTAATGGAGCCTTGGAGCTTTTTATAAATTGAAGATGCCAATTGGGCAATCGAATACAGAGAGATAAGTTCTCAACTTGGTGTAATAAGTTTGCAGTCTTGACTGGGTGTTTGTAGGAAAATATAAAAGCCTTTCTTCATCTTCCCATAGGGTAACTGAGAATTAATGTTGACAACCTAACTAATAACCTACAAATAGTCTCCCTAGTGAACGAACCTAATTTTATTGGAATTATTTCAATAAAGTAAAAATACTAATTCTACATGATGGAAGTTAAGTGAAGTGAACTTGTTCACATAGGACCACTGTAGTACCACTACAATACCATTGTAATACCACTGTAATACCTTGGCGTCATGGCGTATTGTTCGTGAGCATCACGGCATGTCCTCGCTATTCCAACCTGTGCGATTGATATCTATTCGATATTCTGGCAACACTGATAAATTACACATGTGATAACCTGTCATACACATTATACCCGTTTAATACACTAGAAATATCGATGTTATATACGTGTGATATCCGCGTGATACTTTGTCACTCAAGGTTTTCATGGACAAGTACACAACGTTTCCATGTGCAGACTGCGTTTGCGGGTACGATCCACAAATCGGCAACAGAAAAAGAGCTCTTGGTCGCCATAGCTAGGGTTTGCTTTGCTCTGCGAGCTCTCACAACGACATCCTCTGATCGCTTCAAGCTTCTTGTGGCGCTGATTCTTCCGGCGATGCTGTCCCCACTTGGATGCGGAATGCGGATTGAGAATCCGACTTGATTGACCACACTTTCACGCGAAGAGGTACTGCAATCAATTCTATGCTTCATGTTTGTTGTAATGCGTTCTTGCAGTTGGGAAGTTTGATTGTGTTTGAGCTTATGGTGATCGGGAGCAGTGCCGATCGCAGTGTTGGGGATAGTTGTATAAAGATTGTTTTGTTGGTGGTGTGAGATTTAGTGCGAGTTCGATGGTTTAGTGTAGATCGGTGACGCTTCAAAATTGAGCTGTGTTGCGGTCATTGTGTGACTAGTTGGCTAGTTTTGTTTTGGAGGTGAGTGTGTGATGTGTCGTTTGGTGGAATGTGTTGAAGAGAATGATCTTTGGAGTGTTGTGGTGGTGCTTTGGATGAGAGGCTGGTTTTGTGGTGTCTTGGTTAGAATTTGAGTTTTGTGGTGTAGCGATCGTTTTTGTTTGGTCTGAGTTGTAATTGTTTTATTGCCGATATGAGGTTTAGTAAGGATATGAATGTTGCCTTGAATTCAAGGGGCACTTAATTGGTTTTCTTCGGAATTGAGCTACGTTGCGGATTACCTGTGATGATTTGTTTTGTTTTTCTTTTGTAGCAGGCGCTTAATTTCATGCTAGAGCCTAGAAGTATGTTAGAACCGCAGATAGGGGATATTGTTATACGCAGAATTTGGGCGCAGTCTGCTGTCCAATATTATCTATACCAGTCGCTCGAAGATTGGTATTTGTATCACAAGACGTGGCTCCTGAAGATCTTCTCGTGCCCTGTCTCCTATCCAGTGGATAGAAATCTTGATGCCAATACTCCAAGGAGCATGAAATGCATGATGCTAATGGTGTGGGAATATGGGCTCGGATTTAAGGAGTCTCTTACAGGGGGTATACTCTTACCGGAGTCATTGCCGACTGACGCAGCCGAAGAGCCGGGCCTTGGAAGAGGCGGATCCCGTCGAGACAAGAACACCATTGTCTTGGCGTTCTGGCAGCCGACTTCACCTCGGGGTCCCACCTTCTTACGTATAGATTTCTGGAAGGACAAGTATTTCGATGAAGACTATGCAAAGCTGATGGTCCTGTCGGTAGTGGATTCCCTTTCTTGTCAAGGTACCCCTCTGAGAACAATTACCTGCTGGTCGAGGGATGGTACCCCCTGGGATGGTAGTGTCTTGATCATAGGGGCCTTAGCACAATATGCTCCGATGTCGCTCACAGAGGTCTCTTCTTCACTCTGTATAAGCATTTCAAGTGTACCAGAGCATAGCAGGAATAGCACGCATATACCATATAGTAGTTACTTGTACAGCTTTTATACATTGTGAGTAAAAAACCGAATGATTTTGCTTTGTCAATTACTTGCTATAGGAATCGCAATTCGGTTTGGTCAAGGTCATTCCCTTTTCACTTTGATTCTCATTTGCAAATATTACGTATCAATAAAAACATGGGCTCCGACTTCCGGTGGTGCGCAGCTCTGTAGCCTAGATGCATGATTTCCCCCAAAATTCAAATATCAAGTTAAAGCGAGTCATCATGCGAAACAAAGGGTTGGGGCTCCAACATGGGCTCATGGGCTCGGCAAGGGCCGTGGCACACACTCTCAACCTGATTCCAAATTCTAAGAGCACCGTCCTCGTCCTTTAATGAGTGCTGACCGGAAGGTGGAAGTACACTAGAGGTAGTGCAGTTTTGGCAAAACTCCACTGTACCATTGGAACCTTTTAGTACTAAAGTGTACAATAAGTACTCTAACTTAGTCAATCTGAGCCGTTGAAATTCCTTGAAAGAAGCGGGGTTAGGCGATTGGTATCAGCCAATCAGGATAGTCTATTCTGACACTAGGGATTCGCTTTGATTTAGATCCATATGGGCCAGCACATCTCGACATGACATGTGGCAGAATTCAAATACATGGAGTGGCGGGAGTTGATGTCCAGCCTCGGCGGCAGGATCTGCGATTCATTGAAGCATTTAGCATCCTAGCCTTTCTAGACAAGGTTTCCGAGATTGTTCATTTGATTACAATCATCCTTCGAATGTGGAATCATCCCGCTCCTAAAAACTGTATATTTGTTAAAGGCCTCAGAGTTATGGACTTGTCTCCACTTCAGGTTTTTTTTAGATGAACTTGGGATGAAGTCTAGTTCAGTGAAGTGATTGGTTGTTTGAAGCATTCCAGAATACTATACAAGCTATTGAATTTAAATTATAGCATGGCTCTGATAAGATTTTCTTTTCAATACGTTGTTATAAAAAAATATAAATTGAAAACCATGATTGCTGATTATTTATACATTTGTTTTTTTAGAATTGAATATGGTTCCTAATTTAGCATCTTGAAAAAAAACCTCCATATGTTGAATTGAGAGTTTTTTCTAGAATTCATCATTTTATGAAAGAGAACATGAGAAGTTGAGCTATTAGCATGGTGGGAAAAGGAGAATGCAAGAAAGTACTCTATATAGCATGTTTATTTTTGGGTTTTTAATTTTTTTTTGTGTATAGCTTTTTGAAGTTGTTTTAATAATAGAAAAATTAAAAAATTGAAATATGGACATCATTTCCTTTCCCCCCCTTAAAATTAAATATTAAATATTCAAATTAAAGAAGGAAGAAATTGAAAGGAAAAAAACTTAGAAGAAGAAAACAAAAATAATAGAAGGATAAATAAAGTAGAAACAAATATGAAATATGGTGATAAAAGAAAAAAGGGGAAAATTTTTAAAAAGAGAAGAAAAAATAAAATAAAATAGAAGGGTAAAAAAAAAGGATTCAAATATGAAAACGGTACTATAAGACATCTGGAAGAAAAATAAATAAAGGTAGGACAGAGAAAGATGTCTAAGAAAAAAGGGAATGAAATATTAAAATAAAAGAAGGTGGGAAAAAAAAAGGATGAATGATCTTATGAAGAAAAAAAAGGAAAAGAAATATTAAATAAGAGATGGTCAAAGAAGAAAAAAAGAAAAAATTTAATTAAATTTAAAAAAAATGAAACAAATTAGTTGAAGGATGAAGGAATACCCTATTGAAGTGTGATGTAATAGAGAAATGAAACATTATTTATCAGAGTTATGGGTGCCAGTGGATTCTTAACATAGCAATTTGAAAACAAAATATTCTAAAATGAAGGTAGATTTGTTTATATGTAATCTTTTCTTAAAATAAGGCATGGGACGTTAGATATTAGCATGATGGAAAAATTTAACGTGAAAAATTAACCTATGAGATAGTTAATATTTTTATTTAACATGTACGGCTACTTTAAGATATTTAATTGACAGGAAAATAAATTTAAAAAATAAATGTTCAATGAACGTCATTTTCTGCTCCCCTTCCTAAGAGTTGATATGATATATTAAGAAAGAAGAATTAAAAAAAAAATAGATCAAGATTGTTAGAGAAAATAAAAATAAATAAAAATAGATGAAGATTATTTCTTCCCCCCTTTAAATAAAATATGAAACATTAAAAGAAATAGAAGAATTGAAAGAAATGAAAAGGGCATTTCTTCAAGGACGAAAGAACAAGATATTGTAGAAATTACTTTATATATGTAGTTCATTTTTGATTTTTTTATTTCATCGTAATCTATTTTAAGTTTTTTTGATGATAGGAATTTTAAAAAAACATCAATGGATGAACATTAAATAAGGTGGAAAACTAGAAAAGAAATAATTAAAAAAAAAAAGAACGTTCCTATAAGGAGAATATGAGAAGGTATTGAAGTGTGGCATAATTGTGAAATCAAATTGAAGTAAAAGAATTTTAGTTGGTTTTCATTTACGGCTACTTTAAGTGATTTTAATTAAAAAGCAATACGCACCAAAATAACAATTTAGACACCTCAATCTTATTTCTCAAAAAAGGAGAGAAATAAAAAATTGAAAGAATGAATGAACAAATTCATTTGAAATTGTTTTTTTTAAGGTATTAGACAAATTTAATTCTAAGATGAGATAATTCTTAGAGACATTTTTCATGCATTCTAGTAGCGATATACTTATGAAATTGAAAATAAAGTGTAGTAAATATTTTGTTATTTTTGGACAACAAAACCATAGTGTATAATGTCATTGCGAAAATAAAGAATATTTATTTAAACATTTGCATATACATTTAAACATACAACAATTTCTAAGAGCACGTTTTTAAATTCTTAGGGTTTTTTTTGAAAATGGTGAGGTTTTAAACTAGTGAGGTTTAGGATAGGAGAGAATTAAGTGTGGGAGTATAGTAGCAAAATGTCAATTAATGTTGACACGCAGGCTGGAGGCTAGAAAAGTTAGAGGTGACGGCTTAGAAACGGCGGGAGTTCATTACTTGAATTGGTGACCGGCGGTCACCGGTTACCGCAGGTGGAGCGTGTACTGCTGACCGGTGACCGGAGGTGTGAAGTGCTGGGTGACCGGTGGTCACCGGTCATCTTCATCTCGCACATTTGGAGCTGGGGTCGGGACTCATGTTGTTGTGGAGGGGGAAGAAGCTGCGAGCTCTGCCTGTAGACGATGCTGGGTCGGGAATTGCGATGTTGAGAGGGTAGGTTGGTTGAGGGAGATTGTGAGGATCTTAGGGTTTAGGGTCTCAGGGTTATGTGAGAAGAAGGGGTTTAGAGGGTGGCAGTGGGGTTTAGGAGAAGGGGTTTGTGGGGTAGTGATGGAGCGCATCGGGAGTGCACGCTCCGAGGATAGGGACAGTGCGCGGAGGGGGCGGAGTGTTGGAGCGCGAGAGAGGAGGGGTCGAGGGGCAGAACGCGATGAAGACAACGCGGGGAGGGAGGGTCCGCGGAAGAAGGCACGCGGGTCATCTGCGCAGGAGCCTGAGGCCAAGGAGATCCGAAAGAAGTCAGCTACAAACCGAGGAGACAAACGAGGCCGGGACGAGGTGGAAGAAGGAGCTGCAACGTCGGCGCAGAAGAAGATGGGAGGAGCGACACGGGGTCCAGCACCAAGCCGCAAGGTGGAAGAAGGGGCTGCAAAACCGGCATTGAAGAGGACAGGGGGAGCGACACGAGGTCGAGCACAAAGCCGCGACGAGGACGATGGAGAAGAGCAGGCAGTGTCGAAGTCCACCGCGAAGAAGAAGGGGAAGAGGAATGTACGCTCCGAGAAGGCCTTCAATTGCGTTGAGGACGTCGACGAAGAGATTGAGAGGCTGAAGAAGCCCCCGCGGGAGTTGAAGAAGGCGGATTTTGCAGGAGAAGATTGGACTCTCCAACGAGGGAGACAATCCCCACCACTTCCGTCGAGGCACAGTTTCAGGTGAGACGGTGCGCAGGTTATTTGGAAAGCCATATGGAGATGGAGGCCGCAGTGGATTTTATTGGCAGGGCTGCGAAGTTCAGGAGGTGGTGGACAGGGTGAAATACTTGCACCCGATTCTATACCAGCATGAAGAGGAGGAGAATCCGAACCTGATTACAATTAGGTTTGCCGAAGGGATTGCTCTGGAGTACGAGGAAGGAGGGGGTCCAGTGAATTGGTGTGCATTCGGGGAGGAGACCAACAAGCGCCAGAGGAGTAGATACAAGCTGGATAGGGGAAAGCTAGAGGAGCTGCGCAAGAGTATTGCGGAGTCCACGGCTGAGGAGGGGAAGAAGAAGGTGGACGTGAGAGGGAAGGAATGGCGCGGCATCAAGGTGGAGCCCGACTGGGAAGGGAAGGTGGAGCAAGGTGATGTGATGAGGGTGAGGGGTCGTGGGGCACCGGGTGAGTCAAGGGGAGGACTTGAATCCGCCATGGCCTCGGGAGTCTGCTTGCAGGAGGATGCGGCGGCGCATGCTCCAAGTGGGAGGTTGGCGAAGGAGGCAGTGGAAGAGCGGCTGCAAGACGTGGAGGGGTTAATGCAGGCTATCTTCTTGGAGCAAAAGATTAAGCGGGAGCTGAAGAAGGAGGCAACAGAACGACTTGACCAAGCCATTTAGAAGAGCAAGCAGTCCGAATGGGGCATGGGACAACTGAGGAAACAAGAGGAGCAGAAGACGGCGTTGATCCAAGCACTTGAAGAGGAAGGGGCTGATACATATACAAAGAGAAGATCAAGATGGAGGGAATTCAGGAGCAGCTGGATGAGGAGGAGAAGATGATCGCGGCCGCGAGGAAGGAGCTCGAGGCTGCCGAGGCTGAGATCCAGGTGTTAACAAGGGAATTGGAGTCGGGTCAGCTTCAGTTTGATACCCTTGTAGCCGAGAAGTTTCAGTTGAAGCAAGGGAGGAGTAGTCTAAACTTTACGCCAAGTCCAATGGTGTATGCGGCTGGGGAATCAATTCTGCCCGGGTTTGATTCTTCTGATGAGGCCTCGTTGATCAGGGGGGAAAGTTCGTATGTGAGCGGAGAGCGTAGAGCGGAGAGCGGAGAGCACAGAATGGAGAGCACAGAATTGACAATTATCAAAATTTTCAAAAGCAAAGTAGACCCTATAACCGTGGAAAATTACTAAATTAAGGCTTGATTTTGACACTTTTTTTAGGAAAAGAGTATATTACCGTGGAGATCAGGGTTAACTCTGGTAAGAATTTATTACGTTTGTTCTCTACGATACAAATTAGGGCTGATGTCATGATGACGTCATGCATACATTTTGTTAGATTTGTCATGGATTTAGGGAAGATACAATGACCATGTGTTAAGTTTTAGATCAAACAAATAATTCTTTCATAGGATTATGTCAATGCACTAGGAAAAAAAACAAACTTGAAAGAACATAAAGGAGGCAAGGTTTGATCAAATCAAATCAAATCCAATGAAAACAACAATAGACCGAAGCCTCCTTCAAAATCACAACATGCTACAGTCGCTACTTTCACTCTCAGAACTAGATGACTCTGAATCTCCTTCTACCGCCTCGTCATCGACGAATAGAAGGGCCCTAGGATCAAAAGTAGTTGGCCGACTAGGAACATAAGTGAGGGCCCCAGATTGAAACGCATGTGCTAAGTCCTCTGCGTAGTCCGGAAGTATGAAAGGCTGAATCGGGCTGGAATGAAGACGCCACGATGGAGTGGACACTGATGATGGCCCACGTGGCGGTGTTGCTGAAACTACTCTGCAATAGAGAACCGATTGTGGTTAGATCGAGTACGTAGAGCTGCAAAGAGAAGCAATGCTTGGATAATTTGAACAAAGAATAAAAGACTTACACCACTTGTCAGGTCTTGCTCTCTTTGGAGGCGCTTCGCCTACTGCTGCCGGCCTTGGATGTTTAGGAGGACCCATGGCGGATGGTTTGAGAAGGGCGTTGAATATGGCTTCGTCATCCTCAAAAGCGAGAATGTGACGACCAACAGCCTGGGCGGCCTTGATGGAGGCCCCTGAAACTCGGAGAGAAACAAAGAAATGAGAAACTGTGGGAAAAACGAGAGGAATAATAAAGCAGAGATATGTAAGAAGAGTTACCTGTCCCAGCATTCCAATCAAGGACTATGTCGCCGGGCTTTGACAGCTCCTCAATTATGCCCTGCATCATCTCAGGGGATTTCTCCCTTGGGCCTCTCCACGGCACCTAACCATTCATGAGCTGCGAGTCCAGATCGGTGAGGTTGAAAATGGCATCACTCTCGGTAATGTTGAGGAGCCCATGTATCAGCTCTTCCTTCTTCGTCTGGAAGGAGAAAGTACTGCCACTACGAACATAGACGCGAATCCAGAATCGCATAGTCTGCAGTCAAGCAAAACTAGTGAGTAAAATGAAGCGGAAGGGTTATCAGTAAGCGAAGAGAAGGGCATGTTTAGGAAAAGTACCAAGTTCTCGGGGTTCGTAGGAGAAGTCAGGCCGAGTACATTGACACCCCACCAGTCCTTGAACAGCACGTATCCACCACCAGCAGCTTCTTCCTCGATATCCTTAGCCAGCTTCTCATCAGTGTTGTAGATGAGGCAGATGGCACCATCTTTCTGCAGGAATTCATCTGCAAAATGGAAGATGTCGTACAAATAATCCTTGTAGCGAGAGTTCCAAGGCGGAATACTCGTGGGGGGAACGGAAACGGATGGGACGGGAAGATTCTCAGGGATGTCGGCAATGATCAAGTCGACTCCCAGATGGTTCTCTTGTTTGCACCGGTCCGGAACTTCGTTTTCGCGGCCTGCTCCAAACTTGAGGAAACAAGAAAGGAGAGTTAGTAACTACATAGCGAGTAGATGTGGCAGAATCCATTAAATGTCAAAATATAGGAACAAACCTTGCGAATGAAGTCTTGAGTCTTGATCCAATCCGGGTCGCCACCTTTTCTCTCCTGTCTCCTATTTCGCCGTAACATGGAATCCACAGATGAGTTGAAGACGGAAACATGTGTGGAAATCGAAGCTCCAGCGGAAGAAGTTGTTTGAGGATATAGTTTGGCCTTCCTCTGCTGAAGGAGACCTCTGGTGATCTCCGAAGCACTGATCGAGGAAGGACCCGGTGAAGAAGTTGAAGAGGGCTTCGTAACCACATTACCTGGAGAGGGCTCTGGTGCCGTCTGCTCTGGAGCGGAAGACGCCGCACCAGTTTGCTGTGAAGCTTGTCAATGTGATCGCAAAGATTTCAGTCGCCGAGCTCTCCCTTTCTTCAGTGGAGGAGCCGATGATTGGTCTTCAGGGCCTCCGCCATCTTCAGTAGCTTCCACCGCTTCTTCGGCCACTACCTCACCGGCATCATGTAAAGTCTTGATGTCCACCTCAGAGTCAATAGTGAAACCGCGAAAACAATCAAGGTACCAGCATCCCTCAAGCAAGTGGGAAGCTTTGTACCTTTTCAACTGTTGTGGAGAATAGATACACTGGTCCGAGGTTCTCGACGTCCAAGCAAGGAAGTAGCTAGGCAGCTGCTGGACGGTGAGGACGCCTTTTGGAACAAGCTCTCTCTTAAAGTACCTAAATAAACAATTTTAAAGAAGGTTAGCATCACTAAAATAAAAACAGCCCATTATTGCGGAAAACGAATGACATGAAGATAACATACGTACCGATAAGTAACCCGCTTAACAACCTCAGCGGTTCCAGGGAATTTAGCGAAGTTAGACTTCTTGTCATAAACCTTCTCAGCCTGCTTTCCAAGGAACGTCGGGAAGGCCTTGTCCCATAAAAGAATACGTGAACTCTCCACATAAGCCACCGGTTCTTGGACATCAGGAAAATCCTTCCAATTGATGATGAGGTTCTCCGCTTTGCATATGTCCTCGACTTCATTGATGACAGCTTCCTCCAACTATAATATAGACGAAAATATATTAGCGACGAGGTAGAAGTTAAGAAAAATTAAAACTATAATGTAGTTTGAATACTAAGTGTAGAGAATATACCCCAGCCCAAAATGAAGCCTTGTTCAACCAAGGGTCGAGGTCGGTTTCCTTGAATTCAAGCGGAAGGAATCTGTAAGATAGTCTGGAATTTGGGGATGAGTTCCACCACCTCAACCAGCGAGCCTTGTATTTGGGCTCAACTGCTGCTGGGACAATTTTCTGTAGCTTCTCAAGGGTCATCTCCGGTTTCGAGAAGTCACTGTAATGTTGATTGATCTGCATGAAGAGTGATTATTTTAGACGCTACGAATTAAGGAAATCACGTTGACATACGAAGTATTGTAAATGGCATTAGTGAGTGTGTCACCTCATTAAGGAAGTCGTCACCGTTCTTGGGATTCGCAATGGCCAAGTACTTGGTAAAGTCCTTCTTCTTGATGGATTCGACCAGTTTCTCAGATGCCTCATTCATGACTTCCCAAACTCCATTTGCAGTTTGATCCTCCTCTGGTGTCTTCTCAAAGTAGGCCCTCGCTGCGTCGTCGGAGGCTTGTGCAATCTCCCGCTGTTGAAACAAAAGTATTCATCAGGATATTGGAATTTATCCAAGTTGCAGAAGCGAAGAATGGATGGCGGCAAAACTTACACGGTATAGAAATGCTATAAAAATCTTGGTTGTCAAGGGAAACCATGACGGATTAGGTGGCTTGTGTTTCAGACATGCATCATATTCTTCAGGGCTCAGGAGGTCTTTAAAATCCTCCAACTTCATCATCCCGAATGAGCGGATTCGAAACAACTTTGCTGGAAGATTACTCTTGACGTGGTCATTCTCAGTTGACCTGAAAAACAAAGTTGAATATTAGAGGAATAAAATGCAGTAGCAGAAAGGTTTGAGTGTGCACAAAGAAGGATAACAACGGAGATACTTACCAGTTAATGTCGTGCATGGCGTGAAGCAACTTGCCCACATGGCCGCGGGGGTCTAGTATAATGCAATGTACTGAGATGTGCCATGATGGGTCGTCCGCATGGTGCTTGTTTATATGTCGGAGCCAGGCAGCGAGGCGGTGGTTACCTTCCCAGACAAAGAACATCTTGTTGGTGAATTGCATCCACTCCTCGTCTCCACGGATCTCATCATCAAAACGATCACTCGCGGCCCTCCACAAAGGGCTCCAACTAGCTATGGTCTCCGCCGTAACATCCTTCGTCTGCTCTTCACTGTTGTATATGGAGATGTACATGACGCGGTCCCCATCTCTATACCCCTTAACAAACTCCCGCTCCAAGTGCTGTACCCCCATTTCGCCCACTGGTCTAACCTTGGCCATTGATATCATCCTGCACAGGGGCACCATCAAGCGGGACTTCCTTTCAGGTTGAATCCTGAGTTTGTTGATGACCCCAATGGAGTCCAGCTTGTATTGTTTACGGTGCTCCAATTCGCCCTCAAAAGCAGTCTTCAAGTCTTCAGGACAAGATTGTTTTACCAACACTTCTTGTGTTTGAGTAACCTGCAAAACGATGTGCAGATTAATGTTGGAACCGCAATTTCAGAAAATCTTGCAAAGTAGAGAAATGTGAAATCACTTCATAATGATAAATCCAATACAACAAGTTCAATATCATTTATGCCTGAAGACTCTATCGACGTGATGATCGCCTATAATACTCCCTAGACTGTCTACAATTCCAATGACGGCGCCTCCTCCAGAAACGCCTCGTTTGTTGGACAGGGCATGGCAGAATTGCCGGAAGGGCAAACACAACATGGGCTGGCCGCCTCACTCTAATAGGCGAGGATGGAGAGGGTGGAGACATGGGAGGTGAATCCTGCGTAGGAGAAAAGGGCATGAACCGAGGAGAAGTAGGCTCATATACAGGGGATGTAGGCATGTAAACTGGAGAGGTAGGCATGTACTGTGGAGAATAAATCTCTAAAGGTACACTATCTAAACCTACTGGGTTTGCTACATCACAAGTACAATAGTGCTGATCAAATGAATCCGAAAGGTCGGAGACATTGATAACGGTCATGGGGGAATTGGCAGACAGCTCTGGAGCATCAGAATATACCTACATGGGGAAGAATAAAAAGGTTATTATACTATGTTAAGGAAAGTTGAACAATAATAAAAAAACACAATTAATTTCGGAAATGATGAAATGCTCAAGTACCTCCATCTCCACAGGAGTTGGTACTTGTACCTGGCTCCCCATATTGTCCTCAGATGACTTCTAAATCACATATAATTTAAAGAAGATAAGAATCGATTGCTATGCATGAGGGAGGCTAATTTCAAAAAAAAAACCCTCTATATCTTGCATCATCGGCCCAGCCCCATGTGGCTGAGCCTCCGCACCTGCAGCATTTCGAAGGCCCCTCATAAGCTTCGGGGCCGAATGCTATGCATGAGTGAGGCTAATGCAAAAAAAAAACCCACGCAACCTTGCATCATCGGCCCAGCCCCATGTGGCTGAGCCTCCGCACCTGCAGCATTCCGATGGCCCCTCATAAGCATTCGGGGCCGAATGCTATGCATGAGTGAGGCTAATGCAAAAAAAAAACCCACGCAACCTTGCATCATCGGCCCAGCCCCATGTGGCTGAGCCTCCGCACGTGCAGCATTCCGATGGCCCCTCATAAGCATTCGGGGCCGAATGATATGCATGAGTGAGATTAATGCAAAGAAAAAAACCCAAGCAACCTTGCATCATTGGCCCAGCCCCATGTGGCTGAGCCTCCGCACCTGCAGCATTCCGAAGGCCCCTCGTAAGCATTCGGGGCCGAATGCTATGCATGAGTGAGGGTAAGGCCAAAAAAAAACCGACGCAAGCTTGCATCATCGGCCCAGCCCCATGTGGCTGAGCCTCCGCACCTGCAGCATTCCGAAGGCCCCTCATAAGCATTCGGGGCCGAATGCTATGCATGAGTGAGGCTAATGCAAAAATAAAAACCCACGGAAGGTTGCCTTATCGGCCCAGCCCCATGTGGCTGAGCCTCCGCACCTGCAGCATTCCGAAGGCCCCTCATAAGCATTCGGGGCCAAATGCTTTTCATGAGTGAGGCTAATGCAAAGAAAAAAACCCACGCAACGTTGCATCATTTGCCTAGCCCCATGTGGCTGAGCCTCTGCACCTGCAGCATTCCGAAGGCCCCTCATAAGCTTCGGGGCCGAATGCTAAGTATGAGTGAGGCTAATGCAAAAAAAACCCACGCAACGTTGCATCATCGGCCCAGCCCCATGTGGCTGAGCCTCCGCACGTGCAGCATTCCGATGGCCCCTCATAAGCTTCGGGGCCGAATGCTATGCCCTAAAGCTAGGCCGAATGCTATACCCTAAACCCAATCCAAACAAACCCAGCTATGGTTTTCTAAAACCCCAAGACGCAATTTCGACAAATCCTCCCAAACCGCAAGCAAACACCTGAACCCACAACTCAAAACCCACAGATCATTAAGAGCACACCACAAGAGCATACCGGGAAGAACATACCTCTCTGTCGGGGTTCGGATGCCCTCGCTGCTCCCCCTCTCCGTCCTGCTCTCCACCTAGCCCGCCCTCCTCCTCCTCTTCTCCTTCCTCGTCATCATCTTCTTCTTCTCCTTCCTCCTCGTCGTCTTCATCTTCTTCCCCGTCCTCGTCGTCTTGGTCTATCTCACCATGCAACTCGCTGCCATCGCTCTCTCCTGGCAGCTTGCGGTTCCCTCCCTCCACTTCCCTTCCGGGTGCTCTCTCTTGGCCTACGCCCTCCCTTACAGCCCCGGCCTCCATCCCGAAGTTTTCCACTGCGGCATCAGCAACACGGCCTGCTCCACGCCCACCGCGACGCCCTCCCCGCCCCTCCCCTCCACGACGACCCCTCCCAACCTCCATTTTGGAACCCTTCCCCCTTGTACCCCTCCCACGGCCTCTTACTCTCCCGCCTGCTTGCCCTCCCCGCAGCGCCCCTATTCGCCCACCTTTTTTAAGGCCTCCGCGCGCCGCCTGCTCACGATCCACTGCCTCCCCTTCCTCCATAATTGCTCTCCTTGCTCTCGCAGCGCCTCCCTCCCACTCCCCAGTTCCTTCTGGAGCTTCTGAATCGCCCCCTCTAACTCCTCCACTCTGTTTAGCAAATCTAGAACCTCCGCCCTCGGTCCACTTTCTCAAAGATCAAAGTTAGATAACTTCAAAGAAGAATTCAAAATTTTACTACAAGACATCTGCGTTAAAAACAGTTCTAAGATTCTGAAAAACATAAAGCACAGTAAAGTACGTCGGTTACAGCTAAATTTATGCTACTTAAATCAACAACATGAGAAGCTAAGCAATCTCATTCCTAATTGAACAAAACACATTCACATTCAAATAGAAGGTCGATAACTTACTTCTGAAGAGAGTGGATCCTCTGTGAATCCTAAAGCTATCCCTTCTGGAAGTGACTCGTTTAAGCCAAACGAAGGCTGCGGAGACTGTGGTGTTTCTAGACCACTAAACCCTAAATGTTCTGTCATCTCATTGCTTTTATCGTCCATGTTTACTACACCATGCTCTCCAACCGTGACATCTAAAACCTCCTCTTTTATTTCCACTATAGACTCAAGAATGAGTTTCCGAATGCTACAAAAATTAATTGCCAGAGGCAGCCCAGCTCCTCTAACCTTCAAAGGTGCACTCAGGAGGTTGCCTTTCGACTTCTCCTTTCTACGTGATTCTCTCCTTCTCCTCGCTCTTCTATTCGTAAAACTTGTACCATATGATTTTCTTCTAGGTTTAGGAGTGACATAAGTGGAGGGAGCTGACCTTCCACTCTCCTTCATGTGTCTAACTAACGAGAGAACTCTCCCCACAATATTGCTCTCCTTCTAACTTCGCTTCCTCCTATATATCCCAAGCCTTCAACTCCTCCGACTCAGCCCTAAATACTTACCCTATTCTAAACCTACTTAAATTAATCAAAACTATAAATGAATTGCATTTTGAATTAAAGCTGATGAGATCAATCTATATTTGAAGAGAATAAACCAAGCCCACAAAATATTAAAAGATTTGAATTAAGCACAGGAATACTTGTATTAAATATGGATGCAAGTGACGGCTCCCTCAAATCTCACTCACAGTCTGTCTGTCCAGCAATCTATTATGAAAATTGAGGAACCCTAACACTGCATAAAATATAGAATTTGAATAAATCATATGCTTGCATTAGTCCTATACATATATAACTAATGCATGAATATGATTAATTCAAATTCTATATATTTATTGTTTTAAATGCAGAAGGAAAAGACGGCTCTTTTTAATCCAATCACACCCCATAAAAAATAGAATCTGCTCCACGATTTAAACACTTAAAGCAATATTCTGAAAATCTTACCACATATTTATGGGCCTGCAAAAAGCACATTCTAATCAGTTAGCGCCGTCTCTCTTTAATCATACATTCGTTACGTAGCAGAATGAATCATTACCTAGTCGTCCACATGGACATTCCGACCTGAATAAAATGATCATCAACGATGCATCATTCCTCTCACTTTGCTCTCGCGATAGCGCTTGGCTGATGCACTCACTCTCCTCCCTTCTTCCACTAGTATCACTGAGTTGCCTGCGAACATAGGGATGGTCTGTCTGTACGCCCAAGGCATGGGCATCCCTCTTAGGTTTCGCGTAGATGACGATGGTCTAGCTACAGTTTCCTCTCTTCGCCTGAGTCTCAGATTCCATTTCCGTGAGGATACCATCAGTATAGAAGAGGAAATCTTTGATGACGTTACTGCAGAGGTTACCCACACCCTCGGGCAACTTTCCACGAGAGATGAGAACAATATGTTGCAGTGGAGACTCCTCCCTGGATCCTATAGAGTCTATGGTCTTACTGATTCTCTGATGGCTGCATCCACTGAGATCCTCACCCCCCGTCGCTCTTCTACTTGCACAATTCAGACTCCCTTACCTCGTGATGTCAAGGTCAAAGTCGAGCCTGGTACCGAGACTTCAGATATAGAGAAACCTCCTCCGACCATCATATCTCTCTCTTCTGATGACGATGTCAGTCCCGTCAAGTTCGTGCCTAAGGTCCACGCCGATGCTCCTCCTTCCATTGTGTCTCCTCCATTGTCCCAGGTCACAGTTAGCATTGTTCCGCTCCTTAAAGAGATTGCTAAGACGCGTGGGTCCAAAAACATTTTGAAGAAGATAGACTATTCCACTATTAGACATGAGAGAGTAGAGTACTTGCCTGCGAAGTTTGATGGTCCGGTTCTTTTTGAGTTGCCCCCAGCTGCTGCAGGATCCTCTAAGCTCGCCGCCAAGTTAATGCAGGGAATGGACAAACGATACGACGGACACTTGTGGACCAAGACCATCACAACAAACATCAAAAACGACTTCGGACTCTCTTTTCGAAGTTCCACCTGCGTCGGAGGGTGCGCTGCACCAACAAGGAGTGTGACTTCCTGAAGCGTGTTTCCAAGATCTTCGAGGTTAACGAGACTGAGTTCGAAGGCTGTACCCTGCAAGCTTTTCTCATGGACCAGCCTCCTCCATCTGACTCCACGCTAGTGTGCAAGGTATGTAAAGAACCTCCATCATGTGTAGCTACATGCGAGGCTAAGATTTATTACGTTGTGGGCAAACCGAATCAGACTAGAGCTTGTTTTCACATAGGAACACATGATCATCCAGTGAAAGTTGGAGACTACAGAGACTCTAAAGCAGAGATTAGTAGCTTAATAGAAGAGCAAGTAGAGATGAACAACAAAGCAACAAAGAGCGCCGTTGTCCTGGAGGCGAGCAAACTCCTCATCGGGAGCTACCTTCTACAGCCCGAGGATGCACCTCCGATGAAGCTGACGATGGAGGAGCTGGTTCCTGTTTTGGATCGTTGCAAAGACATGGCCTCAGCAAACATCCGCAACAAAGTCGCCACCTTCAAGAAATTCAATAGGTACGGAATCATGGACGGTATCACCAAGCTCCGTGGTAACAGTCTCTGGGCGTATGTCCAGGAGAATAGGTTTCCTGGTCAGGGATCTATGCGTGACAAAGTCTTCGTCTTCAAGATGTCGGAGGTCGGGCCGGGAAGTGGTGTCGACTTGGTCAGCCGAATGCAAGCTGGTGGCAACTTGGAGAATGCATGGATCATGTTCGACCATGTCAAACGCGTCAAAGACTGGTCGACGATGGCGTGCCATGTGTACGACGCCACCTACTGCCGCGTCATGACAATCGCCACTTGCGACATGCAGTCCGAGGACACGGACGCCCAGCTCGTCTTCTGGAAAAACCTGAACGTGGTCATGGAGATCAATGGCGTTGCAGCGCCGAACTTCAAGGGGTTCATGGCGGATAACGCACAGGCGAATTGGAATGCAGTGCGAATCCTTTACGGCAATGGCAACAAAGAAGACCCAATGGAGGACCGGGAGAGGTCGTGCTTGTTCCACTGGACTCAGAACATGGTGGCGTATACGCAGAAGCACTTCCCCGAAGAACTCTGGGAACAGCACAAGAAGATGTGCACTCAGTACAAGAATGCGACCAGCATGGCAGAGGCGGAAACTCTGTACCACGCGTTGCGAGCATGGTGGGCATCCACCGGGGTCGTTGGCGAGAGCGGGCTCATCAAACTCGATCAGCGGCTGTCATTCTGGCACCACCGCTTCCGCCAGTGGAGGGGATTCATGACCGAGGTATTCTCTCTGCACTCTGTTTTGATGTTTTTGATACTGCTTTCCTAGCCCTAACCTACAAAAGTCTAATCCGTGAATCTAACGGCATGTACTGTCAAATCTGCAGAAATTCACGAAAGAAGAACTCACAGAGATGCCCACCTGTAACCTCGCCGAAACAGTTCACAACAAGTGGCTCCAAGCTTCAGGAAACAATGGGAGCGACCTCTACGTTGCTACCGTGGACGATTTCGTTCGGGCATTTCTACAGGTTGTCAACTACTACCAGTTCCTCAAAGGTGACGTCGGCGGAACAGGACCATCGAAGAAGGAACTCAGGCTCCGGATGGCTGAATGCAACGCGAAGAAATGGGGAAATCCTACACTGCTCGACAAGCCCATGCTCGATATGCCAGGCGCGGATGAGTTCTGCACCCGTCAGCCTATCATGCCTGGAGCGGAAGTCTTTGGTTCACAGAAGCGAAAAGCCAACGTCCTTATCGGAGCTGACGAGGAGTCTCATCGCCCGGATAAGACAAACTTCTCACGTCCAAGAGGCCCAAGACGTGCCGTCAGGGCTCGCCCTATGCAGATGCCCGTCATTGTGGAAGACGACTCCGAACACGACACCGAGGTACAATGTACGCAACCTCCTGCCCAGGAAGTTGATTCCCCTTTACCTTCACCTGTGAACAAGGGCGGCATTCGCCATGTCAACGCGGTTGAAAAAACCAAGGTGGACGTGAAGGAGTGGCACATCTCGAGACTTCACAAACTTTCTGCGAAGTGCTGCTGGGCCCAAAGAGCTGAAACGAAGAAGAAGTGCACTGAGAGAATCGTCAGAGGGCCCCATTCCACAGCTGCTCCGACCTACACTGGGCTCTGGACTAACTATCGCAGGAACCTAGTCGAGAAGACAGAGTTCTTCTTCTGCTCCGACGATATTGAGCGCTGCGTGAAAGGCTCTAAGCGCAAGTGGGTAGCACACTACTCAAAGGACCAGGAATTCCCCTCCATTCCTGAGGTCTGGCCAGTGAAACTAGGTACTAACCTAAAACTGACTGAGATTCTAGCCCTCGAAGCAGCGGGCTTTCAACTTCCGCCGAAGAAACCGGTCTCCCCAAGACGCTTGTTCTCCTCTGCCCCGGCCCCTGCAAATCTCAGCTCAGTGCCAGTCCCTTCAGACGCTGACCGCTACCCAGGCAAGAAAGACGGCAAGATGGTGAAGCGCACTGCCACTCGTCCCAATCAAGCGCAGCGACTCTCCATGGGCTCCTCCGAGTCTCTTAAAGCGCGCCTCCGTTCCGTCACCATGATACCTGAGCCGGGCCACGGTTGCATCATTGGGCTGGATTCGGGCGTCGCTCCACACATCACGCGGTACCAGATTACCATCAGTTCTTACCCTGGTTGCACTTGCCCAGCATTCAAGAAGACGATGACTACGTTCCGTGGCAAGACTCTGTTCGCGTATTGTAAGCACCTATACTACATACTCTTGAAGGTCTCCAACCGTGATCCCGAAGCGGAGCTTTTCATCCATGCGCCTACCTTTAGCTTCAACGAGGTCAAGCTTCTCCTAGAGAGTGGAATCTTGCGTCACCCCTTGGCGAAGAAGTAGGTAGCCCTCCTACTTTAGAACTGCCATTTCCACAATGGCCATTTGTCACGTAGTGAATGATTTTAGTAATATCCCATGTACTAAGTCAGCAATATAGAAGCTGTATTGACTTTTTCATTATAAAGGCTTTGTCGTTCACATTAATTGCATTCTATTTCAATACAATCTATCTTGAACAAGTGCACTATATACTTCGTATCCCCTGACATGTATCTTTTATTACAGCAAACATATACTTGTTATTAGATGTCTCAATCTTCGAACCTAACACGTTTAGGGTTGTCCACTACACTATCAGCAGGACTGGCAGCCGCTGACTGTACTACAGGACAAACTACATTCGCATTCACTTTCGTTCCCACACTTGGAGCGTGTCCTTGGTATGAACGTTTCAGCAATGGCCCACCTCCCCGCCTCCGATTAATTGATTCCCTGGAATAGGTTCCCCTTGGGATCTTTCCAACCTTCGAGTATGCATGTGGTTGCAAAGGCACATCTGCGTCCTTCTCTAGCACTATGATTTCATCCGAATTTTCTGAACGTGGAGGGTCAGCTCTTACATCCGGTTGGACGTCAACATCCGTTGTCGAAGGTCGCCCTTGGCTGTTGGCCATCACCTCTTCTTCGTCCTCCACCTCAACATACGGTTCAAATGGACAAACATCGTCAGCAAGTGAAACAACAATATCTCTGACGTCTTCCATAGCTGTTGTCCCGCACTACGGAAAAGAGCTTCACATAACACCAACACAAAAGAGGCAGAGACATTCCCTACTCTTATCTTAAATATCCCTGAAGAAGATGCTTGGCGCCCTTGAAAATCGGCTATTCATTCATTTAGAAGTTGTCATCCTATTAAACCGAATGGAAAAAGATGAAGGTTTAGCAGAAGGTTTAAAATTGAAGAATGAAAAAAAAAAATTTAAAAATTTTAAAAAAAAAACATTTATATAAATTGAAATTAAAAAGATTAAAGAAAAGAATAGCAATATTTAAAATGAAGGTTGAAAATAATATGAAGAAGATTAACAAATTGAATGTGAAATAAAATGATTGTGAAAATAAAATGAAGGAGAGAATTAAATGAAAGGAGGCTTTTGACCCCTCTAACAAGATAGATAGAATAAAGAAAATTTTATAAAAAATACAAGACAATTATTAAAAAAAAAAAAAAAAGAAAAAAAAAAGGACAAAGGCATGTAGACTATGGTGGATGAATTCTAGCAATGTTAAGGAAATGTTACGAAATTAAATGTTACTTGATCCCTGTTGAGAGGTTCAATTCCAATACATTTTAAGTAGTAATTTGCATATAAATTTAAGGAGATAAGGGGAATTACTGTATGCCTGAACTAGTAAGAAGGAGCTGGAGCATAGTAATTGGTGCACGTTAAAAAATTAATCACCAAGAAAAGAGAAAACGAACTACAAATTCAATGAAAATACTGTAATTAGTCCACGGTTATAGGGTCAATTTAATTACTAAAATAAGTAACTTTCCAAAAATACACTAAGAATATTCGAATCTTCTAATTTTATGATTTATTTTTAGTAAAAAAAGTGCTATTTTAAGGTTCTGTCCCCCATTCAGTGCTCTCCGCTCTCCAAAACTGCGCTCACCGCTCTCCGCTCTGCGCTCTGCGCTCACGTACAAGCTACCCTCTTGATGAAGCCATAGACTTTGGAGACGTCTCGTATGAGTGGACCCTGATCGCACAACCCCTCGACAGATGTGAAGAACTCACGACCATAAACAGCAAATCGACCCATTAGCATGGGGGCGGCCAGCACCATCCTTTGTCGCAAAGTGTCCTCTATTCCGTCTAAGTCAAACGGCTGATCAAACTCCTCCGCACAGTAGAGTATCTCACTCTGTCCTACATCACCCTGGTTCGTTACATTGTCTTCCCCACTACCACTATCGAGCGCATCACTGACAACCATAAAAGGACCAGCATTTCTGGGTCTATGCGACCGACCTCCTCTCCTCCTCTTCCCTGTCATCTTAACAAACGGCAAGAAAAACAGCAAATCTTACGCTCTTTCTTACTCTCTGCTAATCTTATCCTTCAACCACACGGTAACTCCCAGCAATGCTCACTGACCAAGTTTGTTGAAGCCTTGGTATATTATGGTTATGAACAGAACTGTTATTTGATATTTATGACATCACATGGTCTCTGTCTCCCATTTAATGAGACATCATTGAAGCCCCTTAAGACGTCACAATCACCATCATGAATAGGTGAACACCCCTGAGCCGTGAACCTCAAAGCGTTAACTGAAACAGCAATTGTCTGCATCCTTTTATCTAAATATTTCGTTTGCACTGTACCTCTTATCATCGCTGAGACATGGTAAATCATTTTCTCAAATCTATGAAACACTTACAAAAAAATCGCAGTAATATACATTGCAGAGGTGCCAACGCGTTGTTATCAACTTTCCTCTGTTGCTCAGCATAAAATTTGAAAGCTTCCGTCTGAATACTCGTACTAATAGTGTTTTGAGTACAATTATAAAATAAGATGAATTAAAAGGATAAGGAATGGATCACGGATTTTTATAAGTTCAATTAATATATTAGCAATGCCTCTTTCTCATAAAATTTCAAAGTTCCGAGTGCTCTAGTTTTGGACGCTTTGCTGGTTGATCTTCATCGTCAGGTTCTCTTGTTCGCTTCTGTATTGGAACCCAATCAAATCGTTTTTCCCAGATTGATCCGGTTTGTCCACATCCAACTCGATCCAGCCAAATCCCTTCATTATCTGCTTTTCATGCGCAATCTATACACTCGATAGGCATTGAAATGTAGTTAACCAGAGGAGGTGTTCATATTTTAACATTTCTACGATAAGCCATACTCCCTAGGTCTTTAAAACTGCATATCCAAGTCGAACTCAGTAAATGTTCATCGGTGCGTCGATTTAAGGATATTCGAAAAAATCGTTCGAATATGTGTACTCGAAGGCGTCCTGGAATTTTCACAGTATTCCTTGGGGCATCCATAACTCCAAATGTAAGCATTAATTCATCATCCAGATCATTAAAAATAGACACCCTGTACTCTGCCAGATGTTTGTGGTGGTCATCGTCCTCCTTCCAATGCTTAAAAAACTTGTAGTGATGTCTACCGCTAAAAGGATGGAACTGAGAAACATACAGACCATCTCGTTCAATATTCCATTGACACAAATATGTATCAGGGCTGGGACCTTGTTCACAGATAGGACAATTGTCATCGTTGAAATTTGCATCTTCGTGTCGCATAAGACGAGCATTTGGATGCTCCCAGATGCACATGAAATCTATCTCATATTTGATGGCACAGTTCCACTCGCGAATTTTGTCTTCAAAATCACAAAACAAATTCTCTTTGTAATCGAGAAGACCGCGGCCAACTTCGACAGATGCATGAGGTTTGATCTGATCAAATACGACTTTCCGATTTTTGGGCACACCATGATCATAGAGCTTTTCAAAGCACTGTATCCATACCTTCTTGTGTATATTATTTGTAATTTCAACTAGCGACAATACATTCTGTGTAGTTTCCTCATCAAATGAATGTACTTGTTGGAAAGTTGTCAAAACTAAGAGATACAATAGTGAAGAAACGCGTTTAAGTCTATGATTTTCCATGCTATAAAATAAATAAGAAAGTTAATTGATTTCTAATAATAGCTTACGAGCTTCAAAATTACAAAGCAAGAACTTTAATTCTTCAAATGTTGACAAAAGATGTTTTGCATTGAGCATCTCCTTCAATATCACATATGATGACTTTTCAGTAACTCTTATACCTTTTGAATAACGAAATGGTTTTTGCATAGCAGTTACTTATTTCAAAGTTATCCAGTATGGATAGATGAAAATCCAAGCGAACTTTCAAATCTTGAACACACTGAATTGTGACTATAGTGAGCTGTAAATGGTTTTCTAGTATATGTGTTGAAGTATGATATATCCATTAATAGATATCGATAGATAAAAATTGCAATCATGTAATTAGCCGGAATGCACATATAATTCAAAGGCTCAAAATATTCATAGATTACTACTCATATACAACTGTATTGCATTTATGAATTCTTAAGCACACCATTCTCATCTATGCTTAGGAGAGACCCAAATACCATCACGAGGAACGACTTTCTCTCCCGGTTCCACCCACATTGCTTTATTTCTATTGTCAATGAGGAATGACCTCAACTGATCTAACTCAATGCAACTAAGTTCAGCAAATGACGCTTTCTCTAATCTGTCATTGCCAATCGGATGTGCTAATATTCAGGAGCTCTTAAAAATATTCCAGTTCACGTTGAAGCGAAACGCTTCATAGTCTCTCTTCGGCGACCAGTGCCCCTCCGAGTTTGTATTGTAATCCCATTTTGCAAGTCGGAGGCAAGCGTACTCAGGGCTGTTGTCGATCTCACGTCTCCATAGCTTCGACACTCCACGAGCACTCTCCACATCCTCGAAGGTGATCACTACTCGAGGACTCCAACTTTGAATTGTACTAACACAGACTGATTCCCAAAGGTCTGGTCCATCTGCCATCCGCCGAAGCAGATTCTGAAGAATTGTTTCACAAGCAACAACTTCAAAGGAATTGCTCATTCTCTCAAACCTTCCCTATGAATTGAAAGACCCAGACTGTTTTAGTTGATGACTATAAACAAGCAGACCCAAAACCTGTATGGTTTATATGGAATTGCGAGAGACATAAAAAGGTAGAATAAATCTTATCTGTAGTCGATGGAATTATCAGTAATGACAAGGAACTTTAGGGAGGATAAATTTTTGACTTAGCAATACAATTAATGTACACAGTTTTCAAGTAATCTTAAGAACATTTCAAAGCCATTCTTTAGCCTAAACTTAGGTGAATTACATTCATCTTTGCACTCTTATTCATATAATGACAAATGCAATGAAGCACGACTATTATTCAAATTTATGTTTTATCTTTTTTTTCCTTAAAGAATCAACTGCCTGTTTGTTTACTGTTTCTATCGTATCAGAGACAGTATCAGAAAAATGGATTCCCTATTGTCAGTCGGAAAGGTATATGTAAGAGAAGAAGATTTAGGCTTGTAAAAAGCTGTAGAAGATTAAACGCAGGGCAAGACGTCAGCCCTAATTAGACTAGGTCACCCTAAACCTAGAAATAATTATAATGAGGTTCATAATTCCACGGAATTACACACTCTTACTAAAAATATTCTAAAAATATAACCCCAGTTTTGAAAATTTCCCACGGTCATAGGGTGTTTTATTTAATCAAATGGGTGTTCAAATATCAAATCCTTGCTCTCAAATTTCCGCTCGCCGCTCTCCGCACGCATGCTAACTTTCCCCACGGCCGAGGCAAGGAGAGTGAGAGTAGGCCGTGGCTGTGAGGGGAGATCAGAGTTGTCTTAGACGGCCAGGGTGTTACCCCTTTTGGGAGAGAGGCAAGGAGAGAAATAGCAGCAGTCACATCCGAAGCATGCAATAAGGCCATAAGCAAGAGTGAAGAGCAGTGTGGGTAGAAACATGAGTTCTTAACTAGAGTCCAAGCGGTATTACAAAGAGAAGGAAAGTAACATAGTTTCTTGAGTTGAGCTACAGTACTACGACCTAATACAACGACTGACTGCTCCTCGGCTGTCCCCGACCTTATACGCTGCTCTATCCTGAATAATCTCCTAGGACTCCTAGTTGCTGCTGATGTTTACTTCTTTGCCGTCCCTTGACTCCAGTGTCGCTTCAAGGTCATATGACGGTGTAACATTGCGGCATTCCACTAGACTCTATCTTAGCTAATTTTCCGTGCCTACTAAATTGTAAATTGAGAAGAACTAACTTTAAAGATATTTAAGATAAATGCTGAATAACAGGTTAAAAACGTAGCATAATTTTTAAGAAAAGAAATGACCAATTCACCTCGCCAACTAAGCTTGAAACTATGGTAGATTATCTAAGATTGACTTGGTAATATACTTGTCTCAAATCCTAGATGTATAGTTTATTCTAGAGGATTTGTTGTACTTGACATTCTAAGAGAAGCCGAAGCATGTAGTTTACAGAAGGAAAATAACATTCTCATATCATGATGGTAAATACAAAAATCATCACATACTAATTTCAAGAATTAAGTAAATATAAAGTATATACATATTCAAGATAAAAAAAACATGGGCTCTGCCCCCCGTTCCTGCGCTGCATTGTATCTATGATGCTCATTTAAATTCCAAGATCACCATCCTCGTCCTTTAATTATTGATGAAGGGGTTGCCAATGGCAGGGGGCAGGGGCATGGGGCCCAGGGGCAGGGGGCAAGTGGGAGGGGGAGTGTTCGGGTGGCCTTTCTCTGGCATGGTGGTCCATTTTCTCGAAGTATGTGATGGCAAAATGCAGCTGTAGGATTTGACAGCCCTTTTTCGCAAGGGACCAACACCGGCGGAAAGCCATGGTATATGTATGATTGTTTCTCATTTAATTACATATCAGATTGTAACAAGATAATTTAGTATGACTTGGTCAGGTAGATGCTGACCAACTACTCAAATGGCTACTCATTTGCATTTTTTGACTCATGACATTCAACAACAAAATGACAATTCATTCAATAGAAGCGTCAACTAGTGAAGAATCTTGCAAACCTGTCCACAACAATGCGGGTATACTCCAGACGGATATGAGGATGGTCTCACAAGTGCTTTTCCGCGTGCATGTTATGTCGCCATAGTAGTTGTTGGATCCGACATCCCTCTCAGGTGGAGTTAGAACGTGGAGGAAATCAGAAATAGCTGAAAATAGATCCTCTTGCTTAGGTATCTTCGTGGTGAATGCTATAGAGCGAGAGGCAGCTCATCGATATCAAAGGTACATCAACACTTCTACTTAATAAAAATGACCTTTGTGCTTCCATTATGTGGACAATTTGATATGTTGATAACTTGGAATTCTTAGAAATATCATGTTATAAGAGTTGGAATTCTCTTCCATCGTGATCATATCAGTTTTAGTCCACCACTCATCTACACTATTGACTTTATCATCTACTGTGTAAAATCTAAGGCATCCCAACCCCTATACCTGTCAATATCAACCGCATCCAGGGTCTCCTTTGGAGCCAACGAGGCCAAGCAACTCGATGGCTTCGGGAGCAGAGATGGGTACATAATTCCATCTCCTATAGCACCTCCGTAAGGATTGGTGATGACTCTCCTTGAGATCGGCGCAGTTGTCAGAACACGGAAACGCAACTAACATCCGGATAGCACTCTAATTGAGCGTAAACTTCCGTATTGTCACTAGGTTCCGAGTATCGTCCAGGGATTCAATAGTGTTTCACCAAGTAGTTACTTATAATAGTTCCGAGCCTTGCCACTGCTCGGGTGTTGTATCCGGAATGTAACTCCTCGACTATCTCTCTCTCTCTTTCTCGTTCTCGTCAGGTGTTTCGTCCACAAACCCCAACGTCTCGGAACAGCTATCGTTTCACAAGTGTCCTAGAATACTCTGGCCAGCAGGTCACACAAACGACCTTTTCCGATTCGTGAGGCTACAACGACAAACCAATCCGGCTCTAGGAGAACCAGGATCCGATTATTCCTAGGCGACCCGTACCACGTTCCGAATCCCCCTCTCACAGTGTACGGAACCTCTTCGGAAGTTCAGGGAGCCCGATCAAGTACCCCTCGATCCGCTTCGACCCTAGCGACGGCTATTCCGCGTGAGGTTGGGTTGGGGACGGAACAGTGAGGCTTCACTCCTACGATAATCCACTAAATCTTTCCGCTCAATCCCATTACCTTTCCGGTTCGGGTCTCGTCACAACTCCCATCACCTTCCTATCCGAGCTACAGCGAAACTCTCATATCCTTCACGGATCATTCACACTTAACTGGAAACCACGCACAGTACTTGCAAAACACGAATACTTTACTGATAAGGAATATAGGGAGAAAACATGCAAAACGAAGACCCGGACTGCATCGCCTTCCCTCTTTAAGTAAGCAGGGGCTTTCACAAAAGCGGCGGCGCCGGTAGTTCAATCAAAAACCCTAATCCCTAGTTATCTACCTAGAATCCTACTTTACGACTAAACCGGATCTCCCGACCCAAAATCTACTCCTATAAATCCGGAAAGTGACGGCCAGTTGCAGCGAGAGGAATCTACCCCATCTTTGTCTTCTTGTGGCTCTCCTGCTCGCGGTCTTTCTCCTTCGACCTGGTCATACGTGGCTCGGATCCTCCTGCCCTCGCTGCCCGCTCTGCCTGACGCCTCGCACTCCGTTCCGCCTTTGACTCCTTCGCCTAGGCCTCCAAGGACAGCCGGGTAACGATTCGGTTCTTGGGAGAATTGGGGGACTTCGGCAACATATGCGCGGGAGGGGTTCTGGTCGTAGGGGTCCGAGTCCCAGTTCCGGCTGTCCCAACCGGAGAGCTCGCATAGGTTTCCGAGTCGGACCCGGAAATCGTAATGGGGCCCTTCCCTGCCGGATCCTTCCTCTTCCTCAAAACTCTCTGAGCACCGGAACTGTCAGCTGGGGAATCCACCACTGGCGTTCCGGTGGGTGTAGGAGTCACCGTTCCGGTCTTGGCTGTGGGTGAAGGGGTAAGTGTCCCCTCCTGAGTCACTCGGGTCCGTCCGGTTGGTGAAATGGCTCGTCCCCATTCCGCTCCTGCTACCTCCCCTTGGTAATTCGGAATGATCACCGACGATCCGAGTGTTGGGAGAACATCCGGCTGCACGGGCCGGGTCACCTGTTCCGTAATCGTCCGCTCTTCGGATCGCCTAACGGTGACTGTAGTCCCTGTCACTTCCGCCTGTCCGGTGGGGATCGCGCAGCCTTGCTGAACCGTGCTGGCTCCGGGTGACGCCACCTGTCCTTGGTGTTCCCGGATCATCTCTGCGATCGTCCGGTTCAGCTTGAAGATATCCGCGTCAACCGCCATCTGCTCCTCCAGCTGGAGGTTGCGCTCTATTGGGGTCCGGAACCCTACCCCTCTAGATTCCCCTACAACGGTCCGAGAGGGAGATCCGTGAAACGGATGGTTCCGACAAGCGGTTCCGACGCTGGGACTTCCGACTCCCGGATTGAGCAGCTGCCGAACCTTCTTCAGAATCTGGTTCATCGAGTGCTCGCATTTGGAGAGGATCGTGATGATCTTTTGCTTGTTCTCCAAATCTGCAGGCTGCAGTACATTCTCGTCGAACAACCGGGCCTTGTTGACTACCGCACCCGAATTCCCTACCAACTTCCGAAGCTCCCCCAAGGTCTCCTCCTGCTCGGCATGGAACTTCCGGATCTCCTTGCTCTTTTGGTAACTTCACACTTTTGGAGTAGTTTTGGTGAAGAAATCCACAGCCATAGGTCTGAAAACTTACTAAAAATAGTAAATTTTGCCAAAGTTTTTTTTCTATTTTGGATTTCCCCCTGTTTTTTTTGCTTTTTTCTACTCTATACTCTGTGCTCACCGCTCTACGCTCGCACACTAGCTTCACTCCCTGCTGTCAGCACTAACAACTATAGTTGTGTTGCAGCCATGGTTGTTGGCAGCAAGGAAGAGCCGGTTGATACGCCATGGGACCACCCATTCGACCTGAAGTTGCTACCGGAGGATGTGGCGTCCAAGCTCGTGGTGATAGCTCCCTTTCTTCTTGGAAGGAAGTACGCAAACTATGACAATCACTTCTTCCACCGTACACTTTGCTTCTACAACAGTGGGTTTTCCTTCTCTGAGCTCAGCAATGACAAGGTATGGAAGAAATCCTTGTAAATAGAACGGTGGTCGGAGCAAAAATGTGAGCACCACTACATTGTTGATTGCAATGACGAGCAAGCCATCGAGGCTTACACAAGGATGCATGCGAAGGTGTATGGAGGTGACCTTGACAACAACACATTTGGTACATAGAGGAAAGGGGCGATCGGGGTCGGCTTCTTTCCGATCGATGGCACCATCTTCTGCACGGTTTCCGCCATGAGCGCGGCCCAATTCACCGGACGTTCCCCCGTGTACGCTCCGAAGATGGTGTTCCCGACCGTAATGGTGACCTGTTCCGGTTTCAGCGGATACAGGATCAGAACAAGGAAGGCTAAGACCTGTCTCTGCCTCCTATCCTTGCAGGCGTCTATCTCGTATCCATTATTCTTATGGATCTTCCCGTGAAACCTATCCTGCACGTACCTATCCGTCCGAGTTGCCCAAAGGAGTCCGTTCTGCTCGAAGTCGTAAGTTTCCGCCCACCGTTCCGCACTCCACAGCGTGGGCTTGCCCCGGATCGTGTTGTCCCACCTATTGTCTGGTCCGTCCAGGACCTCCCTCACCATCGCCTCATTCTTCAGCAACCACGGCCGTGACAGCAAACCTTGGCACCTCATCCGGGTGAGATCGACAATCAACTCTTCCATCTCCGACTCTTTCACCGGAGTGCCGGGACTAAGAACTATACACTGGACGTGCGCCATTCCTACGTCTCACTTCTCTCCCTTTTCGATCCGACAGCAAGAAACCCGGCAATCCAACTGCCAGTGAATCGGAAAAGACAAAACACCTCACCGCTCTTTCACTCTCTACTCCCAGTCCGCAAAAAGGAACTCCAAACCCTAACACCCTCGCTTATATACCCCGGGCCTCATAAACGCTGCGGCGGCCTGTAATTGCAGCCGCCATCGTACCGAGCTAGACGCCTATCCGAGTCATGATGACTTCCGCGTCGTTTCGGATCCTAGACGCGGTTACAGTAACGGTCAATTCTCGGATCGTCAACCCGTTCCGTGTTTTCTCTTCCGAGTTTCCGGAATCAAGGTTCCGAGAACACTTCCTGCGTTAACTGTTTTAAGGTTTCTGGAGTATCCAGTTTGTGTTAACTCCTAATACAGCTATTTTCTAGCTAGTTTTTACCTAATTAACCAAAAAAATGAAAAATTAATGGAATACTAACTCCGGATGAGGCTCTTCCGGTTTCTTCTGAGTTTCTCGGATCCCACATTACCCCATTTTCAAATGTGAGAGTCCTCGCAAACACTATTCTTCTTCCTCCCCTTCCGGGTCCTCGCTTTCTTCGGAATATGTGAAATCTTCAGGGTTGTAACTCTTCACTCGAGATCCGTTCACCCGGGTTTCTAAGCTATTTGCCTGGAGATCTGCCAATTGCAATGATCCGTTCTCGAAGATCCGCGTGACTCGGTAAGGTCCCATCCACCTCGTGTGTAACTTCCCCGGAAACTTTTGGTGTCGATTATCATATAAGAGCACCAAGCCTCCTACTTCCACCTTATTATCCTTGGGAATTCTCTTGTCGTAGATCTCCTTACGTTTTGCCTAGACATCTACAGCTTGTTGGAGCGCGCCCCTTTTGACTTCCTCCCGATCCTATAAGGTTACGATCCGGTACCTCGGATCCTCGACTCTAGTTCCGTGCCGGGCGGCCATAACTCGTAACGTTTCGACCTCTAGTTCCACTCCGTGAACTGCGGATTGTCCAAAGACTAGGAAGAATGGACTCTTACCCATGGTCTTCTTCTCACTGGTGTTGTAGGCATGTACCGTTGAAGGTAACTTTCGATCCCCGTCCGTCTTATGAGCCGAGACCATCTTGTTCAGAATCTTTCCGACGATGCCATTGGCTCGTTCCGTCAGTCCATTCGCTTTCGGATTATAAGGAGTCGTCTTCCGGTGCTTGATGAGATATCGTTCCGTGATGTTGATGATGACATCATTTAGGAAATGTTTTCCCATGTCACTCACCAGTTCTAACGGATGTCCAAACCTCATCATTATTTCCTCAAAGAGGAATGTGGCCGCGGCTGCAGCATCGTTCTTCACCGTCGCTCGGGCTTCCACCCATCTGGTCGCATAGTCCGTGGCCAGGATAATATATCTCCTCTTCCGGGCTGTGACCGGATTGATCGGTCCGATAAAATCGATTTCCCATTTTTCAAACGGAGCCAAGAGGATTATGGGAGTGAGTGGCCAGTGATTACGGAACGAGGGCGCTTCGGTTCTTTGGCACTGGTCACACTGCCCTACAAATTCCTTCACGTCTCGGAAGAGGTAAGGCCACCAATATCCGGCTGATCGGATCCGATTGATGGTTGTTACCGAGGCAAAATGGCCTCCTGAGGGTCCGGCGTGTAAGGCTCTCATAACCTGCCTTCTTTCGGACTCCTCTAGGCATCTCCGTAATACATCATCCGGTCTTATCCGGAAAAGCACTCCTCGGATCAACGTGAAAGGAGCTACTATATTCTGGAACACCATCTTCTCCTCCCGCGTGAACCCATCCGGGTACTTCTGCTGCATTAAATACTGGATAATTTCCGTATAATCGGATTCCTCCGTTCTGAAAATGTGAAATACTTTCGCCTCTTCCGGGAACTCGTCCGGAAACGTGGCGGTGATATCTGAAACTGCTTCCGGGCCACGCATCCTTGACAAATAGTCAGCGTTGGCATTAGCTTTACCCGGTTTCACTACTACCTCGTAGTTAAATTCTTGGAGCAGCAAGATCCATCTTGCAATACGCCCTGAGAAATCCGGTTTGTTCACCAAATACTTCAGGGAGTCGTGATCCGTGTGGAACACGATCTTGTATCCGAGAAGGTAGTGTCGGAACTTCTTGCAGGCATATACTACTGCCAAGGCTTCCCGTTCCGTGGTAGTGTATTTCCGCTCCGCCAGGCTCATCTGTCTGCTGGCGTAATAGATCGGATGCTCCTTCCGATCTTCCCCCTGTTGCCACAGAATCGCCCCAAGGCACCACCCGGAAGCGTCGATTGTCACATGGAACTCCTGCGACCAATCCGGTGCTGATAGGATCGGAGCGGTAGTCAAGGCTTTCTTTAGCTCCTCGAATGCCTGCTGTCTCCGTTCCGTCCACAAAAACTCTTCTTCCTACTTCAACAGTTCCGTTAATGGGGCTGCCAATTTGGCATACGCAATAATAAACCTCCTATAGTAACCGACGCATCCTAGGAATCCCCGGACCTCTCGGACGTTGGTGGGAGACACTAGAATAAGGATAGCTCGTACCTTATCCAAATCGACCTCCAACCCGTTCCGACTTACTATGTGTCCGAGAAGAATCCCGGAAATCATCCCCATAAAACATTTTTCGGGATGTAACTTCAGTCCGGTTTCTCTACACCTCTGGAAGGTTTTCCGTAGGTACTGGAGATGCTCCTTCCACTTACTAAAGACCGCGAAGTCATCAATGAAGACTTCCGAGAAATGTCGCAAGAAGTCTCGGAAGATATCCACCATCAGCCTTTGGAATGTTCCGGGAGCGTTACATAATCCGAAGGGCATTCTGTTGAAGGCGAATGTCCCCCATTCCGTGGTGAAGGTCGTTTTCAGCTGATCTTCTTCCCGGATCGACACCTGGTTGTAACCGGAAAATCCGTCAAGAAAGCTGTAGCACTCGTGCCCTGCCACGTGATCGAGGATAATGTCCGTAAAAGGTAGCGGAAAATAATCCATCTTCGTAGCCGCATTCAGTTTCCGAAAATCTTGACAAACTCGGATCTTGACTTTCTCATCCGAGCCAACTTTCTTCGGAACGACGACTATGGGTGATACCCACTTGGAGTTATTCACCGGATAAATGAATCCGGCCTTCAGGAGGCTATCGATCTCCTCCTTCACCATCAGGGAATACTTCGGGTTGAGCCTATACTGACGTTGTCTGACCGGAACGGATCCGTCAACCAAGTCAATGTGATGTTGGCCTAGTTCCGGAGGTATCCCCTTGAGGTCGGATGGTGACCAAGCGAATACATCTAAGTATTCCCTTAGTAGATCCACATACTCCCCTCTCTGCTCCTTGCTCATGCTTCGCCCTAGCAGAAATGTCTTTCCGGGGGCTACTTCTACCTTCTCATAGTCGGATGGTTTCACAACGTTCTTGACCCGTTCCGATTCCTGTTCCTCCCCCTGATCCGTCCATGCGCTCCACACCCGTACAGGGGTGTCTGGATCGAGACCCATAGCGGGTAGGTTCCCTTCCTCGACCTGCTGTTGGAACCATTCAGCCGAGAGTGGGACACTTCCCTCTCCAAGAGAGCGATCCTCGAGCAACGGGAACTTTACGCGATCCGGTCCTGGTTGGGTTGCTCACTGATCGGATTATGAAATCGGAAGTCATCTTCGGTAACTTCCGAGAACTGATTTACGAAGTAACTAAATACCTCGTCATCCTCTTCTTCTGGATTGGACCAATCCGACGTATAACCATCCGAGCCGCTGGTTTCTCCAAGATATCCATCCATCTTCCACGGAATCCGCTGATTGGTCTTTCCGAGCACAAATTCCTTGGCTCCCCAATCAACAAGGACTTCTGCCATGTATAGCCAGGGTCTTCCTAACAACATCGGAAAGGGACGGCCCGCACTAACTCGGATTATCACATAATTCAAGAGGTAGGTTACCTCTCGGATCGTGGTCGGAACTTGGGACAGTCTTCCCACGGGTTTAACCCTAGACTGATCAGCCATTCGTAACACCTGATCGGTAGATTCGAATGAGGTATATCCGAGCTCAAAGGCCGTATCTTCCAGCATCAGGTTTACACCGGATCCACCATCTACCGGAACCTTAGGAATAGCACATCCTTCCACTAGCACCGTCAGTTCCGGGGCTCCGTGATCCTCAACCTGTAAGAAATTAGTAGCCACAGACGGAAGTTTCACCCCTCGGCGCCTCCGTTTTGTCCAAGCCTCTCGGATTACCTTCTGGTAATTCACATTGTCATGGAGCAACTGTCCAATCGTGACATTTGCTTTGAGGGACTTGATATCTCCAAGAATGTCATACTCATCCACCCTCGGGTCGGAAGGAATAACCACCGGAATGTCATCAAACCGGACCGAGGGCTTGGTGATCTTCCGAGCAGGAGGATCCGTGAGCTCTTTCCGAACTTCCTCGCTGATATCTTCCGGCAGATTCCCTCTTTCCACCCCATTTTCCGCTCTTGGACGGTCGTCTTCTTCTGGTAAAGCTCGAATTACTATAGGAGGTTCGGATCCCGAATCCGAATCCACTCTCCTAGATCTCACTCTTCTTCTGGTCTTCCGGGTTTTCGGAAGCTCCGGTTCCTGGGCACGTTCTCTAGCGGAACTACGGGTTGATACTCTATGTACTAGTACTTCCGTGCCCTCCTGTAGTTCCGTCACGAACCGTCATTTGTCCGGGTTCTCTATCCCACCCGAGTGACCATAGTTGAGTCCAGTCATCTCTCTCGGAGGGACCTCCACCTGTTTGAAAATCGGACGGGGTTGTGCCGGCTTGGCACACTGAGGAGCCGTATGACCGTATTCCCCACAGTTTTGGCACGGAAGGATCCGTGGTGCTCCTTGTCCTTGTCGCTCAAACGGACAATTAGGCGCGTAATGATCCGGACTCCCACAGTTGAAGCAGTACCCGTGTGTCGGCTTCTGGTACATCGGCCTACCCGGAACGTTCTGTGGAATCCGATATCCGGCGGGAGGACGAGCTATCTAAATCGGTGTCTTCCCTCTTCCGTAAGTAGTCTGAACCTGGTACAGAGGTTGGTACTCCTCCATCTGGAACTCCTCCTCTTCCGGATAGGCATAGTATACCTCTTCTTCCGGATGGACATAGTGGATTCGTTTCTGGCGAGGTTCAGTACACTCCGGGGGGTAATGCCCTTGCTTTCCGCAGTTAGCGCACCACACGTTAGCCCTACTGGTGGGAATCATCTTACGAGGCTTTCGGTTCTCGGAAAGGTGCACGTTGAGTTCGGCAATAGATTCCCGAATCTCCTTCATCTCCTTCATTACCTTCCGAGAATCGTCATCTTCCACCTTCACTTTGATCAACTCTCGGTTCCGTCTAGGCCGGGAGTTTCCACTGGAACCGCCTCGGCGTTTCGAGGCTCCTCTGGAATCCTCTTCCGGCTGATCGGAACTGGATGAAGTGGAATCACTCTTACTGGTAGAGTCGGAATCTTCCGAGGAGGACTCGTGCCTTCGCCGACGTTCCCTCTCCTTCCGGATCTTCTTACTACGCTTCTCGGTATGCTTTAGAGACTTCCGTAGGGATTGGGCCGAGTTCTCATAGTTCTGAGCAGCTTCCACGGCTTCCTATAGTGTAGCGGGTCGGGTTTGTCGGATCTGAAACCCCATCTCCTCTGGGAATCCGGCGACAAACCATTCCACTTGTACACTCGGAGCTATGGCCGTGGTGAGCTTCTGTATTAGCGCCTTCACTCTCTGACTGTATTTCCGTACTGACTCAGTAGATCTCATCGTCATCCGGCTCAACTTTCCGAGTGCGCAAGCTTCTCCTCCGGCTTCACGAAACGTACGTCGGAACAAGGTCACGAAACTGGTCCAGTTGTTACGTGTACGTTCCGGAACGTCTTGATACCCCTGCAGAGCTTCTCCCTTCAGAAGACCTTGGAATATTCTCCTCTTCGCATCCGGGTCCTCCTGGTTGGCCAGAGCGATGGATTCGAACTCACAGAGCCATTCGTCCACCTCTTGACTTCCGTCTCCTTTGAATCTGTTGTACTTGAGTCGGGTAGAGGGGGCCATCGGATTGTCTTCCTCGTCCTCTTCTTCTTCCTCGGTCTCTTCTTTGACTCCCGCGTCGGCTTCGACTTCGTCAGCTACGACTTCTTCTCCTTCCGGATCTTGAGCTACACCCGCTCCGGCTGCTGAGGTTCCGGCCAACGATACCACGATCACGTCTCCTTCTCGTTCTACAACAGTCTGGATCCGGGGTAGTAGATTCGTACCCGGTAGATCGTGTACCAAAACCCTACCCCTCTTCTCTAGCAACCGAGTGGATCTTCTTCCTCCTAACTCTTCCGGTTGCGCCCCAACCATGGAAGAGATTGAGAGTTCATCTTCCGACTCCTCGGAAGGCTGGATTTGCGCGTAAGACTTCCGTCTACTGCATATCCACCTAAATGAAGCCTTCACGGTCTGGCTCCACTTTTCTTCAAATCTGCACTCACTTGTCTCCCGAGTATCCACCTGGTTCACAGCTTATCGAATCCCCGGCAGCGGCGCCAGATTTTTACGTGTCGGAACACGGAAACGCAACTAACATCCGGATAGCACTCTAATTGAGCGTAAACTTCCATATTGTCACTAAGTTCCGAGTATTGTCCAGGGATTCAATAGTGTTTCACCAAGTAGTTACTTATAATAGTTCCGAGCCTTGCCACTGCTCGGATAGTGTATCCGGAACGTAACTCCTCGACTATCTCTCTCTCTCTTTCTCGTTCTCGTCAGGTGTTTCGTCCACAAACCCCAACATCTCGGAACAGCTATCGTTTCACAACTGTCCTAGAATACTCTGGCCAGCAGGTCACACAAACGACCTTTTCCGATTCGTGAGGCTACAACGACAAACCAATCCGGATCTAGGAGAACCAGGATCCGATTATCCCTAGGCGACCCGTACCACGTTCCGAATCCCCCTCTCACAGTGTACGGAACCTCTTCGGAAGTTCAGGGAGCCCGATCAAGTACCCCTCGATCCGCTTCGACCCTAGCGACGGCTATTCCGCGTGAGGTTGGGTTGGGGACGGAACAGTGAGGCTTCACTCCTACGATAATCCACTAAATCTTTCCGCTCAATCCCATTACCTTTCCGGTTCGGGTCTCGTCACAACTCCCATCACCTTCCTATCCGAGCTACAGCGAAACTCTCATATCCTTCACGGATCATTCACACTTAACTGGAAACCACGCACAGTACTTGCAAAACACGAATACTTTACTGATAAGGAATATAGGGAGAAAACATGCAAAACGAAGACCCGGACTGCATCGCCTTCCCTCTTTAAGTAAGCAGGGGCTTTCACAAAAGCGGCGGCGCCGGTAGTTCAATCAAAAACCCTAATCCCTAGTTATCTACCTAGAATCCTACTTTACGACTAAACCGGATCTCCCGACCCAAAATCTACTCCTATAAATCCGGAAAGTGACGGCCAGTTGCAGCGAGAGGAATCTACCCCATCTTTGTCTTCTTGTGGCTCTCCTGCTCGCGGTCTTTCTCCTTCGACCTGGTCATACGTGGCTCGGATCCTCCTGCCCTCGCTGCCCGCTCTGCCTGACGCCTCGCACTCCGTTCCGCCTTTGACTCCTTCGCCTAGGCCTCCAAGGACAGCCGGGTAACGATTCGGTTCTTGGGAGAATTGGGGGACTTCGGCAACATATGCGCGGGAGGGGTTCTGGTCGTAGGGGTCCGAGTCCCAGTTCCGGCTGTCCCAACCGGAGAGCTCGCATAGGTTTCCGAGTCGGACCCGGAAATCGTAATGGGGCCCTTCCCTGCCGGATCCTTCCTCTTCCTCAAAACTCTCTGAGCACCGGAACTGTCAGCTGGGGAATCCACCACTGGCGTTCCGGTGGGTGTAGGAGTCACCGTTCCGGTCTTGGCTGTGGGTGAAGGGGTAAGTGTCCCCTCCTGAGTCACTCGGGTCCGTCCGGTTGGTGAAATGGCTCGTCCCCATTCCGCTCCTGCTACCTCCCCTTGGTAATTCGGAATGATCACCGACGATCCGAGTGTTGGGAGAACATCCGGCTGCACGGGCCGGGTCACCTGTTCCGTAATCGTCCGCTCTTCGGATCGCCTAACGGTGACTGTAGTCCCTGTCACTTCCGCCTGTCCGGTGGGGATCGCGCAGCCTTGCTGAACCGTGCTGGCTCCGGGTGACGCCACCTGTCCTTGGTGTTCCCGGATCATCTCTGCGATCGTCCGGTTCAGCTTGAAGATATCCGCGTCAACCGCCATCTGCTCCTCCAGCTGGAGGTTGCGCTCTATTGGGGTCCGGAACCCTACCCCTCTAGATTCCCCTACAACGGTCCGAGAGGGAGATCCGTGAAACGGATGGTTCCGACAAGCGGTTCCGACGCTGGGACTTCCGACTCCCGGATTGAGCAGCTGCCGAACCTTCTTCAGAATCTGGTTCATCGAGTGCTCGCATTTGGAGAGGATCGTGATGATCTTTTGCTTGTTCTCCAAATCTGCAGGCTGCAGTACATTCTCGTCAAACAACCGGGCCTTGTTGACTACCGCACCCGAATTCCCTACCAACTTCCGAAGCTCCCCCAAGGTCTCCTCCTGCTCGGCATGGAACTTCCGGATCTCCTTGCTCTTTTGGTAACTTCACACTTTTGGAGTAGTTTTGGTGAAGAAATCCACAGCCATAGGTCTGAAAACTTACTAAAAATAGTAAATTTTGCCAAAGTTTTTTTTCTATTTTGGATTTCCCCCTGTTTTTTTTGCTTTTTTCTACTCTATACTCTGTGCTCACCGCTCTACGCTCGCACACTAGCTTCACTCCCTGCTGTCAGCACTAACAACTATAGTTGTGTTGCAGCCATGGTTGTTGGCAGCAAGGAAGAGCCGGTTGATACGCCATGGGACCACCCATTCGACCTGAAGTTGCTACCGGAGGATGTGGCGTCCAAGCTCGTGGTGATAGCTCCCTTTCTTCTTGGAAGGAAGTACGCAAACTATGACAATCACTTCTTCCACCGTACACTTTGCTTCTACAACAGTGGGTTTTCCTTCTCTGAGCTCAGCAATGACAAGGTATGGAAGAAATCCTTGTAAATAGAACGGTGGTCGGAGCAAAAATGTGAGCACCACTACATTGTTGATTGCAATGACGAGCAAGCCATCGAGGCTTACACAAGGATGCATGCGAAGGTGTATGGAGGTGACCTTGACAACAACACATTTGGTACCTCCTTTCTTCGAGCTTGTCATCTGAGCTTCAAGTTGGGCAACGAGGTCAACTAGGCCCAGAAGGCGGAGTCCTTGAACAAGACAAGTGAGAAGCAGGCTGCCCGCAACCCTCTCAAGCTCTCACCCCAGCCTTGAGAGAGCAGATTGAGGCCATCATTGACGTGCTTGCTGCCACATCGATGACCGCCCCTCTGCTAGCAATCCCACCTGTTGTTGGCAGCACCTCTAAACCTTGTATACTCGAACCTGTTGTATAGTGTCTGCCTGCCCACATGGTATCGGAAGACAATGCTGGACCTATTCACAATACACTTGATAACATCCTGGCCAATGTGAAACTTCTCAGCCCATCCATGATTCATCAGACTACTTAGGAGTGCCTCAGACGGAGAGTGTAAAACGAAGTGTGTAGGAGTCCGCCAAATGCTGTCACATGCGACCGCAAACAAGTCCACCATAACGTGGACAAGCATAAACCATTGCTCATGACCAAAACTACTACCAGTGGACGCTTTCATTGCATTGGCAAAATCTGCTCTGAGCTTGGTCCTGAAGGCTACTGAGGTGTGCATGTCTAGCAACAGCCACTCGACGTCGTTGAAACCGAGGAGCGGGATTGATTCTACCCTCCCGTACAACGTAGGCTCTGCCGGAGGAAAATATACACCACCAAAGAATTATGTACTTGTGTCCAACAAGTTTGTATGGCTTCGACCATTCCGTGTCGCCTCCCCAATCTGTGCATGGAGCACAAGAATGGGACCGATGATAGATGTGGGGTGCACCCAATCATCAAAGTGCGAGGAGTAGAGGTAGTTGGCCATGCATGGCCTATTGGCTGCCACATTGGGATCCAAGCTGATATGCATGCCGCACAAGCATCTTATTAAGGTTGCTTGCACCACGCACACCATGTGTCCAGGAGAAATCCATGATCTAAGCCTTGAAGGCCCCTCGAAAATTATCTCCACCATGCCGCCTTGTCTTTCTACCCCAAGGCTCCTCCGACTTTGGTTGCAGCAGAACCCATGAATCTCGGTTGAGCCTCATTGGAATCCAATTGCCATGGACGTCTTGATCGTTGTGCAAAATTACGCTCTGAACTAGAGATTTCGGCCGTCTAGCCATACTTTCATCAACCCCAAGGTATAGGAAGACACAGTAATGAACTATAACATCTGCCTTTCATACCAACCAAGGCCAAAGAATGTGCTGCCAGCACATGGAAAATCACATTTGCACAATTTGAGCACTTGATGACAGCAAAATCCACAGTTTGTAATAAAAGATGAAGTTTTCCATAATCCTGCCTAGTCACAACGTTGCCCCCAAAAGGCAACAAAGCCTAGATCATGTCAAGCCAGAGAACTGAAAGAAAGCAGAAAAGTTCCCTAGTTTTGCAGCTCGCTGGCAGCGAACGGCACATTTTGCTAAAAGCGAAGAAAGCCGCACTTCTACCTTGAATCAAGATGTCATACTCAAGCAAAGTTTGCTACCTACACGGCACTCAATCTCCCAAATCACCCTAAACCTCGCAGCAAGTGCCAACTTTTGCTAGCTGCACTGAATTTCCCAAATCACGTGCTTCTCCCTAGTCACTAACCCATGCTGGCTGCACCCAATTTCCCAGATCACGTATACACCTTGCTTCAAAAATGTCCTACCTATACCGCACTCACTCTCCCAAATCACGTGGAATCCTCGCAGCTCCAACTACTACTAGCTGCATCCAATTTCCCAAACCACGTGCTTCTCCTGCAGCGCTAATCCATGTTGGCTGCACCCGATTTTCCTAATCACCCAAACAACTTGGACGGAGATGGAGCAGCACTCGTTGTCGGTGGAGGAGATAGGTGGACTAATTCATAATGTCCTCGTTCAATACGTTGGCAGAAAGTTTCTTGACACGAGTTGGCCAGCTTGGGATCTAGTCCCAAGCGGGCCAGATTGCTGTCAGCGTGCCATTGTAGCAATGCCCGACACACGCAGGAGCCGAAGGTCATTGGTTTGACCCCTCGCTCCGGCGTTGCTGGCACCACGCTGGCACGTCCAGTGTTCCGTCAAAAGTGCACAGGCACACTATTTTTTCCTCTCACGTGCCATTTTGTAAGGCCCTTTTGTGACCTGAATTTTCATCTAACGGTCAACATGTAGCAAAAAAAACTACTTATACTTGATCGGACCAAAAACTTATCAGGTACACAAAGCCCATATAAAAGCTCTAAGTAACATGAGTATTTCAAATGACCACAAACTTATTCTAAGTGTAAGAAAAGTTGAGTGATAAGCTCAACAATCATGCACAATTAGCGTTAGGTGTGGTATATAACCTATGTGTTTGATATACAAAAGAGGTGAAGCTTCAATTCATGAGTTGTAGACTTTGGTTAAATCTCCATGAGTGAACTAAGAGATATCATACTACGAGTAGTATTATAGACAACATAGAAGAGATTTATAGGTGTTAACATATGTGATTTTAGATTGTTATCTTGTGCATATGAGATGGATTAGATGTATTTAGATTTTGGTAAATTATTTGTTATGCACACATGTGTATCACAAAGCTATAAAAAAACCCAATCTTAATTTTTCAGGTTGTGCTTGGATGTTACTTAGTTTTAAAAATGTGACATGAATGAAACCAGGTTATGGATGAAGTAGCCTTATATTTATTTCAAATATATTTTTGTCTATTTGGGTTCACATAAGTAAAAATGAAGTCATATTTTTCATTACATGATTATCATAGTTTTTGTTATTTTAAACATGACATCAATTGCATCAAATATGAAGTTGATTGTGATGGATAATATATAGGGTGTTTAATTAAATTAGCAATTTATCTATCTATATGATTTTGATGTTGAATAAATACAAATTAAAGTTTATTCAACACTTCTCAAAACAAAGTGTAGAGACCTTCATTGCTCCTTTCATCCCCCTCTCTCTTCTAAACTTGTAAAAGAAATCAAAGTCCTTTTGTGCATCTATACAAATCTATTTTGAAGGACTATAGCTCATTTTTTCTTTTAATTTTAAAACAATCAAAATTGCTTTTATCAAAAATTAGAAACCCATTCCATTTTGTGGTTGATATTTTATTTTGCCTTACTTATCATTTTTTGGATGCATCCATGCCACTACTCTCCAATCCACTCCATATTTATCTAATGCACTAAAATTAATCTTCTTTATAATGATCAATTTTTTCTGAAGTTAAGATTTTTATCTAGAGCCTCATTATGAGATTGGAACCAACATAAACCCCTGCTTTATTGAAAACTTAGCAACAAACAAACTACAACATCTTTAAAAGTTGATTAAAGGAGTATGAAAATGTAAGTAGGAAGTATAGTCAATAAATACTAGCAATGAGGAATAATACCTCACTCGTATGGAGCTGATTAAAATGTTGAACTATTCTTGTTAAAGGATTTTTATTTAAATGTAGTTTCCATCTATTTGTATTGTTGTTATGTCAAGAATAATGTTTTAATTTTTTTGAAATAATTTTTAAATTTTTAAATTTAAAAAAAAAAATGTAAAAGGTTTTTAATTATGTCGTTGAGGAACTTAGAGTGGGTTTTATCCTAGAAAAATATGAAAGAAAATCAGCATCGTGACCGCTGTCGTCTTTGGCCTCCCATCTCAGCACGAGTGAGGATGGAGGACGATTTGTGAAGACGCATACAAAGTTGGAGAAGGTAGTAGCGCCAACGCTGGAGAAGATGATCAAGAGCTTGTCGTGGAGAAAGCACCGCAAGCTCATGCAGAAGGTGAAGAGCGTCAGATCAATAAGCTGTCTGGGAGCGACTTGGAAGCGGCGGCCAATGTCTTCTAGAGTCCGTTGTATGGGGAGAATAGGCTATGTTATAGTGTCGCAAATGCAGAACTCATCCTGCAGCCATTGATCGGGGCTTGCGAGACGCATGCTCTTCTCGTTGTGGAGCCCGCGCTGGATTGTCCATAGAAGCTAATTGCGTACGAGCACTACCGGAGCGACATGGATTTGCTCACCTTTGATAATAAGCTCCTATTGGAGGTTGGTTGGTTGGAATTTCTGTTGGTTTATCTTTGCAATCGATCGATGTCGGGAGGTGATTGTCGGTTGCGATGAAACGTGCTTTGGAATGTGGTTGAAGTTTATTTATTTGAGTCTTGACTTAGAATTTTGATGTAGGATTTGAACTACCTTTACTAGGCCCTATGAACTGATTTATGATATGGGAGTTGGAAATTTAGTGTATCAAAACTCTTACTGGAGTAGAGCTTTTTATTTGCATTGTTCTTTGACCAAACCTGCTTTGGTTTTGGTTTTGGAAAAGTTTGTTAATTTCTCTCTTCTGCTGCCAATAGATTATAATAGTGTATGATATTGGGTTAGTGTAATGCCTCTTGGAGTGGCTATGTTTTTTGGTTAATTTGTTATCCAAAATGGAAGACGTAGAGGTTGATTGGAAAGGGGTGTAGAATATGGATACTGGAAAGCAGCGTGGAATGCGCAAGTTATGGTAGAAAAGGGCATTGAATTGCTAGTGATGATAACGCTACTATCTGCAGTGACTTCCACTTCGTTGCGACTGTGTGGTGATAGCTTGTTAGATCGAGTGTCCGAGTGTATAAGGCGGGGACAGACTCTGCACCATTTCAAATCCTATTCCTATGAGGTCTCTCCACCTCTCTCGGAGGTCTCAACAAATTAGAGCAGTAGTTCAAGATATTTTGACTCTAAAATTGGAAAGGGGGAGGTAACTTTGGGAGTGAGTGGGGAATTACCGGTTTAATGACAGTCCGCACATGCTATGACATATACTTGTGTAGCGGGTCTCCATTCAACCAAACCAGGGCGAAAGCATTCCTTACCAAGATGATAGTGATCGTGTTCTAGTGAATTGTTGAAGTGGATCTTATGGAGCCAACTAAGCGTTCTACCACATATACAAATGTCACACAATTTGTACAAGGGTTTATACAAAGGCTGTCTAGGATATTGAAGGCAAGATAAGTCCAACTCTAATTTTGAAAACCATAAAATCTATGAGGTATGATGGGACATTTGATACAGTCATGAGCGCCAACAACAACAATTATTTAATTATTTAATCATTATACAACCGGCTTTTATGAATGAATAACAATATAAATAAACATTTTTTTATAGTTCAAACGGTATGAAAGTCTTGAAGGTATTTTCATTTAACAAGTATAATTTGTCTACGCATAGGCGTAGTTATATTGAATCATATATTGATTTGGGAAAGACATAGAAACCTTTATTTATGTTTGCAAGGTATGGTAGGTAGTTGAAGAGAGGTACCTTGCATACAATTGTTTGTAGATGTAAGTAGGAGCATGGTGGATGCCATGGGTGAAGGGAGGGAGGGAGGGGGGTACCTTGTTTGAAAGTGGACATGCATGGATGGATGCATGCATGCGTGGTGAGGAGGAGGATAGGTGAGGGGGAGCATGTACATGAGTGACATGAGGAAGTGGGAAAGTGTGGGAGGGAGGGAGGGGAGGGAGGCTCTAACATACATACACTAACTGACTTACACTTAAGCTGAGAGGACTAACTTAGGCTAGAAAGTAGAGTAGAGGAGAGTAGAGGAGAGGGGAGGATCACCATGTCTATGTCTGAATAAGTCAAGCTCGCAGGCTCTCGCACTCTCGCTCTCTCTCTCGCTCCCTCGCTCGCTCGCTCGCAGGGCCTGCCTGCCTGCCTGCCTGCCGGGGCCTGGCTTCCATCCCACTCTGCTTCGCCCAGGCTCGGCTCTGCTCGGCTCGGCTCTGCTCTGCTCTGCTTTGCTCTGCGTTTCCATCTCACTCCATTTTCTTATTTCACTCCATTTCGGCGCCATTTCACCAGGCCGATTGCAATTCTTCTACTCGCTCGCTCACTCACTCACTCACTGCACATGCGCATGCGCATTGGCATTGGCATTGGCATTGGCAATCGACCTCGCAATCGTCGCCATCCCCCAGTCCAGTCGAGCGAGCGAGCGAGCATGGGGACAATCCCTGCAATCACGCGGCCCAGGGATTTTCATGGGTTTGCGCATTCCTAAATCGTGTACCAATCATGGGGCGTTGCTGAGACACACACACACTCTCTCTCTCTCATTCTGCCTGCCTTCATACGTTTCGTGTCTGCCTGCCTGCCTGCCTGCTTGCGGACGCTGGGGCTGCAAAGCTACCGCCTTCATTCTGGAACTGTGGATCGCCACCGGGGGCGGGGGGTCGTCAATTTGGTGTGGATCTGAACCCGGAGTTTGGAATGGGCAGTGACTGAGTGACTGTGCGAGTGGGTGGGTGAGCGACAGGGAACGTCTGTGCGTGCGTGCGTGCGTGTGCGTGTGCGTGTGTGTTAGTTTGTTGGTCTTTGTGCTGCTGCGATGGGGAGCGATAGCGGCCTGTCGCCTGCGGAGGTGAGTGCAGGTTTCGGGAGTGTTTCCGAGCGCGTCGCCCGGCTGGCGAAGGAGTGCCGGGCGTTGCAGGAGACCGTGTCGTTGCACACGGTGCGATGGCATGCGGATTCCGATGTGCTGTCTAAGCAGGCAGTGGCGCTCGTGGCGTCCATGAAGGAGCTTGTAAGGGACGTGTACGGGGCGAGCGAGAGGAAGGAGATTAGTCAATATGTCGCGGAAAAGGTTTCGCTTCTTCGCTCTCTCCTCCTGTATCCTGAGCACGTTGTCCCCCTCAGCGCACATGGCATCGAATTCAGTGTCTGCTGGCTGCCAAGTAGTAGCTAAGAACTCGCGTTCGGAAGATTCCATTCCCCACTTAAATCGAGTCATGGGTGGACAGATGCATCATCTGATTATCTCTCATCATTCTCTAAATTCAATCTTACTGCTCCATATTCAAGTTTCTTCGGTGCTTTCGATTTTAGGGTTTCTGAGCTCACGAGCAGAGCTTAGAAGTTGGAGTGATTGACAACTTAGGTTTTCACTGGATTTGGGGTCGATTCATTGGTCTCCACTACCACAGCAACTCGACCAGGCTCAGGGTGAACCCACTGACAGAGAGTAGGAATCGCGCGCTCTATAAACATCTCATTCTCTTGGTCGTTTGCGACCAGGAAGAGTCTGTAAGGATTTTGTGTTTGTGCAGGCTGGAGCAATTTGTACCTGTTAGAAACAAAGGTTAATTCTCAGGGAGAGTATCATCAACTTTCATTTTATTGTCCTGCTCAAGGTTATGTACCTATATTGTGGCACTGCAGCTGGTGGACGAGTTGTCGAAGGTGCGAACCATGCTGTACGATGGAGATGTAGCGTCATTACTTCCGGCTAAAGCCAATGGTGAGCACATCCATCTTCCTTCCTCATATATAATGTTGGCTCTCTACAGCACTGGGGTGCAGTGAACTTTGCAGACTGTGACAGTAGTTTATGCACTTTGAAAGTTGTTTTAACTTCACCTTCGACGGGATTTGGTAACATGAAAGTATTTATTTGCATGGATTCACAGAATGCATGGGATCTATTTATTGACCTCAGCACGCGCCTTCTTGGAGGTGTGAGGATTGCAGAGGTCAAGTCATTGTAAAGGACTGCTCCCGAACAAGACTTGAGACGAGATTCAATGTTGAAGATTGCATTCGATACCATGGTCGGAATGGACTGATTATTTCAATGTGCATGCTGCAGGTTTTTTCCTCAGAGTGTTACTGGGGCCTGCCAATGTTCGAGCAACACGTAAAGATGGTCGATATAAAGTGAAGGAGGAATACAACGCTTACAGGGTTGGTTTGCCTAGCAGCACTTGCAAGGGTTCTTTACAGTCTTTGATCCTAATAATAGCCTGACAAGTAATGTAGATCTTGTATGGCTAATTAGTAGGTTTGTGATCCGATTGATTGTAATGCTGCACCAAATAGAATTCTATGATTATGCGCACTTAAATTTATATATCGTGACGTTTTGATTCACCCTCTTTGAGGCTGTTTTAACTTCACCTGACTAATAGAGTTGGGGCTGAACGTGATTTCAAGTCTACATGACTAATCTGCCATTTCGTTGCCCAGGATAATACGGCAATTATTTTTCTTGCCTTTCCAATCGTTTTGTTAGCTCTTAAGAAGAATTTATGGAATGAATGCTTTCCAGCCTTGCCAGTTCAGATTTATCAGGTACTATCAATTATTATTTACTCCCAGTTTTGTGAATAGCTGTGAGCTGATGCTTTTGTCCTCTTCCTGTGCTTCATTGTTGTTAGTTATTTGTCAACGTTTCTCAGAATCTTCAGCATATTTTAGTGTGAAAACGGATTAGGGCACGTATTGGTAACGAGCAAGGACTTGGGATCAGACCTTTGGCTTTGTATTCAGTATGTTTAGGCGCCATAAAATCATTACGTGTGCTTGCGTGTAAGTTGAAGTGTTGTGAATGCGAATGATTGATTTGAAAGCATCTGAAATTATCATTCTTCTGACGTCGCAGGCATGGTTACTGTTTTTCTATACTAGTTTAGCTTTTCGGGAGAACATTTTGAGAGTTAATGGTAGTGACATACGGCCATGGTGGGTTTATCACCATTATTTAGCTATGGCAATGGCACTCGTGAGCCTCACTTGGGGAATCCAAGGCCATCCTGATTGCTCTCGCAAACAGGTATTGTGGACTCCATCCTTGTCCACTTTTTTGTTGCAGGTCATTCTACAGTGCTAGTTCAGCTCATTCTATCACTCAATTAGTCTATACTGGAAAGTGCACTACCCTTTCAGCAATTACTTTGTGTTAGTTTTGGCCAACGGTTGCTCATAGCTTTATGACTCATTAAATTATTCAAGTTATTACAGATTTGGGGCTGTGCATGTGATATATAAACGGTTTTAGTTTATGTTTGCTGGTTTGATCTTTCCTAGTGTTCAGGAGAATACAGTGGTAATTGATTATCTTTTGGTTCACTCTTGTGCAGCATGGAGTGGAGCTGTTTCTTGATTGGGCGGTGATGCAAGGTGTGGCTATGCTACTTCAAAATCGTTATCAGCGTCAACGACTATACACAAGAATTGCTCTTGGCAAGGTATGCCTTAATTGGGGTGTAATGGCAGACTTTTGCTTTTGGAAGCTGTGAACAGATTTATCCTTGCGATATACATTCTTGGTGGACCACTGCAATTCAAGCGGCAGTTTTGCACCTGTTTAACAGTTCCCAACACCGACTTCACCTACTCATGTTGATTATGTCTTTAGTCGCACTGCTGGTTTCGATAGACTCTACCTGATTGGCATCATTTGAACTGAAGTTTGTGCGTCGTTGTGTACAGGCTGGGAGAATGGATGTAGTCTGGGGAGAGACATCAGGCGTGAAGGGCCAGTTATGGGTCCTGTATCCTCTCCTTTTCACCTTGCAGGTTATTTTCTATGCTCTGGACCTCACACTCTTATGTTTCGAATACTCGGTACATCTGTTTCCTTGGATTTTGCGTAGGGTTAGTTTAGTGGGTAGATGGTCCTTGAACTGCAGATGTCTGAAGACGTCTGCTTGAGTGAAGTTTGGCCTGGTGTTTTAGTGGCTGTTCACTGGTCTTGAGAACAGAACTGTACTTCATCTGAAAGTTTTGTTTACATCCTCATCGGGTGTCCTTGAGTAGTACCGAAAATATAGAGGCCTGCATCTTATTGGGTTGTAAAGTAGGAGGACTTCCCAATTATTATGTGGCGATCCTTGGTTAGGATTTCAGCATGCCAGACATGCTAACTAGACGATTACGGTACATAATTTCGTATTAATGAACTATGCATCGGACTTCCCTATTACTACAGGCCTTTCAGTGCTACATTGGAGCCCTACTCTTGAGGACGGCTATCATTGAGGATGATTGCGAGTGGCAGGCAAGTGGACCCTTGCTTGTGGTTTGTTGCGATTCTACCACTGCTGGAACATTCTTGCTGTGAAGCTGACACAATCAATCTTGTGTGCGTTGCATTTTTGCTTCTTCAGGACCTAGATACTTCACGTTCTGATCCATCACCTTGGTGTGCAGATGGTTGCTTGTGGGCTACTGCTAATCGCCATGGCTTTTGGAAACTTTTCGAATACAATAGCCACTTTAGTTGCCAAAGCAAAAGTGAAAGCAAAGATGAAGAAGATGAAGCACGTTGGCAACCAGATGCTGGGACAACCGGCGGAGCATGTAGCCGCTTGATTGAGTGCACAAGGGGCTTGTATATAGTTAAATGTGATTGATACACTAATTGACAAGCGTTGTGTGTGTCCGGTTATCAAATTCTTCCTTCAAGAGTAGAATAACTGAAGATGTTTTGGAGAGCAGTGTGTTCCAGGAGTAATTTATTGCTGCAGTAGTCCTTATCTCTCAACCGATCCAGTCGAGTTCGGGATCATGGAGAAGTTTTTGAGGATAGAATGGTTTGTGTAGTCTTTAGCAATTTTGGTATTCAAATGGGTCCATGATGCTGACTTATTGGCTAAGCTTATGAAAATCCAATGTGGTTATCTTTACAGAAATCACATCATAGATTTTTTGACACCTCGATTAACTCGGTGAAGGTGGGACTTAGAGTTTCTCTATACGTAGGTGTCGTACTGGTATTGGCAACGTCTTTCAAAACTCCAGAAGCTTGGAGATCATGAGTACTGAAGTCCATGGTGTTACCAAACTGAAGATCACAAGTACATTCCATACAAGATGTATAACTTGAAGTTTCGTAAATCTATTCAAGGTGCCGAACATTCTGCTCTCTCCCAAATTAAACGCCGATGCACTTATCAAGATATATTAGTAGTCCAATGCACATCATTGTGGATGGTATTGTTTGTAGCTACTTTTATACCGAAATTTGTTAACTTATACGTAGCTTAGCTTGAATTTCACAAAAGTGTTCAGACTAACTATGTCAAGGAGAGCTATGAGTGGGTAATGGATGCTGATTTTGAGAACATATTTATCACCCCAGCAGCGGTACATATTTCTGCAATAGTAATTCCATATGTTTCGGCTATAAATGACAGGACGGCACGGAATGGAGGGCCGGGTGAAACGTTAGTGTTGATAATACCCGCTTCGCATAAATCCTTATAAGGTGTGCACAGGAGAGCACATGGCTTGTCCAACTTGCACTCATGCAAAAGAACTGAAAACCAGATGTTTTCAACCAGGAATTTCCTCATTCATGCCAGAGCTGAGCACGACGAGATATGGGAAAAAGGGTGCACATAAAGAGCGTGCTCATGGTACTTAGTGTAAACCAAAAAGAAGCTCTCGCATATCTGATGGAGATAAAAATGTTGTACCCCCTATCAAAACCTCTACACCCTCTGCTCCTGGGAATCCTGCTTGAGCTTCCTTTATCCCTCGTATCTGTTCATCAATCAGGAAATCAATCATGGAAACGAAAACACAATTCGTCCGTACAATACTATAATAAGCCCAGTAGAAAGTTCGTGCAGGAGATCTTGAAGAGAATTCTAACATACCTCGGTACCGCTGATTCCACCAACAACAAAGACGATTATCAACTTGTAATCTCCGAGCTTTGGCTTTGGCTGCAAACAAAAATGGAATAGACAATCAATTACCATCTTTCATGTATCCGTGCAAAACCTAAGGCATGGTCGCAAATAAATACTACTAACAGAGGGTCGCAAAACTAGACAAAAGTTCCCACAGTATGCTGTAATTGTGTGACAATATTGTTATAGACATGTGCTTCTAAATACAAGAGAATAACAAACTGACCCATCAGATGGCTTCTCTATTGACGGACAATTACTAAACACTGGCAGTGCTTGAGAAGATTTGAAGGAAAGTAACCAACCTGGCCTAGACCAAATCTGCCAAGTCCACTCTTAAAAAATCGACCAACACTCGATATGTGGTGATGTAGTCCCGGAACATCAGATTTTGAGAATATTAATGAAAATACTTGCTGTAACAACCCCGTAGGAAAAACCTGCTCCTCGGTGGAACGTAAAGAAACAGGAAGTCTCGCCCGTGCTCGTGATATACAGTGTAAAGTGGACATGACCTCTTGTAAGCGGTCCCTTATCTCCAACTTCAAGTGTCCTTCTCCATATTCCCCATCGTCGCTTTCTTCATCCTCTACTCCCTCCCACTCTCCCCAGCCATCGTCATCATGGGTATTCAACTTTACAAGTTTTTCCTCTTCAACTACACCTCTTGTGGATTTGTCTTCCGATCTTTTCCATTGAGACTCAAGTGCCCTTTTCAATCGCTCTGAAAACCCAAGATCAGCAGGACCTTTCCATACAGCATCTAGAATAGAATCTGTAAGAACAGCTTCTTCTTGCCACGCAAACGGGCCGCTTGAGAATCCCTTCGGACTAGCTTCACCAGCAAGGGCATACCCGACAATGGCTAAAGTAAGAACATCACTAAGGTCTAGCATACCATCGTGAGAAATCTGTTGCACAATGTCACTTAGTTGAAGAGCAATGCTTTGACTTCCATCGTTGACACTCAATCTTAGTATTTTCTCTGCACTGCTTACAGCTTCCCATTTTGATCGTTTAACTCCACTTAGGATTTCTTCCATTGCTCTAGCCACCTGATTAGACAATCGTTAGCATGACTCATGAACAAGCCACAGGTGATACACGATGTTACAAAGCCAAAATGCTAAGAATGGATAGACTCGTCTCCTGAAAGTACTCTTGATAGATTATTTTGACATTTGCATATCACAAATGATGAAATTCAATCCTCATTTATGAAGGGCTAAACTACGGACATGGACAAGTATAAGAAGATCATATACAATCAAGACAGTCTGAAGTTATAAGGTCCCTTTGCGAGATAATCACCTGTAGAAGATCCAACTGGCGAATTGTCGTATCTGGCTTGGCAGACAATGCTGCTTGTAGCGAAGCAAGTTCTGCAGAGGTCATAGCACCCAGGCGTGCCTTGGCAGGTACGGGCTGTCTCTCGTGTCTTAAAGCTTCGTGAAACCACTTCCTTAGCATAAGAGTAGCATCTTTGGTTGATTTATCGAGGAGTGCTTCTAGATTAAACAACCCGAATTGATCCCATGAGGTTGCAAGTGAGCCGCCCATTACGTGTGCCTTGTCCTCTCTGTCAATCGAGAAATAAACATATCAGAAGCCCGCACTTAAAGACCTAAGACAAATCCACACAACCCTAGACTTGATAGGATTAAGGCATACGGATATCAAGACACCATTATCACAATGCACCAATATAGATAGTTATATTCTAGCATAAACTTCTGCATGCTTCGATGGGAGCGGGAAAGGAGAGAACTATCCCTTTATCCAATTGCCACAAGGAAGAATAGCATCAACGGTGTCAGAAACGTACTCCGCAATACCAGAGCTCTCGTTTGGTCCAGATAAAGAATTTCTTTGTGTCTTACAATCCCATCCTGGCATTAGCGGAAAAACAGGAAACTCTGCACATCTGCTTTCATCACTCTGTCTGCTCCCAATTGGTACACGGAAATCCATAGGTTTTCGAGCCACCGGTTGAGATTCGCTGGCAGTCCCTTGAGGACGCGAAGGGGGAAGAATCGTAGGCCTGCATAAGGAGAACATGCAACCGGTAAAAATCCAAACATACTGTAAGATGTGTATAACGAGAATCCAAATTATTAACAAGAAACTACAACACAAAACCTGACAAGCAGCAGTCACCTGCGAAGAAGAGAATACACAGCACGATCCATGAAATTGTCGTTGTGACATGTGGGAGTGACAAGATCCAACGATCGATCCACCAGTAAAAGACCCGCAGACTTCCGTTGTGATCCATGATCTAACACAATTGACGATGACAGGTCTGTCACCAGGTTCCCAACCAGGTGAGAAAGTGGACCCAATGAAAAGACGTCCACTTTTAAATCTAGCTGCACAACCCACTAATAATGTTACACAACATTTACATCGTTGTTATTCTCAACAGAAACAGAGATCATGGAAAATATAGACAAATTGGCTGAAGGAAGCGGAGCTGGACCTGAGCAGTCAGTTGTTGTAGGAAGTGCCCGACAAGAGATGCCCCTGAAGGGATCCTATCGTCCACGTCAAACACCACACCTGTGTCAATGGCTGGCAACCCTGGACCCAGTGACGGTCCGGTTTTGTGATCAGAAAGAGGGGCCTCAGCTTCTGCCCCACCTGACGGTAGCACAAACAGATTTGGAGTCAAGGCGCACATTAGCAAGGGCGCATGCCTTACAATAAGTTCAAGGTCGTCTGGTTTCTCTCTGCTCCCTGACCATGAGAAGCTGCCATCTACAGACGCTCTCGCAGAGGACTGCAGATCTTGCTGAAGTAAGCTCCTGTACTCGCTGAAGGCATTGTGCCCCAGAGGAGTTTCGAAGCTTGCCGAATGTCCTTCCTGTGCCAAAAGAAAGTGAAAATTGTAGGGAAACCTCAAGTGTTATAAACTCATATATAAAAAGAAGTACGAAGCATGTGTAGCAAAAGATAAGTGAAGAGTACCTGTGAGATAGAGGTGAAAATAGTGCATTTTCTGACGTTTGGATGACATCGCAGACACCGCAAAATGTATCGGTGGGCATCACTGAGTAACCGTGCAGTAAGAACAACTACTTTCTGTAGACGTCCCCCTTGCCAAGCTACTGCCTGCAATCACGCTCATTGCATAAGCAGTGTCAAAGTGCAGAAATACCAACTTAGCTACACTACAGTGATATTTCTATTTCCTAGAACTGTAACTTGCCAATCCTCACAAATAAAATTGGCCCAAAACTGAAGGTGGCATTTATTGGTGGCAGGCACAATTATTTGCCTTCTGTACAAATCTCCGCAAACAGGCAAAGTCGAAGAGCTTCCATCGAAGGCGAAAAAATTGCAGAAAGGCTTTCCAGAGATGCTAAAAATTACAGTTCAGGGAAATTGAAGAGAAACATCATACAGCGTCAAGCGGAGAAGCATTCTCCAAGCTGCAGACCGATCTGACGCCCAACTGCAACACAAAGGGGAGGCCTCCCATGTAATGCAAAGCCTCCCCTGCTCCTTCATCCACATACAGTAACCCTCCTTCAACTTCGTCCGCCACCTGTCATACCATAAAAGCATTCCCGTCTTCAATCCTTCTATCAAAAAACAAAAACAAGACACAAATAGAAATACAACAAACGAAAACCTGACAATCCTCACGAAGTGAAAAGCAGCCAAACTCTCACAAGCAGGTTCTAGGGTTTGAATGTGGCCCCCAAAACACGAGCCAAAAAATAAATAAAAAACCCCGATTCCAGTAGGAAGGGAAAACGCACCTGAGCGAGGCATCGCTGACACTCGCGCACCAGATCCACCCCCATGGCACGAAACTCTCATGCAATTCCGGGTGAGCTCCGTCGTGGTGATGGTGGCCCTCTTTTTCAAGTCATAATCTGAATCCTCATCTCCATGGGATTGCACATCATCATCATCATCATCACCCCCCAAAAACCAAAACAGCAATGGTGGAAACTTGGAATCCAAGCGTGCGTTCGGATCGTCCTGCAGAATCACGATGCCCTGCAAAAGCAGAGCCCTCCAGACGGCACGGCCATCACAGCCAGAGCCTCGCCATCCCTGCCTCCCGCCCGTCGTCCTTTCCGCTCGCGACCGCACCAGCGCTTCCTCCCTCGACTCGCCAAAACAGGGAGCCCTGCACACGCAGACCACTTCAACTGCGTCTCGGACTGTAACACCGCTGCCGGTCCCCACTAATCCTCACAGGGTCCTACATGCGCCACAATCTACCCCAATCCAACACAATATCTTCGTCTCTGCACTGATTTCCACGGATTTTAGATCTCCCTATCGTGGCTCTTACCGACTACCACCGGTTCCGTCTCAATTGGACCCGGTAGACCCAGTTCACTGTTCAAGCGACCGCGGGATTCGCCGGAAGTAGCCGGTCGCGTATCCCAGAAACGAGTTTGTTCCTGTCTCTATGACTGGATATAATCCCCCATAGTGTATGTAACGGGCATAGCCGGTTACTTTTCCACTGGACAACCTACGTCGTCCCGGCTTCTGGTACCGGTGACAGCCCGTCGTCCCGGTCAAGACCGGTTTAGTGAACGCGGGGTGCTGATGCTATTCTTTCTTTGCATCTTTGCGATGAAGTTACCGTAGTTGTCCCGGCCACGGTACTCAGTACTCAGTGCTCACCTGCAAACACCCAGGCTCAGTTAGTAGTTGTCCCGGTGCCCTACCCCAGCGTAGACGACCGGATACAACCAGTTCTCCGGAGGCGGAGGTTCTCACCGCGCCGGAATCACCCGCTGCCAGCAGTCGCATGGCGCGGAAGAAACGGGGCACAGCCCGTTCGTTCGTTCGGAGCGAGCCTAGGGCCGAGGGCCGAGGGCCGAGGGCCGAGGGGGGCCGTTCTGTGAGTGAGCGACATACGCACGCGGATGATGTCGTTGCAGTGCATGCATGCATGCATGCATGCGAGCAGCAGCCAGAGAGAGAGAGAGTGTGAGAGAGAGAGAGAGACTGACTCATGTGTTGTTCTTGGATAGTGAGTCCAAATCCCGACCCAGCATGCATGCGCCATTGTGCCAGCCTCAGCCTCAGCAAGTTCGCGACGTCCGGACCAGGCTCACTCATATTATTCATCTCCGCGCGCACTCATCTCGCTGCATGCACAATCATCATCCATCGATCGATCGGTGCTCTGGACTCGGTCGCATATATCTCGGTTCTCTGCATATTCCAGATCAGCTTGAGCTTGCTTCAGTTGGATTTGGACAGCATGTTACCGCATATATGGCGAATTACATGCGGCGTGAGGGCCGGTTCATTGTGAGGACCTGCCATTAGGTTTTCGATCAGTTATGCTGCATGCCACGCACGGTGAATTAATTCTTATGGAGTGGCGTTGTTGTTCTGCTGGCCAGCGCCTGGACCCGGGTACGTGTATGTTTGGCGGTTGGTCAAGTTGATGTGGACCTGAAGGATTGATTTGTAGTCTTTTCGAGGTTGTGGCTTGTGGAGCTTTTGAGGCCATAGAGTTTGAATTCGTTTCTGCTATATATGAAGTTTGTCGTCTCATGTTGGTCATTCAATTGAATGTAACGTTTGAGACATGAATCGAGATATTTATATCCCTGCGATGGAGGATTAAGTGGAGGTATCCGGCGTGCTAGCATTTCGGTGTGTGTGTTTCCAAGTTGGCGAGGTTGATGTGGAAACGATTCCAAAACGTTGGTAGAATTTTTGTTTTATTTTTGAATTTGTGGACCTTTGAGATGATGTAGTACTGTCCAGTGCTGATTCTGTGGTTGCGTGTTGGTGTAAATGTTTGAGATTAAGAAGGAAAGGTTATCTTCAATTGAGGTGAATTCCTGTTTAAGTCTGTGTATATGTTGGAAGGGAACGTGTTTGATATCTCCAGGTTGAATTTCACGGTCATTACAGTGACGTTAATCTGGTTCTTTTTCTGTTGCATTTGAATAGAGTCCTATTCAGTCTACGGTGATTTGGAATTTCAATCCATATGTATAATACATCAAATGGCCCCTAATCTATAGTTGACGTAATTTCTTTTAGAAACCTAGAAGCTAGGCAGTAGCAGACGGCAACAATGTGCCAACCAACGGACTCCACAGACGTGCCGAGAGAAATCGCCTTTTGTATTTCAGCAAGCAGCATTGCATGTGAGTACCTTCTCGACTTTTGTTGAGCATTTGGAATTGACGAAATTCCACTAATTTGTATCTGGATTTGGAAATACTCTAGGTTAATTAAGAGTGATTTCAATCTTCAGATATATGCGTTTCAGATTTAACACGAGAATAACAGACCAGAATTTGACATGACATCAAGTGGCTGTAAAGACATATTGATAAATATTTGGTGTGGAAGGTCTGGGGTAGTTGTGAAATGGTTTAGTAGGTCAGAACCTCACCATATTGGTCGTTCTGCGATTTCAATGTGCATACATATTAGGCATTCATCACTACGGTGTTGCAGGGCAGGTGTTCCATATGGAAGCGCATAGTTACATGCCTAACAGTATCCGAAGAAAGGTCACGAGGATGAGGAATATAAGACTTCATGCCAGAGCAGCACGGATAGACCAAAGCATGTCACATACATTCGAGCCAAGGGTACAAAGCCATATAAAGGAAGAAGTGAAAGTTCCATGAATTTGTTCGCTCAGCAGCTCATTTCTCCTTGCCGGCGACCCTCGGACTTGGCAATGCTTATGTCGCAGAAATTTGGACAAATGTATGATTTAGTCACTGAGGTGACTGAACAATGATAACCTGGGGGAGAAAGGATTACGTATGAAACTCCAGGTTTCGTATCTGTGGACTTTGCCGATGCTCTAAATGATCTTGTAAGATGTAAATAACATGCTTGACCATTGCAAATTTGGTCTTCTAATAATGCGATATGATATACACATTACTGTTATTAGTTGGAAATATTCCAAATTCATTTGTTTCAAGGCTCCATGAAATTTGTGGCAGAGGCTTATTTTTGGTATGCAATTAACAATCGAGACCTATGATATTTTAATTATTTTCACTAATATTTGAAGCAGATCCGAGGCATATCTTCATTATGAATGCAGCTTGCATGCAACCAGCAGACCCAGGTGTATTTTCTTCATCCATTATCTGAATAAAGCTAGCGCTTCCTGCATGCCTAGTACCACCAACAGTTGAAGCTTGATTCAATTTCTTGAGACCTTGGGACGTTGTTCTTTGGAGATGATGATGAAGATGTTGTCGCTACCAGCCACCATGCAACAAGAACTTGCGGCTCGTGCCTTGCGCGCATGCATGGCTGCCGAGGCTGCCATGGCATCACTCCGTGCCGAGTGCAAGCCTCTGCAAACAGCAAGTCCCCAACGTGTCCGTGCGTTGAATATAAAGAACATGGGCAATGCACATCGAAGCTTACAACTTCAGATTGAAGCGTGTGAGAGCTTCTCCCTCTCCGCTACTGCTGCGTTCAAGCAGCTCTGTGATGTCATTTTCTGTACTGACTCAGAGAAAAGTATGAACCTTGAGCATAACAGTATGTTTCTTCAAAGAAGTAACTATTCAAAGACTTCCAAAGCTCAACCAAGTGACCTTAGCGCCAGCATTGATGGTGAAGTGCCTGATTGCGGATTATGGAAATCCGAATCAAATGCACTAGACCACTCGCCTGCAAGGTCAGAGGGAGTTGGCGAAGGCATCCCAGTCGATGATATTGCTGAACGAGATCATTCGGCTGGGGTTCAAGTGACTGAAGCTCAAGATACTCTTCTCTGGGGACCAGAGAATGGCGCGATATATACGCGATTTCCGTCTCCTGAAACAGACAACGAAGCAACAGATAGCCAGGACATCGGGGGGCGGAGATCAATCGAAGTTACAGACTGGAGCCGACAATTGGATTCACAACATGTCAAGGATCGAGAGGCAAGAGTTACAATAACGTGCCTATTATTACACTGGCTTGTTATACATGCTTGCTGTCGGTTGATTACCGGTAAACATTATGTGAAATGTTGTGAACTAATTACTGGATTGTGATACATTTCTAAATGCACTTGATGAGTCTTACAAGGATGCTCCATGTGAACATCAAGGTTGGGCTTGGCCAAACGGCATACACACTTGAGAAGATGAAATTATTTTAGTAGCTTGGTTGATTGATGAGTTTCAGAAAAACATTCATAATCCAGTTTAAGTCTTGACCTTGTTTCTTTTTCACTGTGCCTTTATTGTTTAGCTTTACGAAAAACTAATTCATAATTCTTCTCCTGCGCGCATCCTGTCTTATCTCTCAAGTCTACTAATATGTGTTTATACCGACACTTTTGGATGCAGGATTCATCACAATCTGGAATCGAAGCAATGATGTCCAAATTACATGAAGACAGTGATGGATCTGATCTCGATGTAGACTTGAGATGCGATATATTATCTTTTCGAAACAACTCCATTATCTCTACTGATCCTTCTGAAATTCAACTGGATGATGGGTTCAAGTTGCACAAGACCAGAAGCGAGTCCATATCTGCTAACACCAAGAGCTTGACATATGCAGTAGAGCATGCTGGGAACTCTACTCAAAATCTTCAACAAACCACATCCGACAGTTCAGAACTCGATTCTGAGCACGAGCATCATGCAACCAAGTCCATGGAAATTCATTTAGATGAATCGACCAAGCCCTCTTGTCTTGTTGGGGAAGCGGAAGCTGCTTTCCCACAGACCATGGATGGAGATATATCCCCTCCATATATCTCTGATGCCCATTCAGGAGTTTCGTCGCGTACGGCCACAGGATCACCTCCTCCGGCTTCGTCAAGCTCCAACGAAGTTCAAGAGCGGTGTGATTCTTATAACCCTATTGATTTGCAGCCTGCGACGCCTTCCTTCTCGACTCCTATTCATGCATCCTGGACCATGGCGGAGGTGACTTGTACTCAGACCCCAAGCTCTAGTGCATCTCAGTTTTCATGGTCTTGTGAAACGACACGATCTGTAGATAAACCAAGCACGACTCAATCTTTGTCAATATTGCAATATAATCCAAGGGTGCCTTATGCTTCGGTGGAACGATGGGATCCAAATAAGTCGTCCTCGGATTTGCCACTTTACCCTGCACATCTGCAATCATCGAAGCAAATTGGTACGAGCCCTGCCCCTGCATCAAGTGCTGTAAGGGGTTTACACCAGGAGTTTAACCCAACTGTGCTATCATTTGATTCTCAAGATCTTGCGGTTCGTAAATTACAGCCGCTATTTAATAAAGAAATCGGTCACTCTCCATCATCCCCGTCTTCTGCTGACGAAAATCATTTTGTGGAGCCGAATGTGCCCTTAACTCCATCTCCGTATACATTGAAGATGAGATCAATGTTTTCCAGAGCAAATCTAGCTCGCAAACCAAGCTCTGGCCATTCAATACCTGCCCCGATGCAGAGCACCTATGGTCATTCTGATGGAAATCTGTTTTCCATGGCAACTTCAGTATCTCTGTCGTCAGGTCAGTCCTTCCATGTCCACTTTTCTTGATCTGATGAACTTTAAGTCGCTAACAATCGATTCCCAAACACTACGAGAATGATTGCGGTAAAATTCACATAAAGTGATACTGCACAGTAGATATAATACCATTGTACTTTTTTTATTCCTTTCATTCAAGTGCTTCAAACACCCGATCCTGCCATAATGTTGTGAATAGATCCCAAGTTCTGAGATAACTAAAATTCTGAATTCTCAAATTATTCTTGATTGACTACGAAACTTCTATTTGAACTACTGGCAGGCTATCGGCAGCCTTCCATGAGCTCAGGATTGTCTGCTGGATCATCAGCCTACGTTTCTGTCATGGAGAAGCAAGCACTTCAAATAATTTCCGAAACACCTCTACTTCCTCAATTTTCTGTATCACCTGTAAGTTCATCAATATCGACCTCCAGCTTGTCATGGGAAAGCCCCGCTTCGCCCAATAACTCTGGAGGCGACAGTTCTGGACGTGATGGAAGCTTGGATAACTACAAGAGAAAGCTGGAGAATTTGCAAGAGCAGTTCCCTCGTGCACATGGAAGTTTCCGTGGAGAACCGCAAAGTTTATGGGGAACCAGAAGAGTTGGGGCCCTGGTATCCAACCCTGTGGGCAACAGCAGCCTCCAGAATGCATGTAAAATACCTTGGCAAACTTCACACATGAGTACCATCACTACAGGTAAAAGTACCAGTCAGAAATATATCATGTCAGTGTGTCCTGTTTTGAGTGAATCTTCTTCTTCTTTTTAATTTTTAAAAAAAATAATTAATTAGTTGTGTTTCACTCCTTAGATGCTCTATTGTCGAAAATTATTAATCATGTACTTTTGCAGAGGTGGAACGTTATGTTGGTGCACCTTTTGAAGGGAAGCATATCAGTGTCCAACGACGACCTACAGATGCAGGTGTTGAGTATGTACAAGGAAATGTTAGTGACTACAGTGTATGCTATGGACGTAAGGGCAGTTTGGAATCCGATTCCAGATACAATGGAATTGTGCAGGGTTCCAGATACAATGAAAGTCAGGTATCAGGTATGAATTACGAGGCAGAAGTTTTTCGCAGGTGTTTCTTAAAGGTTTGCATGAGAGTTTAGATATCTCCGTCCAAAATTCTGAATAAGCTTGAGTGGCTTTGCATCGATCTGCAGAAGTTGGCGTACGCAGTACCATCAACAGTGATTCTCGTGATTTGACAAGCAGTAAACTAAACAGGAAAGACTCTGCTCAGAAGTCTCAGAGCAGGACTGAGCAAACAAGCTGGAGGTGGAACGACGATCAATCCAGCAAAGAAACTGGGCAACCACTTCCAGTTTCTTCAAATTGCAGGACAAGTGATGTAGCTATGGTGGGAGGTGCAGCTGGTGATTGTCCGAGGGTTAAGAGCACAATGAGATTAACCCAATCAAGTGATACCGAGGATGATGACTACGACTCTTCCAGCACAGAAAGAGAGTGGAACAACATCCTCATCAGTTTGCAGCAGAGGGGTAAGCCAAAAGTATATTAATGATCAGCTTGTCCTCGATCGCTTTCTATTCTCGTCGAATTGAAATCTGTCATGGATGTGGGGCCATACTAATCGAACAAAAATACGAGCTTGTCCTCGCTTTCTCGGTCCAACTGAGACATTCCAACCTGGGCAGAGAGGAACTCGGAAATCAGCTCTCTCTGATCTCTCTCAGGTGCGGTGTGTATGCCCATTGCCCACCACTAAGTTACACATTATAAGGAAGACATGAACCTGTTTCTGATCACCTCCCCACCCCATATCTGATGAGTTGACTTCCCTATCTCGGATCCAAATGATGTCATTACTTTTTGCGAAATCTCTTCAAGTTTCAAACATTACCAGGCATAACAGAATACAGTTTGTGTGACGGATTTCGATGGCACCATAGTCAAGTTTTAGTTCTACACTAAGTTTTATAAATAGGTAGGCTTGTATCACAAGTACAGGTTTGAAGTGTAATCTTCATTTTAAAAATTCACAGTAATTTTGATATTAGATTGAGAATTGTAAAACAATACAATCATTACAAAATATTTTAAGCTGAAATAAAGACCTCATATCCTTGAATTGATGGAAAAACAGTTCTTCCATCGTAAAAGTATACAACAAGTATAATTTTTTAGTGTAGAATCAAGTCCAACATTAATTTTGGAATTCTTGTTTTGAAACATAGTCTGAATGCAGACATCTTTGTGATATTCTAGATGATTTGTAAAACCATTTTGGATGTAATTTAATTTAATATAAATTTTTAAATTAATTTGAAATTAATCCTTGAGATATGATTTTTTATATGGCACATCTAATTCTAGATATTAGATTAGAATTTTAAGACTATTATAGAGTTGCATTGGTAAATAGTTTTTTGGTTAAAAAAAATTAAACTGATTTTGAATGAGAGGTGTTCCATTTATATTTACATTTAATATAAATGATATCCAAATTTTAAATAGTAAAATTGCATATCTTTATACTAATTGCATATTTAAATAGTAAAATGTAAATCCATTTATATTTGCATATCTTTATACTAAATGATATCCAAAAGAATCATTCAAACTTTAATATACAAAATATCTTATATTTCAATAATTATGTTATATTATATCATTTTAATTTATCTTTTTAAACAAGATAATTGTATATTTTATAGATAGTAGATTACATAGTTTTAGATATGTTACATTTTGTACATAAAACTTAGAATATTTTCAATTGACTACATGTTTATTTCTATTTCTTGAAATTTACTAATTTATCAATAAACAGGAGAAATATTAGTTGATGGTAAAAATATTTATGATCATAAAGAAATTGAAACAAATCCTTCAACATCAACTAAAGATACATGAAAAGAATAAACATTGAATAATATAATATATGTTTTGCATTCAAATATGGGTTTTACAAGTTTTGGATAATGTAATCAACATTCGACAACTAAAATGTTTTGCATTATACATTAGAGGTTGAAACACAAATCGAAAAATATTTGATTAATGGTATTTAGCTAAAATAACAATCTGAGGGACTCAATTCCAAGTTAAAAAATTAGAAGATAATGTACGTATTTAAAAAAATATGTGTAATATAATTTTTAGTTACATTTGATTAGATCTTTAATATTCAACTGAAGTTGAAGTAATTGCATTTGTTTGTAACTTGATTAAAAATATCTTTATATTCATTGAATTAATTAAAAAGTTGGATTTTTGGCATTACTTTAGATATTAAATTGTCGTTAAAGAAAGTTTAAGAAATCTTATATTTATATTCAAAATTATATCTAAGTTATACATTCGAAAGCCTTAAAATTCAATATTGTTAAATATTTTATTAATACTAGAAAACTTGTCATTTGCAATCAAATAAAATTCAACTATGAGTCTTCTATTACAAAAAATATTACTTGTGCCAAATTTACATTAGATCTTGTACAATAATTTCTTTTTAAGCTATTATATTCCAATAATGATGATAAAAAGAAAACTAAGTCAAATGCAGAGTTAGTTTACGTATAACTCTATTATGTCATAATCTATTTCTTCTACATGTTTTAAAATAGGTTTTGAAATAGAATTGTAAATAATCTAAATGAATTTATTTGAATTTGAAAAGATACTATTATAACAAAAGAACTCTTTTGCAAAAAACATTGGATGAAAGAATCTATAGCCCAATAAGGAAAATTAATTACATAACCGTTCACCAAACAATCTTCACCTTTACATCCTATACGGTAACACAAGCAAGTTTTTTCATAAAAAATATAAATAAATAAATAAAATATATAAAACGTAAAAAATCAGATATTAAAGGCTAGGAGGAAAGAAATTTGGAATATCATATCATGAAAAAGACGAAAAACTACCAAAAACATGTTGATGACCACTTTGTCAGAATGCCATTACTACTCGCAAGTTGGCAATGCGCTCTTCTTCTTCTAATCTCAGTCCCAAGTGCTCAAAAGTTACCAATCAACCACAAATCTTGTCATTGAACGTCAAGCACATCCTCGCATAATAGCCTCCTTGCTAACATCAATTCTCATCTTACATTGCCGATCATACCTTAGATGTTGGAGGGAGGTAGTGCCAGTTTTCCAAGGCAAAGCGAGACCATTTGCAAGAGTCACGCTGCGAAGAGGAGCTGAAGAGCCAATGAGACAACACTGTTGCAAAGTTGGAGCTATAGAATGATCCAGAATAAAAAAGACCTACACATTGATTAACAGAGTTTGCAACGATTGATGAGGTTGTGTTGGAGACTCCTTGCGTCCGAGGCTGACAATTCATTATATGCATTGTTCCAATTCGATGATCATGGGCAAGAGCTTTGAAATCATATTGCCTATGATCGGACTTGACAAAAATTGATGCTAGAAGCGAAGCTCAACATCTATCAAACCAAAAATTAACTATACCCGATAACTTAACTCTCCAAAGCAAGCTTTGGATTGTTTCAAAAACTAGTGTTTTGAAACAAATTGATTCAGAAACAGATTCACCATTAAATGAAATATTGAAAGCCGTTGTGAATCTGTTTATGAACATGTGTTTTGAATCTGTAGTTTCTTCACTTATATGTGTAGGGGATTTGTGCCGAGAAAGAGCAGAGGTGGGGAGATTTTCAAGAAGAGCAGAGGAGTAGAGAATAATCATTTGGAAAGAACAAAGACATGAACTTTTGGGAGGGATAGTGATTTGTCAGGGAGGTGTAAGAGAGGAGCTTCAAAGGTAGGGCCACCTTTCTCCGACACCAACCTCCTGAAATTTGGTTTGTTTCCACCCCTTCCTCATTGCTCCTATGAATATGTTTATAAAATCTAAATTGTACATTTGAAAAAGAAATACCTACTATGATGTTGAATACCATGACCATGTAGAGGCCATGGGGTGTTGAAGATTTTATTAAATAGTTGCAAAATTGTTGAGACTGCATAAACTAATTTTGGGTAAGCCAAAACTCTTGCCTCCACTCCTTCCTAAAATGGCTTGTTTTGACTCACAGGACTTCTGGTAGCTCAGTACGAACTTCAAATTATACCATTGAAGCAAATTCAATATATTTGTGTTTGAATGTTCTTATATTTGTGATGTGGCTTGCAAATTAGCGTCCATCAATCTGCATAGCAGTTGAATTAGCACATAGAGTTCTCTGTGATTGTAAGTACATGTACTAAAGCAAAATTTAATCTCAATGCAAATATAACTTTCCTAGTACTTACAAATCATACTTCCAAAATATGAAGGAAAGACTTACATCATTATAGTTATCAATTTTTCTTTCTTGTGAGCTCCTTTATTATTGTCATTTGATTTGAGTTGATTGTCTTCAAAAGTTCTACTACCTTAGTCAAATTGTTCTCCATTACAATGTCTAAGGACACTTTAATAGCGTCAATTTCTTCATTGCATTCTGTATCACAAGCTTGAACTCTTTCTTGGTCTTTGCTGTCAAATAATGATTATACCATATTATACATCATAGCTTGTTTTTGAAACTCCTTGTCTAACTCTTTTAAGAGTTAAGCTTGTTCATATACTTTGCTAAAGGTGTTGATTTTACTTGGAACTTGAATCCAAGCCTTGTAAAGCCAATGACACATGTAAGGCTTTAGCTTGGACATCTTGAAGTTGATGTGCAAATGTACTCCTTCATTCAGTTGTTTTGTGATAACATTTATAATAAATTGGTTGAATTCTTGGCGATAAGCATGCTTGAAGGGTCTTTGAATTACAACATTCGCTAGTTGAAAGACGCTTGTATAGTTTGTTGGTAGCCTGGTATGTAGAGCACATGAATTGTAGAGTGATGAATCTTCATCCACTACCAAAATTCTTTGCTTTTGTTTACAGTGAAGCAAAGCAGCTAGTGAGTCATATCATTTCTTGATCTGCTGGAAGTGTCATTAGTTCAATTTATACAACCAAGTAAGGTTTCAGAACCTTCTCTACAAATTCTTTGCACGTCTCTAGTGTGGAGTAGTAATTATAGCTATAGAAAAAATTACACCCAAGCAATTCATGCTCCTCTCTACTCCTTTTAAATTAGGCAAAGACTTTGTGGTAGTGCCTTGGATAATTACTTAGAAAGGTAAACAATGACCATTTGGTGTTAATGAGACTGTAACAGTAATTTGTTGTTTGTCTTATGCTCCATGCACTTTGACATGTTTTGTTCTTTAATCTCCGACAAACTAGAACCTCCTCTAGATACCAAAGTTGGGTGAATATTGGTTTTTTGTCATACTCACGGATGTGGATATTATGGATGAATATAAAATCATGAAAACAAGAGTACACATGTAAATTGGTTCTTTAGGATTTTATATATCCGACTTGTATGAATTACAGTTCACACGTTTTTTATATGCGAGTAGCTATACTACGGCATTAGAATTTTAATACTAGTACAACCCTATATGGAAGTCGGGTATTATTATGAATTTAGGATATTCAGTGACCACAAATACCGCTAGTACAATTTTACAAAACAAGAAATGAGAGAGTTAGTGAGCAAAGAATAAAAAAGCTCATAAACAATTGAATGCTCCATGAAGCAATATTCACCACTCAAAGCAATAGCAAAAAATTTGCAAATAAATAACACCATAATAAATTTGCAACATTCAAAATGATCCACAATGACAATGTCTTCTTTTATAAACTAAATTTTAGCTACAACAAAGCTAACTTAAAAACCCCAGATTTGTAACAATGATCAGAATCACACTCATCATTGACTTCTTCAAACAAACCTTCTTAGGCTAGCTCATTCCTCAAAAATTGCAGCTTCTCTAGAATAAAAATCTGCAAGGTGTTCATATAACTTGCAATCAGTTTGTGAATCATTTGGCCAATTTTTATGAATCATAATGAGATTATTTAAGTTTTCAAAGCCTAATCTACTATGTTGCAAGTTTAACAAGATGCCAACAATTGGAAAAATCCTCTCAGTTTCAATTTGAGAACCAAAGATCCTGAGATATTGACGAGCAACGAAGCCAACACAAGGAAATAGAGCTTCATTTACCTTCCACCACTCTAAGAGCTCCTCTTCTAGATCACGATATTCTATCACCAATCGACAAAATAAGTAGAGCTCTTTCTCTAGAAACCCCTCTACAGCTTCTTCCTCCGAAGCTTCGGCACTGAAGATGAAAAACTGGTCCATTAAGAAAAATGGTAGGCACCAAAATGAAACTCAAATATTGGACCTTTTGGATTTAAATGCCTGTGGATTCACAAGAGAAGGGGAAGGAAAACTACTTTGTTGTATTCCACGACTACAACCTTTGCAATTTAAGGCCCGACAAATTTGAATATTGGCTGGTGGCTCTTATACCTAGCCTATCGAGCATGATTGCTACCATGTTGTGGACCATTTCTCCACTGAACTTTCTAGTAAAGTCTAGGAATGGCTCGAATAACTCACAACCCGCCTTTGCTATTTTCTATAGATGATCTCCAACTCACTATTAAAACTTTCAACTTCAAACGAAGGCACTACATCAACGTCTCGCATGTTACTTTCGACCTGTAATTTCACAAAAACAGTCATGGCTAATACAAGAGCATTAGACAACAAGCAAAAACCACATGTTTGATTTATAATGCAAGCCTCAACTATAGAGTTGAGTATGTCACAAACAACTGTAGCTATTGCCCAAGTCAAAATAGTAAGATCTCAAGCTTGCAGTTGGAGTTATTGTTGTTGATAACATATATTTATAGTTGATGCAAATTCCAAGATCTCTAGAAACAAAGTCACTTTAAAAGCAAATCAAGTCTTGACTAGAGTTTTCAACTTCCGACTTAGTAATCCAACTTCGATGCAAGCATTCTCCGACTTTTGTTGACCCTTGCTGATCTTCTTTGTCCAAGTTATTATTTTTTGCAAGGTACTTTGAGCGTTTTTCAAGGATACATGTTTCCTTGATGCACAAATTGTATCTAAATTTGTGCCATACTGACTGAGTTTACTCATAACATGACCAAAACACGTTCCATTGTATGACTTTTTTAAGCCAAGCACATTACAACTTATCATAGAAGACGAAGCATTGGCTTAAATAATCTAATTTGTCCCCTTATCTTTTGCATACCCAATAACCTGTAAAAGCATCTACAAAATATTTTTGTAGGAAAACATTAGGGAAAAAATGGGGTCTCCAACGGGCCTTTGGTCGGAATCTGTGCCTGAAAATTTGGCCATGCCCGTGCACTTTACCTGCTGGCACCAATGGTGCCAGCAGGTCGCTAAAAGCGAGCCAAATCGGCGTTTGGGGGATCCAGCCAGTAGTCGCGCAGGAAGGGTGATGTCCCCTCGCGCGTGTATTCCCGCAGGTCGAGAGCGGAGCCTCTAAGCGCACGGAATCCAAGCATTGCAGAAGGGTGTCAGCGGTGGTGGGCTTTATGAATTCCTGCAATACTGACTCAGTTTGGCCACCTACCAAAATCGAGTTGCCGCTCCCCCTTTGAGATGCAACGTGCACAAGGTGTTGATGTCGAAATGCTACCAACGGTCATTCCAAACCTCCAACGGTGCCGTGAGAGAGTTGTCGCGGTTGCGTTGTCAACCAGGAAGGAGCGCTGGAGGCCTCCAAAGGCTTCGTCAGGTTTTTCGATTTGGATTGTGGGTGGTCACGCATTGTGCACTAGAGATTTAGGGTTTAGCTGTAGTGGTCTCCCAAACGCTACCAGCGGTCTGGCATCCACATAGGTTGGAGAGAGTACCTGAGTTGGGAATTGGGGTTTCGGGATGAGGTTTAGGATAGGTCGTACGGTCGTACCTTGCTTGCGACGCCGTGGACGTTGGAATTGGCCGTTCGTGATGGCGGAGGGTGTGTTGACAGCATTTAGTTCTCGCGGTTGATGACAGCGACGACAACATTTGTAAGTTTTTGAGTTCACAGTCGAAAATTTCATGCATTCTAGTGGTATGGCTAGACAACCAAACTCCCTCGTACAGAGTGTCATCCTGCATAACACTCAAGACTTGGAGGGCAATTGGATCCCCATGAGGGTGGATCGTGATTCATGGGTTATGCTGCAACCAGCGTCGGATGGGCCTTGGGGTAGAGAGGCAAGGCGGCATGGTGGAGAAAATTTTCGGGGGGCCTTCAAAGCGCAGATCAGAGATTTCTCCTGGATCTCCACGGAGCATGGAGCATGCAACCTCGATAAGGTGCTTGTGCAGCATGCATATCAGCTAAGGCATCTACGCTTGGATCCCGCGGAGGCAGCAACCAATTTGGGTATGGCAAACTACCTGTACGCGTCGCTTTCGGAGGATTGGGTACATCCCGCATCTATCCTTGGTTCCATTCTTGTGCTCCATGTTGAGATTGGGGAGGCAACACGGAATCGATAGAGCCACGCGGAGTTGCTGGACATAGGTACATTCTTCCTTGGTGGTCTGTATTTGCCTCCAACAGGGGACACGCTGTACGGGAAGGTTGAAGCACTCCCGCTTCCAGGGTTCAACGATGTGGAGTGGCCTTTGCCAGACATGCACACATCTGAGGCGTAGAGCCGGTGGCGCCATCACGCCCAAACCGTTGTGGCAACAAGTCGAACAATCCGTGGATCGAGGCAACCGATCGAGGCAGTTTATAAATCGCAGAGCAATAAATTCCACTCCTTGGCGCTCAACAACCACCGTCCACGCCCTCTCGCCAACGAGGCAAAACCCAGCCACGCAGCTCCCGTCCGTCTCCAAAAGGCTGCTACGGGCAGCGTTTCAGACCCCTACTGACAGTGACAGAGGGGTTTTTGGGCAGGAAGCTCACCTAATCCGGGCTGTCTTACAAGGCCTGTTGGAGACCCCATTTTTCCCCTTATGTGAGCGTTTATTAGTCAATTTTAGACATTGATTATTAAGGTCACTTTGCCACCACATACAAGGAAGAAAAGATTGCACCATTGGTGGCTACTTGGTGACTTCCGAATCAAAAGTCAACAATAATTTGTATTTTAAGCTTGAAGAAGCCAAGTCCAACACAACATGAAACAAACAAAATCTGAGTAAAGTTTGTTCTAAAATTTGAAAAGGAAGTGAATGCTCACTTTGTCAAGCAAGTTGAATTCTTATAGCAAAGGTTCAACAATTGTTGCAAGTGGTGCTCTAGCTGTGTTTTGTGCTTGAAATACTTCCACAGTGACATGGCGTGGCACCCAATCCATGTCCACAAAATTAACAACCATGCAGAAGGTGTTTTGAGTACAACGGCTCATCCACAAATCAAAGGTGACACTAACCATAGCAGAATTTCCTACCAATGGCAATACGTATTGCTCTATAATTTTCCCAGACATTGCTGGAATATGCTCCCTGACAAGTTGTTTCCTGGATGGAAGTTTATCTTGAAGTCGCACATGAGGACAAGACGCTAGACCCATTGACTTTCAACCAAGACCAATGAAATGCATCCTTTGGCAATGAGCAACACCAAATTTTGAAGGAAATTCACCTCTGGCAGATCCAACTTTTTATAGGCCTCCTTGCTTCCAAAGAAATCAACAATCTGAGAAGCTTGGATGGACTTCCTTTCGTTGTTCTTCTTCCTTGCGCTAGTTGGAGTCAAGACTTTATTTTTTGCCATTACTTTCACGTATTGATCGCAAAGCTTAAAGTGTGCAGTATCAACATGTTTCTTTGAACTTGTTGAACTGTGATTGTGGTTGTAGTTTACAACACCTTTTTTACTTCTCGTTGTTTTAGTTGAACTAAGGTTGCTTACAGATGTTGGATAACAAATCACACACCTCATCGTCTAAACAATGCTTGCATCAACTCGACCTCCTCCACTTCCATCAAGTGATTGAAAAAAAGCTCAAATTGGAGAATTGCGATGGTAAGGAACTCATGGTTTTTTATTTGACTAGAAAATGACAAAATGTGATTACCACGTAGGCTTCCTCCTCTTCCGCCAAGCACTTAAAACTGGTTGTGCCGCACACTCTTCTTCCGTATGCAACTCCATTGCCAAAATATTTTACAACAACTTAGTTCTTCTAAAGTCTAACGCAATTCCTCTGTGCTCCACTTCACAAATGTGATCAAATCCATTTAGATCTATGCATGTATCCATGGCAACGCTACCCTGAAAGAACTCTATAGTTCACTACAACAATGTTCACTTGCAATATGCAAGTTCCACAAAATATATAATGCACCAATTGAAACTTACAGCTTGACAATGCCTAGTAATCAATTAATGGTGTAGTATTTTAGTGGGGTACAAGGCAGCGGCATTCAAATTGCATTCATGAAATTGTACTCAATGGAACAAAAAACAAATCCTAATTGCAATGACAATCTTCCAACTACACTCTAAATACATCATTGTACACTCCCACGTAATGCCTCAATGATCCATGATAATCTCATTAGGAAACTCTTTGCCTCCAAATTTTGTATAAATTTAATATAAAATTTACTAGACAGTAATCACTATAGATTTTATATCCAAAAACTGCTTCTTGGTGGTTACTGTTACAAAAAAATTATATAATTTTTTTAAATATAAAAGTATTATCAACTTCTTTGCATAAATTTTATACTGACCATATTTGTTATTTTGAGACAATTTTTGAACTTTGAGATTTTTTGCCTACAATTTCAGTAATTGTTTTGGAACAATTTGAACTTTTTTGACTTTCTAGTTATAGATTATCCTTGACTTGAGGATAATCTTCCCATATATAGTGAAAAGTTCCTGACAAATATAGAATCAGTCAAGAAATCAATGAAAAATCTGCAGTCAAGCATTAAATTGAGACTATGAAAAGACGAATATGGAAGTTTATATCAGTTATAATCTCTATAAAATCATGTGGAAATTATAAGTAAATATTACCATATAAAATCCATGTAATAAATTATATATAAAATTCATAGTTTAAAAATATTTTATGCCAATTGTGGACAAAATTGATAGAAGATATTTAATATTAAACTTATATGATCTTAACAATAGTAGGATATAAATTTTATATTAAATTTCATAAGCATGAGGAATCATTAAAATTTTATGTTGCAAACATCGCATTGTTATAATGATGGCGCGCCACGGCAGTTTCACTCGGTAATCGAGGAGAAATTTGTTTCCATGAGATTGGTGTAGCAACCTCTCGGGGCGAGGCAGAGCGTGAGGGTTTTGCAATGGGCAGTAGACTTAGGGTTTTGGAGGCGGAACTGATGTTGCGAAGGGCGTTCCGTGAACAACCCTTCTTTGAATTCATGTTTCTCTCACCCCGAGTCTCGACGAGGAGATATTCCAATATAAAAGCACTCCATCACTAAACAGTTTCTAGTTTTTTGTGGCCTTTGGGGGAGGTTTTCTTATATGCTCTGGTCACATAGATTCATGCTTATTGTGGATGCTAATTGTGGCCCGTAACACACTCACTGCAACATTGCACTCGCCATTGCCACCAGCAGCACCGCCGCTACTGGATATTCTTGAGATTCGTAGCTTCTCTCCGGCCTTACCGAGATGGCCAGGGAGGGGCAGACGCGCTGTCAGGTGGTGGTTGTCGGCGATCCCGGCACGAACCAGACCAGCCTCATCACCGTCGTTGCCATTGACTCCTTCTCGGAGCGTGTACCGCTCGTGCTGGTGCTTACACGCCTGCCACATGACTTCTATCTTGATTACGTTCCGCTTGTCATCTACGACACCTCGTCCAGGTGCGCAATTCTGTTTCAATTTCTTGGCTCTTTTTTGAATTTTTGGTCGTGGTGCTGGAGGTGGAGGGAATGGCGATGGTACACATGGCGTATGTGGAAGCAATGTGTTGTGAAATTGGAGGTTAATTGCACTTGGAAAGTCTTTGTTCTGACAATCTTTAGGGTTTTGGAGGGTTGAGGTAACTAGAAGACCGAGGTAGTGTTGGGATTAGCGATTTAAATTGCAATAGTAGTGCAATGAGAACAACGCCGTGTTTGTGATATGGAATTGGTAGCTTCAATGGGAGTTTCTTCACTTGCAATGGTGGAATCGGAAGGTGCACTAGAGGAAATCTGGGGTCTCTAAAAGGCCTTTGGTTTTCTCATGTGCCTAAAATTTTGGTGAAACCCGTGCACTTTATTCTACTCGCATCAATGGTGCCACGTGTTGGCGACAATGAATTTTGTGTGTCCAACCAATCGCTGCCAACAAGTTGCAACGGCGTGTGCCACTACTGTCAGCAAAGTGAACAGTGCCAGCAGGAAGGGCGTTGTCAATACTATTGCTCCTAACCCTGTTAGCAGGCAGGATATCCACGAATGGAATTACTTAGAGAGGCATGTGTAGGCAGCAAGTTCACCTACCTCGGGCTATCTTACAAGGCCTTTTAGAGACCCGACATTTCTCCTAATGTTTTGGTTTTTTTTAGATGAGAATTTTAGGGAGTTTTATGGTTGAGTTGCAACAATTGTGTCTACTATGGTAAGGCAGTTGTAGGCATGAGGTTTTAGGATGTTGATGATGTGTTGGTGATGACTGCAGGGAAGAGGAGAAGGCCAAGACAGATATGAAGTACAAGAGAGCGGATGCGGCGGTGCTCACTTATTTATGCCTACGACAGGCCGCAGACGCTTGAGTTGTTGTCTAATTATTGGTTGCCTGAGCTTCGGGCTTTGGAAGTCAGTGCTCTGCCTTTGATATGTGAATGAGGGATGGTGGTGATTTAGGATTCTTGAATGTATGTGTGTGAGAGGTTTTTGGGAAGTGGATGGGAGGTTGATTGTGGTTGTTGTGTTGTTGCCCAAATCAAGGTACATGTTATTGTGGTCGGTTGTAAGCTGGACCTTTGTGATGATCCGTAGCCTAGTCTGGAGCAAGTAATGGCTCCACTTATGCACAAGTTCCGGAAAATTGAGACTTGTATAGAGTGCTCGTCCATCAAGTAAGTGCAGGTACAACATGCTGATTCTGAATCGTCTTCTACCACATTGGTTGATTTATTTACTTTTATTAACGATTTATCACGGTTTGTAACTAGCATCAAAGCAAGTTTGAAGTACATGTGCTAAGGGGCGTAAAATGAAAGTCAGAACTCATATTTGGATTGTTGTGTTGTACCATGCGGGAGCAATAATTTGGTTTGCTACAGCACAGATATTCTTTGTATCTTTGGTTTTGAAATGTTTGTCTATTTATGAGAGTTTAATTGGAGCATTGCGCTGTTGTGCTTTTGGCAAGGAAAACATCAAATGGTCTGGTCAGTTTGTACTTGTGCTTGGTGGTTATTTGTAATTCGGGTGTTGGATTGATGGCTCTTCTTTTCTAAAATAATCTCTAGAAGGTGAAATGCGTTGCTATTTGCTTGGTGTTGCTTGCAGACCGTTGCAATGAAGTTTATTTTGAAGCATGGCAACAGTGGCAAGGACATTGAAAACCTTAGGCCGGAGATCAAGTTAAGTTTTTCATGTGTTCTAGGTGGACTCAATGCAGGAGATAGATGTGAGGTAAACGTACGTGATGAGAGCGTAGATTTGTAAGGTTGTGTGTATAGTCGGATTCAATAATTTGTTGTTGGTGGTATCACTGTCCACATATTGCAGCAATTAAAGTATGAGAATATCATTGAAATGCTTGATGCTTGTGAAAGCCCTCAGGAGTTCTGTGTCGTTACGTAGAAATCAAGTATGCCCTTTACAATGAACATTGTTTCTGTGTAGATAACCTTTGGATTTTAACCCCTAACTATCCTTAAAACCCAAAATGGGTTTTTGTAATTTTGGGCAGCCTAGACGGGGAAGTTAAAACTAATATTTTTTTCAAGATTTTTACAAGATGCTCCTTTCATGGTAAGGTCTATGTAGTAAAGATTTGAAGCCAAATTCCAATTTTAGAACCTTCATCTAGAAATTTAAGGTTTCAAGTCCAAAACGGTCAGTCTAAAATTAGGTCCTTTTAAAAAAACAAAAATTGAATATGTTCATTACCAAATCACTACTCAAATTCCATAGTGATCCAAGTCAAAAAGTTTACCAATTTTACAAGGGCAGCCTCCAAAACTTACAAAGACGAGCTTCAAAGTTTTTAGTAATTTTTGAGTCTTTCCTTTCAAAATTTGTCAAAATTCGAGATTTTTGAATTTTGAATTTTTGAATTTTTTATTCTTAAAGTAAAAAATTTATAAAGGTACCTACTCACCGTTCACTTTTTTCTGAGCGCACAAATTGTTTTTGTAATGCAAGTTGTACTATTTTATCAATTTTATACCTTCTAATAGAAAATAATTTACAAGAAGGTCTCAAAAGCATTTTAAGTCCCCAAAATTTTACATGAGCATACCTAACGTAGTTAGCTACATGGAAAAAAATATGACCAAAATGTTTGAGGTAACAATCTTCAAGTCTCCCTTTGCACCGTGGAAGCAATGCCTCTCGAGCAATGCCCAAAACACTTTTGCACAAACTTTGAATGTTACGGTCTTGAAAAGGATAATCATTCAAGTTCTAGAAAATTGTTTACACCCTTGGAATTGCACATAGGTAAAAAATCGCAGTTTTCAAGTTTCAAGCTTCAAAAACACATGGAAAGTTAGGGGTTAATGTGCATCTGGTTCCCCTGTTCATTGTTCTGTAGCTGAAGTTCCATGTGCAGGTGTGGAGGTGATGTCTACTTAGATAAAATTGAAAGTACATCAACGACGGTCAAGGGAGCTCATGTTGGTGAGCAAGATAGGGTGATGTAGCTCACATCTTGTATCCTTTTTGCAATCTTCATGTGAAGGACATTGAAAGGCAAGGATGTAGTTTTTGTTTGTGGTTGCTTCTGAGTATTGAGGATGAATAAATTCAATTATGATTCGTTAATAATTTTTTTCCTTTTAAATCTATTCAATTGTTACATTCAATGTATTGTAAATCTACTACATTATTACGTTGTATTAATACGGAATGTACATTTATGCACTGAAAATGTACCACATGCATACAATTTACTAAATCTGAATCTACTCTGTTCTTTCATTATACTCTGTTCTGAATCTACCCTGTAGCTACATTACCATCTGGTCCCGAATTTACAAATTTTAAAAATTCCACCTCCACAATTTCATCCAAAAGTAGATTCATACGTGCAATTTTAATATTTATTTCATGCAAATTTTATATGCAATTTATATACAATTAAATCAAATTTACGTCTAAAATATTACGTAGAATTTATGTTTTTTTTTGTTATAAATGATATTAGCTAAATTAACATAAAATTAATATACGTTTTATATTAAACCCTAAATGGCGAAGCAACCACTTTTGGGTTGCGCCAGAAATTGAAAACCTCGTAAAATGCCCTAGAAGGGTTGGATTTGAGTGTTTTTTGTTCCTAACCTCTTTAGAATCAAGTTGGCAATAAGAATACGCTAAAATTTTGGTGAAAAAGTGAAACCCTGATTTTAGAAAAAAGAAAGAACATGAGTCGGTCCTATGTTTCTACAGTGAAGTTAGTGTTTCTACAGTGAAAATGTTTCAACCAAACTTTGTGCATATTGAAAACTGAAATAGAGATCTCTCCTTGTAGATTTGTTTTTTTAGCATTTATTTTTTTGGAAATGCTTCTATGACCACTCTTTTATGGCTTCATCGTTTTGGATTTATCGGAAATCCTTTTGAATTTTGCAAAAAGTGCCATGTTGAAAAAAATAAAATTTAGAGTGACACTTATGTCAAACCCGTTTTCTCCAAATTGGTAACTTGAAAAAATAAAAATAAAATCGTGCATGTTCCTGACATACTAGAGAAGAGAATTAGCTTTAGTTGCCAAGTTTTTATAAATTTTAGAATTAGCAATTTTCAGTCAAACTCAGAAACTCACTATTAGTATTTCAGAAATTCACTAATATTCCAAACTTCACATGCTATAATCTTCCAATCCGTTGCTTTTCCAAACCCAAAATTTGGTACAAATTTTGGTAGCCCATTACTTTCAAAGATCTTACGATTAAATTGCTTATGGTGATTCTCAAATTTGTCTCACTTTGGAAAATGCAAGAATGGCACTGTAGATATTGAAAAACTGTGAAAATATCCCTCCGTCCTTTAGGGATTAAAGGCTAGGGCACCTAATTTTATATCAAATTTATATAGAATTCATATTAAATTTACCCCTTGAGACTTTCTTGATGCTCACTTCAATACTATTGCTCTAATTACCCAAGTTGTGCCACCCTGAACTCAACAATACTGGTCTAAATAATTAAATGCGACAAACGGCATCCGCACACTTAGGAAAAAAGCATTGATATTTTGAAACCCTCAGGCTAAGATCCTTGACGTTGGGTTGAAGTCAAATAACCTAAACTTTTAATACCATGGCAGTTTGGGTACGCGTAGTCCATGTAAGTATTGGACTTAATACCCAGGGTCTTCCCCGTATACCCGCCCAACTCTGGTGTGCAGAGGGCACCACGGATCATGAGTAGATGGAAAAGTGTGTCAACTGGTATCGACTTCAGTCTCGAGAGGTGGGGGGGCAAGCACGAGTAGAAGTTGGAACACGACACGTTTTGAGCGAGCGTGCGAGCGTGGGTGCCAGCCTGGCACTGCTTGCGTCACAGCCTAGTACAATATGTGTACTACTGTTTTAGTCACACGGTTAAGTAGAACCTTCTCTCTCTCTGTTCTGGGTTCATAACCGGCCTTGCCTTTTATCTCGCCTATGTGTCATCGTTTCATTGGTTATCAGGAGCACCATTCTCAATTGATAACCGGGCCTCTGGAAACGATTATGAAAAGGTGAAATTGACAAGGGCGCTCGTTGCCATACGTCTGGTAACCATTTCTTGGAACCGGTCATTGACCGCGATTGTCCACATTCAAATCAATGGACACCATCCTGATCGCAGCACCACCAAGACGAAAGTAGCTGACAATTCAATACTCAGACCATCGTGTAAACAAACAGATTCTCAATTCACAAGCCCTTTACCCGATGCTCATATTAGCCATTAGGGGAAATATGGGGTCTGCAATGGGCCTTTGGTCGGAACTCGTGCCTCAAAATTTAGCCATGCCCGTGCACTTTACCTGCTGGCACCAATGGTGCCAGCAGGTGGCCAAATTGGCGTTTGGAGGGTCCAGCCAATCGCTTGTAGCGAAGGCGTGTGCCCACTGCTGTCACCCCATTGGACAATACGAGCAGTAATGACACTGTCAACGAGCGTGTGCCCACTGCTGTCACCCCATTGGACAGTAGCGGATTCTGTTGTCAGCGGGGCGAATTTTGTTGTCAGCGGGCAGGATATCCACCAATGAGATTTCTTAGAGAGGCATGCATGGGCAGCAGTTCACCTACCTTCGGGCTGTCTTACAAGGCCCATTGCAGACCCCATATTTCTCCTAATGATCTGTATGGACACCATCATTAGAAAGTAATGTGAAATTCCTGTGGTGACTCGCTAATTGTATACACATTCATGCAACTCATTTCTTCATTTTGCATGACTCAGAAGCGACATCGTTGCCCTATCTCAACATCCCCATCGTTACATGATGTTGAAAAGCTTTGATTTCTCAGTTGGAAATAGGATAATATGCGGCGCGTATGCTCTAAGTAAATGTGTGCAGGGCGTGATTCTGGATTGGTAATCATGCGTGTGGATATGCTCAAATTTCTTCAATATTTCTGATCGAAGGTTGAAGCGTTTCACTTCTCCAGACTCTCGGAAGCTCCGGCCTCCAGCCTCCAAGGCGAAGGTTGTGGTAGTAACGTCGTACGTGCAAGTTTTGCATCGATCCATGTACAGATAACTTCGACGCCTTTGGGTAGCTGTCACCATGTTGAGGGGATGCTGCGGCCTTGCAACGATGTTTAGGGCGGAATTTTAAAGTGGGACTGCTTCAATCTACCCACGACACCTCTCCCTCTAGGTAAACTTCTTTGAATCTACAAATTCGGCGAACCATCTCTGAACAACTGCAGAAATCTTCCATTCCATCATCCAAAGACCATCGCACACAAATCCATGCAACCGAAGAGCACAATATTCAAGTATAATATAATGCAAATGCGGCGCTCAATTCAAACACGGCGCTCAGATTGACAAGCGCGCACTCACAGATTTTCATGAAATGCTGACTTTGGCAGGCCGCACGCCACACTTTCAAATCAAAGGCTGATCGGCTGGCTCGACAGAAGGTGTCGACCGGTTATGTCCGGTAACCATTTCTGTGCAGCCGGTCATCGACCGTGATCCGTCCGCATCGGGGCCTACGGGCTCACCCTACCTGCTGCGGCCGGTTCACGATCGATAACCAGCTACACAGAAACGGTTACCTCATACATATCTGCCCTATACTCGGGTACTCGTGGATCGATATCCAGGTAATACTGTCCCAGTGTCCTCATACTTGGGCCCCCACGACCACTGGCACGACGGACGACATTGCTCATGTGACATTGCCCAGCACAAGTTGCCGTCACTGCGCAGAGAGAGACAGACAGACAGACAGACAGAGACTCGCAAATTCCCGATCACCATCGCACCACACTGACTCAGAGTTGCGGGCCAGGCTCATCGACTGCCTGCAGGTTTCATCGCCCACTCTGTAATCTCTCTTCATCTCTTGTAATTTTGTCCCACTCTGTCACTTCACTGCTCTCTCTCTCTCTCTCTCTCGGTCTTTCCTTGTCTGTGGCTCTCCATGCGTCCATCGTAATCGCCACAATTTCCGATCACTACCTTCTGCATGAGGTTGTCGGGCGTCTATAAATTGTATCCATGAATTCAAGTGAGCGTCGGGAGTGAGTGAGGCCTCTTGTTGCTAGGGCTTGACGAATCTAGTGTATCGTGGAATTGTGTGAGGAGGGAAGTTTGAGCTTCCCGTATGTTGCTAGGGTTTTCATGTTTCCGGAAGGCGGTGTCGATATCAGTAATACTTATGCGGAAATGGCTGTGTGGTGCTGGTTTTGAAAACGAGTCTGTAGTGATCGATTTTGGATCAATTGTCCCAGAGTTTGATCCTTGATTGCGCATTAGGTTGTCTGGCCCGGATTGCATCTACGATTGCCCTTTGGATCATTTGATTTGGCGAATACAGACGCGGAGGTTAAAGCATTTTGTTGCTAGGGCTTGACTTCTTGGCAAGTGGAATTCAGGGAGGGAGAGCATTCTGTTCGCTGTTACGTTAGGGTTTTGGTGTTTCTATTGTGCAGCGCAGATTTGGCGTCTGATCTCGTGTTGATGCCAGCTATGTCTTGATTGTAGACGGTCGTGTGCGTCCCTGCAGTGCTGGCTTTGAGGGCGAGAGAGAATTTATCAATTTTGTTGATTGGTCGAGATGGCAAGGATGCAACCCTCTGCACCGAGAGATGTCCTGCAAGGAGGTAGGCTTGTTTACCTGCTTTGGTAGTATTCGGTGTTCTCGATTCCCTTCAAGTTCTGTGGTATTTCGTTTTGATTAAGAATACATGGATGCTTAATACGGGCAGTTCTACTTTGTTTGTTCCAGTTCATAACTCGATAACGGATATGGTGAAGGAGGTTGCAAATGAGCCGTCGGTGGGGCTTTATTTCGTGCAGCAGCATGTGCACAAAGCTGTTCCAGGACTCCTGGCGCTCAAGGTTTCGTTTGCTACCCGTCATTCATTTAGATTGATATTTGAAGATTTATTTAAATCCTTATTGACCGATAAAGGCCATCAGAGCATGAAGACAGTGTAGTTTTTTACGTTGGATATATACCATTGTAGGCTGAGAGATCTGTCAGATTCTCGATTGAAGTGGTTTTTCTGTGTGGTCTACCAATCAGCAGAACCAGATACTTACCTTGTGATTAAGTTCAGTAGGATTTTAATAACGAGCCTTCAATGATGATATCGTTGGCTGCTCATATTGCAAGCAGAGCCAGGTTGCCGAAGGGACAAATGAGGTTATTCTGTACACAGAAGATGTGAAGGATGCTCTTACGTCCGTAAAAGTAATGAAGGAGGTTGGGCCCCCGGTTTTCAGCAAAATGATTTCTACGCTTAATGCTAGTATTCAGCTCCTTCCAACTCTTTACCATCCCAAAACGTGAGCACTCAAATTTCGTTGTCCTGTAATGATTTTCGGTTTTGGAATCTGCTATGTTTTTAAGTTTTCTTTCTCTTGTTTTTTGTTTGGTGTTCATGGATATAAGTTTCTATTTTTGGTCTGGCTTTGAATACCCATAGAAAACATTCTGATCTGTTTCTGAATGATCTCATTTTCTAAACTCAATTTTGTTTCTTAGATTGCATGTTAGATGCAGCCGACGGTCTGCTTATTCATTGATTTATGGGCTTCCGGCTTTACTTCACGCAGGAGCAGTCGACCGCCTCCAGCGTACGCACATCTATCTAGGTCTGCTACACATCATGGTGCTGTGGTTTTTCCGGGCCTACAGCAAGGGACCAAAAGTGGTGTGCCTTCGGAGTGCAGCGTTCAAGAGTCTATAGAAAAATCATCCCAAGCATATAGTCCAGTAGAGGGACTCCATGCTGTCACATCTAGGTCATCATCTTCACAGGTACTGGTTCAATGTTCACTCGCATCTCGGAATACTTCGATTTTTGTACTTTTCCTTCTACAGATGTAGCACCTGGAGGATTTTCCTTTTATTCATGTTTTAGTTTCTTTTTGTGTAAAGGATTCTGATTTATCCCGATTTGTTATTGTCACCTTGTTTAAAAATCGTGAAATTGGAACTTCGGATGTGCCAGGATAGCGCAAGTTTATCGTCTACTACTCAAACAGATGCATCGGGTTATGTGAGCGGTTTGTTGAACTCGGCATATCAAAGAGCCAGCAGCGTGAGAATGTCGATGCCTGTTACTTTTGAAGTGAAAGGAAGAAGTGCAAAACAAGACAATGCTAGAGAAGTTACTGTACTAAACCCTCCGGCAAAGAATGCGTCTACACATGGTTCTAATTCTGGTTATATACCAAGCATCCCATATTGGAATGTTTTCGAATCTGCGATACAAAAGGCCAGTCACATGGTGGGTGCAGGGAGTATTGGGTCTGGCAGTGTGTCAGATTCCTCTCATAAATCCTCCTTAATTCGAAGCTTTTCTGCTTCAAATTTGCGTGAGTCTGCTCATAAAAGAACAAGTATGCCATCAGTGGAAGCTTCCGATTCTGAAGTATGTTCGTCCACAAGACTGGACGATTCACTAAAAGGTAATGGCAGCAAACAGGCTCACAATTTTGAGGAGCAAAGATTACCTGGCAGCACTGAGAGTAAGTTGACTGATTGGTTAAGGCTTTCAAGTACTGCTCTCAGAAGTCTAAGCAGGAGAGAGGGGACCGAAACCGATGGACGCGGGGATCAGTTTCATCGTGAAGCTTTACGAGAACAAGTGGACCTTGAGGAAGGGGACGACAAAGAACATCCTGCATTAAATTTGGAAGATTCTAAGGTAGTCGAGAGCTATGCAAGACTGCAAGCAGAGCAAGCAGCAAAGCTTGAAGCATGGTTGGGTGATTCGAAGGAGGATGAGATTACTCCACAGTCTTGAATCCCCAAACAGTTTTATGCAGTTCAGTGCATAAGATGTTTCAAACAGGAGTAAATATTTAGCATTTTTAGACTGCAGTTGTACAAGACGACCATTCGTCATCGAGGACGGAGCTCGCTGCAAAGTTGTACTGGTATTTTCACATCTGCTCGGAGACTAAGATTTGATGTTGCATTGGTGGAGGCTCCATAAACAAGATTGGTGATAAATTCACCGATAATATGGGAGCTTAGACTAACTGGACATGGTATATTGCCATGTGAAAGATAGTTCTCTTAAAGATAATGCCAGAATTCTTCCCTGCAATATTAATCCGGCAGCGGCTTGGGAGCCGTTTTCTTAGCAGAGTTCCATTTAGCAACAGTACTATTTCTTTTGAAGGTCCCGTTTTGACCCAGGAATTGCTATTGCAGAGATCTTATTTTATAAGGGACTATAACTCGATTCCTCTGCAAGAGAATGAAGTACGAGTATTGGAATTCAAATTGATACAGTGACTGCCAAGGATGTTGTATTTCTTGCCAGCACACCACAGATAGCAGGAATTGATCATCACTGCTTGTGTTGGTATGAAACTTACCACCAAATTTTGAAGCCTAATATGGTGTTTTTGAATTTCCGTAGACCCATAGTTTTCAACTAATGCTGCCCCTTCTGTTGGAGTAGTTGTATCATGTGTAGTATTCTTTGTGTTTTTGCGTGACAACACGACTCTGTGCATTGTTATGTTGGTTATACTGTGTTCTTTGGTGTGGCATTCCTGCAGTTGGACATGGAAGGTGCGGACATTTGTTAACCCTGTGCCCAAGTGCTGTGGATCCGTCGTCGAGGGTGTTTCTTCCGATACTCGTGGTGTTTTTTGCCCTGAGCATTTGGTAACAGTGTTTTGTAAATGACATAAAACAGGTGGATATATGTGTCATTTGACCTAGTATAATATGAGACTCGAATCTACGTTCATGTTAGATTGCCTGTGGATTGTTGACATGCTCTTGTTTGTTTCGATTTGGGCAGTCACCTTACTTAGCCTTAGAGTGTCAGGCCAATTATTTGCTATCGGAAAAATAGATTATAAAAGAGCTTCGTAGAGTAAGTTTTTGCTAAGCTTTTTGTACTGTAATAAGTTACACAGCAGCTTCTAGTGCAACCACTTTCATGAACATTAGGTGCGAAATTTGAGCGTGTCTGTAGCAAGCAGGGAGTGCAGATGTGACAGTAATGAATATTGAATAAGCACAAAGAACGTGGGTGCAGACAGAATGACGGGGTCTGCACAGCCTTGTTTCATATCAGAATCTTGGGTATGATTGTGCATGAATAATATACTGAACACTGCTGTTGAAAGGATTCGCTGAAGAAGCATGAGCCTTAACCGTACATGGTCATTCACATTTCAGCAGACTAATCAAAGCTAGAAGCCTTAGTTATCTTGTTCACCTTCTGAAGGCATGATACACTGATACGTTGCTGCTTTGAGGTATTCTGTTCCAAGATTACAAGTGGGGACATTAAGTTCCTGCAGCTTCAGGTTGTGAATCCCCTCTTCCTCAAGAAAACTAGGGGCTTTTGCTCATACAAAATAAGCTATACACTAGATCAGCATTAAGAACTCACATTTGAAGACAAATTAGGTTACAACGATTAGTTGTGTATTCCCAATTGCAGCAGAACACTGGTTGTTGTGCTTGTGACCTAAAAGGTGGGGAAGCAATCTAGTTGCGTTCGAAATTCTACACAACTTCGGAGCAGTAATGGCGAGACTGAGAATTCCTTTGTGAGTATGTACAGTACAATTTATTCTCTAGTCAAACAGTTTCAGTCAGATTCTTCGTTGATTCGGTGCTCGCGCTAAGGCTGCGCTGGAATTCGTGCTCATCATACAAGTAAGCCGAAAGAGCCACTACGCCGGGATGCGCAGCAGCAATAATGTCCAGTGGGGGTGGTGCAGTCTCTGGTTCATAGATGAAGGTGTACCTGACCCTTGTAGTGCCATGAAGTAAGCCAGGAACCAACTGGATATGGACCTTGAAACAGCTATATCTCCAATCTCCCTCGAGCTGGAAGTCGGCATGGAAGATATGTCCTACTTCATCGAATAATTCTGTAGTCACCTTTAATGTCCGGCCTGCGGCAAATTCTAAACATTGTATGATCATTACACTTGTTGCAATGTGCATCGCGAAGCTAGAAATGCAACTACTCGAATCAGGACTTTGTTGTGTGATTCTCATAATACTTATAATCTCACTGCTAGTGCTATACAAGGCGGTAGAAATGAAATAACACACTTGCAATTGGCAGATGCGTACCTGGAGTGTAGACGTATTCTGCAATGGTTCCCGCCCCACCGTCTCCCTGGAGTTTGTGAGCTTTGCTAAAGACGCTAGGGATCAGATTCGGGAGCAGAGTGTCGAGCCGCTTAAACGCCTCGAGAAGTTTATCAGGAGTCGTCGGATATACTGCTGACTGTTCTGGGAAGCTCGGCATGGCGACGTCCTACGTAACCACCTGTAAGGTATGTTGGTCTAAACCTGATCACTCTTGATCCAAAGCAAAAATATTGAACATCGAGGAACACTAGAATTGAGGACAGCATCGCCAAATCTTGAAAACCTTCAAAAGTTTCAAGCACTGCATGATGTGTCAAAGCTAATCATTCAGGAGTTCTTATCATTCACACAGTAAGGCACGTGCGAACACTGTATTTGGATGTAGTAATCAGATGTATCAAATTTTTAGATGTACCATTCTTTTAGAAGAACCATTCATTTAGATGTGCCATTTTGATGCTCTGATGTACCATTTTAATCGGATAGATTGGCGGTGATCGAACTTAGACTAATTAAATCTCTCGAGACCTAGAGGCTAGATTGGCGGTGTAAGCTGAAAAAGACGTAGACTCTGAGAGTCTGAAACTCCGCGATGGAATCTCTGCACCCAATCATCGTCCATCCTCCACTTGCTTACATAATTTAACCAATACAGGAAAGAAATTGGACGGAAACTGGTCACTTGGTGCCAAAAATAAATAAAATAGAAAATACAAGAAATAAATGAACTGAAAAGTTAGAGAGATAATTCCATATTTAGACTCTGTTTCTGTGCGAACCACTGTGTTGGCAGCGCGGATGTAGGCTTTGCAGAACGACCAACAACATGCAAATAATGGTCTTGCTTTCTCAAAAGTTGCGGCTAATCTAAATCTCAACCTGGCATTCGCTAGAGAACGTTACTTTCTTTTTCCTTTTTTAAGCAATAGAAAGGGGCGTTGTGACTCTATTCTATAAGTGGAAAACAATTACTCGCTAAGAGCAGAAGAGGCTAAAAAACTAGGTCCGACTCGTAGTGACAATGTTTCTGACCCTGTTTCTGCATTTGACATTGCGCTCTGTTCTGCTAAAATTTACGTATCGACATTGCGTTGCTGTGAGGCTGTGCGTTGGTGATGGCACATATGCGCCAGTATTCAAGTCAAGAAATTGGATTCATGAACCAACACCCATGAGACTGTTGCACTGCCCATCACGAGCCAAACGGGGTACAGGAACTTAACATGCATGGAGTCGATGAAACACTTCTCCACCATCAATGACATATTTGAAGACATTGTTTTATTTATATTTGGGACAATTATAAAGTCTTTTGATCAATTGCTAAAATGTAATATTGAAAAGGACTGGATCTTGTAATAGCAGCATATTCGCAGATTTGAGTTCATCAGCACTGCTGAAGTCCTGTAAAAGATCACTGTGTGTTAGGAATCTATTTTGTAACGGCCACTCCATGGCAGCTGAAGCTTGACCGAGGCGAAGAACACGTAGTCCAATGTGGCGGAGAGATTCTGGTTGGTTGGAAGTCATTCGAATTCCAATGCCCATCTCTCAACTGGGAAGACCCTTTGCCGTACTTACATCATTGGTGCCTCAAAGGAACGACTCGGAAGGAACACTCATCGGGATGTTCTTTGCGCCGCTGACATGTACTGTACACTGATAGTCGTGTTTTAGACCATTGAATAATACTGGGGGTGGGGGTTGCTGGTAGGTTCGGTGATGCCTCACTCTGACTGACATTGCGGAAGCACTGAAACTGAGAGGCCCTGGCAGTTTTGACTGTTACAAAGCTCAGAGCAAAGGGTGAAAATGAAAATCGAAAGTGTGTGGTAGCCTTCAGGCTCCGCTTATTTATTGCCTCATGGGTGTTAATTTCAAGGCCCTTTAGGTGATAACACTGAGGGATTAACTGTGACTATCTTAGTGTTCTAGTCTACTTCAGTCTAAGACACCCGGGAGTTGCATGTCGGTGCTCCCGAGGTCGCATCCTTCTAGAACCTTTCTAGAACCTTTCTAACACTCCTCCTCGACCAAGGAGCACCTCATTAAAAACTCACCTTTGAGGAAAAACCCCAGTGGGGAAAACTCTCGGGTAAGAAAAGAGTATGTCCTCTAAAACTGGTCAAGATGAATCAAAACTTTGACCGCGGCGAGGTAACGTTGCTTATTAAGTTCTTCCTCCTCCTTCTCGCAAGGTCAATAAAGATCCTCTCTAGCCTTGCTTCGGCCAATCATCGGTGCTGAGATGGGGTTGGAATTTGCGATGTTGAAGTGCTTCAATTTCTTCACATAAGTCTCTTGATGAAGAAGAATACTCCCGTCAGAGACGTGATGAACCTGCAAGCCTAAACCGAAGCTAGTCCGACCAACATATACTAGCAAGATAACATAATCAATATCCTTACGAAGTACAAAGATGAAAAGAAGAGTTTTGTGACAAGTGAACCCGTGAGTTGAGAGAAAGCGTTGAAGATGATGATACCACTCCTTTTCCGCTTGCTTAAGTCCATAAAACTCTTTTCAGAGCTTGCGGCCACTGAATTCTCCGTGCTGGGGAGTTGGGCGCATTGTAGCTGCCGCAATCAATAGTTCATAAAGTTCACTGGTACCTTCTTGTACCGTGGCAAGCAATTGCGCCCCTTTACAGAGTTCTAGCGCCCTTTCATCATCACCTTCCCCTTGGGTGAAGGCGTGGATCCCATTTGCACACAAGTCCCGGTAGCTGATCAGACTACGGGGTGCGGCTGGAGCATACATAGCTCGTTCACACTCGAGGAGGAATCCCCCGGGCAATACTATTGTTGCCCGGCCCTCACGAAACTTAAGTTTCCGTCTTCCGGCAATGGTAGTAGTAGTGCACTCTTGCCAGCGACCCTCCAAGCAATTGGCCTCAAAGAACTAAGGATCTCGAAAAACAGAATGAGTAGATGCGCTATCTAGAAGTGCTATGTTAGACCGTGAACTTATACTAGACAGACAGACCATATAATTTTTGATGCCATTGAAAGAGGGTGCATCGAGAGTGTGCACTTCTCTCGGGCACAAGCATGGTAAAGTGGACCACAAAAGTGCTTAGCTATTTGACAGTTTCAGCCCTTTTGCAAAAATTGCACAAAAATGATGGAAAGATGTAATTAAAGACAATTATATTTGCTAATATGGATTGTCAACTTGTTTTTCTACAACATGGAAAAGTTTCATGCAAACTAGACACTTTAAAGTTATTGTATGAAGGCTTTAAATCCAAGCAAAGTGAATGCAGTCATTTGAAAAAGTGAACATAACGGTTTAGGGTTTTGTCCGAAATCACTTTTAATTTCGCGGTGCCCTCTGTATATTTAAGAGGTATTCTAAAATAGTCAATTCATATACTCATTAATTGGTTTAGCGTTCCAAAAGTACCGCAAGGATGTTTTTTAAGTGGGTCACTTCCGCGGTACTTTTTGTGTGTTTTTTTTCACCAAACATTGTTTTTTAAATTGGAAAAAACATCCTCTAAAGACAATAGAGGGCACCAATTTCCAAATGAGGAAATCAAGACTTTCAAAAAGTTCATCTTCATGACTTAGAACTAGTGGTCAAATTTAGTTTCAATTTAGGATGTTCTTTTTATGATGATGTGTGTAAGATACCTTTTGACACTCTAGAAAGTGACTAAAATGCTCAAAAACTACACCAAAATGCTCAAAATCAGCTTTGAGCTTTAAAAACAGCACACTTTATATTCACTTGATAGTGATCACATTATGCACTTTGTGGTCCACTTTACCGTGCTTACACCCTCTCTTCTCCTCTTTCATTTTCTGTAATTCCCTATACATTTCAACAAAGTACTCGGGGGTACAACATCCTTTAGCAAAATAACCTTGTCTTCCACATCGGTGACACGTATCTCTAGCGGGACTAGTTCTAGGAGACTGACTAGACTGACTCTGATAGCGCTGATGATATTCATGGTTGTTGTGATACTTGGAATAGTCCCGACCCTCATTATGATAACGTTGATTGGACTGATATTGGTGGTCTTCTCTTCTTGAGGAATATCGACCATCACGCCCTCTCCCACGACCACTTGTACTTCGGGGTTGACGTTTGGCTACTTCAGTGCTGTGAGTCTCATGTTCTGGCTCCTTCTTGGTAGGAACAATTGACAGTTCAGGAGTTGAGGGCTTCTGAGTGGAATGAATCTCCCGGATTGGTTGTTCCTCCGCATTCTTCAATCGAACTAACGCCTTCTTCTCAGCTTGATACAACTTACTCATGAGGTCAGAATGACACTTATAATTCATATTGTCATATTGCTCAACAAGAACAGAACTAGTAGGAGGAAAGGTTGAGAGTGTCTTCTCAATAAGCTGCTCCTCGATGATCACGTCCCCATATAGACGGAGTTGTGCAACAATGTGGTGCATCTCTGCATCATAAGCCTTCAAGTTTGGAAAATCAATCACACGCAACCTATATCAATCAGTGCGTGCCTGTGGCAAAAAGAGAGTCTTCTCATGTCGGAAACGAGTTTGCAACTACTTCCATAAGTCTATCGGGTCGTTGATCTGAATGTAGTGTGATCGCAATGAGGCGTCAATGTGACGGCGAATTATCATCAAAGCTTGATGCAATGATGCTTCCAAGAACTTTGAAGCGTAGCCGCTGTCTGGGCGTTCAAAGTTTCGTCCAATTCCTCTGCACATAAGAAGGTAGTCATTTCATTAGACCATTCCAAAAAATTAGTGCCATCAGCCGCCAAAGGGTCAAACAGGAGAGTTTTGATCTTGGCTTCGGACTTAGCCATGACGAAGGAAAGAGCTCCTCAAGAGCTAGCCCACTCGGAAGCTTGTCAATTCCTAGGAGGGGCACGGCTACACAAACTGCTCCAACTTCTGTGTGACAGAAACCTTTGTTGCACGGTTAGTGAGTTCTGATGTTACCTAGGGAAGATATAGAAATCAACACCTAGAAACAAAAACTCAAAAACCAAGAGTCGAAATAAAAATTTGAGTAAGGGGAAATAGGTCACTCCCGGCTATGGCTGAAGTCGTTTGTCTTGCGGTCTGCTGGCGGTCCTCGTGCTTGCAGTCCTACAACTTGGTACTGATGGAAAAACCAAGGTTGATGGAAAAACCAAGGGAAAAACCAAGGGAAAAACCAAGGGAAAAACTCTAGAGAAGAAACAAATGGAAAAATAAAAATAAAAACTACAAACTTAGACCAGAGCAGAAAACAAATAAAGAAAAACTCCAAACTGAGAACCAAAACCCAGTCAGCAAAATAAAAACTGCAAACATCAAACTGAGAACTTGAAGCAACTAGAGCAGAATCAATTAACAAACAATAAACCAAATCTGACTGATACCTAGTAAGCAAAACAAATAAACAAAAAGCAGTAAACAAATAAACAAAAAGCAGTAAACAAATAAACCACATGTGCAAACTGATAACCAAATCAGCAGAGCAAAAATAAAAATAATAGTGAACAAAACAGCAGTACAATGAAATCAAGTCAGCAGTACAGTGAGATAAATTAGTGAGAAAATCAACAGTACATGGAGCAAAATAGTAAGACTCAAGAGCAGTGGTGAAAATCAATAAGCAAAAGCAAATGAACAGTAAACAAATGAGAGCAAATAAGAGTAAAATAGGGAGCAAATGAGAGTAAATGAAAAAAAGAGTGAGCTAATCAACGAGCAAGGTCAAGAGTAAATAGTGAACAAATGAGCAATAGTAAACAAATCAAGAACAACTTGTGCTGGTAACGTGTTACAAAGCTCAGAGCAAAGGGGGAAAATGAAAATCGAAAGTGTGTGGTAGCCTTCAGGCTCCTCTTATTTATTGCTTCATGGGTGATAATTTCAAGGCCCTTTGGGTGATAACACTGAGGGATTAATTGTGACTATCTTAGTGTTCTAGTCTACTTCAGTCTAAGACACCCGGGAGTTGCATGTCGGTGCTCCCGAGGTTGCATCCTTCTAAAACCTTTCTAGAACCTTTCTAACATTGACAACCTCCTCTGATGCAGGCTTAGTCGGGTATGAAGGTTAATTGTACCCAGATGGACTAAATGTCGAGAAGTATGTAACCCGCAGTGTATACTGCGGTTGCACGCATCGAATCGAGCGGTGATGCAAACAATGTGCAAATACACTCCGGATTCTTTCGGAATTGAGTCTGAAGTACTAATATGTCCATGTGCTTAATGTTTCTTACAAGATCTTCATCGTACTTTTCGTTCCTTCTTACTTTTGCTTTTCCTTAAGTTACATGTGCGAGAGACGATAGTGTACGATGTACCAGCTTAGGGCATCGCCACTGATCCCCCAACGGCCACGCCAACGGGGGGTGGCATGGGCATGTCCCTGTACACCTGCCACCGCCCTCCCTGTAACTCTAAATATGGTGCCAGTCACGCCATTCAAGCTGCCTTGGACGGCAGCTTGGTGTGTAATTTTTCCACCCTCTAAATTCAGACTGACAATCCTCCGACATAAACTCTGAAATTTATTTAAAAAATATAACACAATCTAATGAATATAAAATGGAGAGGAAGGTGTAGCAAAGGGGAGGGAGGATGTTGGAAAGCACAAGGAAGGGAGCCTTGTCAGTGGATCCCCTCTAAAGTGCGCCATGTGTCTCGTTGGGAGGCCACTGTCCGGGCCCGCTAGCAAATTGCCAGGGAGTAGTCCCGACACAATGGCCAGGCCACTCTACTGCCACCCTCCCCCCATTGGCGTTGGGAGGAACGGATGGCGATGGCCTTTCATGGTTAAGGCCCTTCACATTACAGGCCAGGGCAGGCAAAAGCTATGGAAGAGGTGTCAATGTACATATTATATGCCACATCAAGACAAGTCTCTCTATTTTCCCAATCATTAGGGGAAAAATCAGGTCTCCAACAGGCCTTGTAAGACAGCCCGGATTAGGTGGGCTTCCTGCCCAAAAACCCCTCTGTCGCTGTCAGCAGGGGTCTGAAATGCTGCCCGGAGCGGCCTTTTGGAGACGGACGGGAGTTGCGTGGCTAGGTTTTGCCTCGTTGGCGAGAGGGCGTGGACGGTGGTTGTTGAGCGCCAAGGAGTGGAATTTATTGCTCTGCGATTAATGAACTGCCTCGATCCGTTGCCTCGATCCACGGATTGTTTGAGTTGTTGCCACAACGGTTTGGGCGTGATGGCGCCACCGGCTTTATGCCGTTCAGCACCAAGAAAACGAAGCGCCTTGTTCTGCTTCAAGCAAATCGTTGTTGGCACTATGGGACGCAAAATTGTATGTGAATTGCTCCAAAGATTCCGAGTGGCGATGGCGCCCCAGATCGGTGGAGCAAAATTCAGATTCCGATTCATTTCTTGGCAGCGTCCGCTGGCAGCGACGGCGGCGAAGGGTCGTTCTCAGTCGGCGACATTGGCTTCAACGAAGAGATGAAAACGGATGTACTTGAAGGGAAGGTGAGCTAAGCTAATTCGATAAACCTTTGTGGGGTGTTTAGGGGCTAGTGGGTTTTAGAGCAATTTGAATTTCGATTTCATTAGGCCTTGCTGCCACAACGGCATAAGGCAATGTAGGTTTCATGGTCAATTTGCCACTTGTAGATGCTACGCAGGTCTATCGAATTAGGTTGGGAGTATTTGTGGTTGCGAATTTAGTTTTTCATTGGGTGTAGGAGGTGTCCCGAAATCATAACAAGTTTTCTCGATTACATGCAAATCACAAAGCGTGACTAGGGGAGATTCAATCAAGACTACTGACTATCGGGTCCACGATGGCAGCAAGGGCTGAACGAAGCAATCAGTACATTCCCCACTTTGCACTCGACACACGCTATGCCCCGGTCATGAGACGAGGTTCTACGCAAGTGGAGCTGTGCATGAGGAGCTCGTTTCCAACACGGAGGTTGCGTGGAGACACGAACATTGACTTGTGGATCAATAGAGACATTTACCCTGGTGATCCAGTGACAGGGAAGCCACCTCCAATCAAGTCGCTAAAAGAGTTCATTGAATTCATATGTCATGGAGAGCAGGGTCTTCGCGGATATACACATAGGCTGCTGGATCATTGTGTACATGGTCCTACACACGAGGAGACGTGGATCCAGTTGGCACAGTTGAGCGAAGAAGTGCTTCAGCTTAGAGGCGAAGCTCTGGCCAGCAACTCAAGGGCAGCCCAAGATGTCCAATTGGGGAGAATGCGTTGCCTTGAGTTAGAGAAGACATGCACGGATTTGCAAGCTGAATTGCAGGCTGTCCGTGATTGCCATGCCCAAAGAGTGGAGCAATTGGAGCGCCATGTGCGGGTCTCGAAGAAGACGTTGATCGCTGCCAGCGGAGGGCCAGCTTCGAGAAGGAGACCCCTATGGGCATGCGAAGTAGGATTCGGGCTCTTAGAGGGATTCACGAGTTAAAACCTGGATCAGGTGGATCAAAAGCAAGAGTGAAGCTTGTGCCGACAGTGCTGCAACCAGATGTGACCAAGGTTGTTGTCCAAAGGAACCGAGAGAACCGGAAGCGCTCTCGACTGCGGGGGGATAAAGAGTCCCAAAATACGACTGCAGTAGCACTAGCTCGAATTTTGTCACGGCATGAAGGTGTGGCGCTCGCTTCTCAGCCTGCAATGGCACATGTTCAGCCAGAGATTGCAAACAATGTGCTCAAATCGATTGGTAAGAGTATTGGACCGGACAAAATTCTTGCTGCTTGCGACTAGGCAGGGGTTTCCCATCGGGGATATGGTGCTCTCTACAAATCTGTGAAGACTCCCATTGCTGGTCTGAACAAAAAAGTCTCCGGGAGTATTTTGCTGAGCCCCTATCACGTGAAACTGCTTCGGCAGGAGTTAAATGCAAACCTGCCACAGTATATTGGCGAATACTACCATGCTGAAGGTCGACTTACGCTGCCAGCAAGTTCTAAGAAGAACAAGAAGTCCGAGGACATGGTAAAGGAAGTCGTTTTGACTGAGAAGAATTCCCTATTCACAGACCTTGAGGTGGTCCAAAGAAGCATGGTGATCTTCTCCGGCATCACGGAAGAAGGTAACGTAATCACCTCAGACTGTTGTTTTCAGAGTTTGCTGTCAGCAGGGTTATTTATCAATTAACTGTGACTTCCACATCCACTCGCCATGTTTCCACAGAGTTAAGAGGGGCACCGCTGGTATTTGTCATGAAATTGGACGAGGCCGAGATTGTCAATGGCAAGAAATTTATACGGGTGGGCATCACATTGATGAATAGGGCGCTTGACCCAGACATTCAGAGGAACCATGCCCTTTTTTTCTCAGTCCAGTCGGAGCAGGAAATCTGGCCAGTGGCAACCTTCCAAGTGGAAAAAGAGTCCTACGACGTTCTCTCGTGGATATTTGGGAAATCCAAATTTCCATCTGTGATTGCAGCACAATCCAGTGGCGAGAAACTCACGGTCCCTGAAGTTGGAGAATTCCGTGTGGAGTGGCATCTCGCTGCGGACATGAAGACGATCAAGTGTATGTACGGGCTTCAGTCGAGGCCGTCGTGCGCAATGAACTGCATATACTGCGAGCAGAAGAGGGCTAAGCCTACCGTAGGGACAGCAAGCCAGGCGAGTGCTGCCATCAGAAAACGTGGGAAACCGAACTGGGTGGGGGGACTGTTTGCCAACTCTGTGGAGCCAGAACCTTGTGACATGCGTGCACATACAAGGTGGAGGCCTATCTTGCCAATTCCGTTGCACAGAGTGCACATCTGTACACTCCATGCCCTAGTTCGCCTAGCGGAGAAGATTGTGCATCAACACATCATTTATGTCTGGAACATATAAGATCAAAGACTGAGGGCTACAGCAATAGAGCAAATGGAGAAGTCCTTGTCAGCTATCGGGGCTCACGGTGGCAACGTGGAGATTAGAAAGGATCCGAAACTGAGTGGCAGCACGGGGAATGTGGTACAGAAACCATCTTTCAGTGGAGTTGTTGCCAGCAGACTATTTAGACCAAGCGTTTGATCTGGAAACGACAAGGCCTGGAAAGACATATGTCAAGCAGAGAGCAATAATAGTGGCGGCGGTGCACATCATAGGGCGAGGGCTGCTATGTGGCAAGCCTTTGAAGAGGTTCTACCATATTTCAGCGGCTTGGTGCTGACAGCAGAACAACGACTCCAGTTCAAAGGGAAGATAGAAACGTGGGGGAGAACATTTATGGAGGCCTTTGGAGACGAGCATGTGTCGCACTACATGGTGAGTTATATACACGAAGTTTGGGATGAATTAGGGGTTGATGGCTGACCTTACTTTCGTCAATTCTCAATCCAGAACTAACCTTGGAGTGGCTGTTGACAGCATGTACTTGTCAGGCATGGCAGTTGGTTTGTGGAGGAATACGGTAGTCTGGCCGTATGGAGTTGCCAGGGTATGGAGAAATCCCATCATCAAGCGAAGGCAGCGAATCAGGCACACACAGCTCATGGTGGTGGCAAAGAGCGCATCAGTGTTATTTTGCAACAATTCCAGCATTGGTACCGAAATATACAGCATCGGTATAAGAAGAAATTAGAGAGCACCAGGGTTCTCAATACCCCGGATGATGAGGCAAGATTGGAGGCTATGCGTAGAAGGCGAGAACAGTAGCATTGATCAAATGCTGCCAGGGCTTTGGAGAATTGGCGGTCAAGGCGACGGCGTGTTGGCAGAGCTTGGGTGTGTGATAACACCGTTGGAGGTGGTGGAGCCAACAATGCTGAAGCAAGTGGTTCTGCCAACGAAGATGACCCCGGGGAGGATGGCAACAATGTGGATCCTGAGGAAGGTCGCAACTCCAGTGACGGTGACGACGCTGGCAACAACGTGGACCGCGATGACGCTGGCAACGACCCTGTATGAATTGAGTACAATGCGTTCTAAACTCATTGGATGGACATCTAGAATGTGGCAAGATTTTTTTTAATTTTTATTTTTTTAATCGGAGTAGACAGTGGTTCTTCTACAAACATGTTTTCTGGTTTCATTCTAGAATAGCCATTTACGGATAGATTTATCAAAAATTCCGATTTTTTTCCACGAATTGCCTAAAATGGCTTATGCCTTCCTATGTTAATCTCGATAATTATTAAAGAGGCACCCATTGAGAAGGTAGTAACTCCACTGACGGAGAGGTCGTTAGCAGCAATGAGGACAGTGACCATGCAAGCATTGGCCGTGTTTGATTTGAGAGCTCTGTGTCTTAGTAATTAATTTGTAGCTTTGTAGAATGTGGCTGCCAACATTGTTCTTTTTTTAATTGGGTTAGACCATGGTTCTCCTTTAAGCTTGTTTTGTGGATAACTCACGATAGTGCCTACTCCATGCAATTAGTAATCTCCTTAATTAATGGGTCTTAGTAATCATATGTACCGGTCCCGCTAAAATTAAGATTTTAATTTCTGAGATGATTTTCTAAGTACCCACAACAAATGGGGATGTGTGGTTTAGGGCCATGGCAATGATTTGCACGGAGTGGCAATTAAGGGGGATATGAGAGCTTCCCACCAACTCCGTAACCTCCCTTCATTAAACTCTATTTGAGACCTTGAACCCCTCCTAACCAAAGAAGCATAGGTGGTTGACTCCAGCACGGGTTCCCTTCTCATTTCTTCTCCTCTTCCCACACGCCGCACGTGGTTGACTCTAGCACAAGTCCGCGCCTTCTTGCTGTCAAGGCCGCTCCGCTTGCTTGCAGCAAGCGCGCGAGCTGTTCTTCGTTTTTCAATTGGAGTTGTGGGTGCCGGGGAGAGACCGTGGACACGATGGAGGGCGTCTTCGTGCCGTTGCTGATCGGGAGCACGTGGTGCCAAGGGCAGCAGCCGAGGAGTCCAAGAAACCGTTGGAGGTTGCGGAGTGCAGCTCGAAGGAGCTGCAGCGTGAGGCGCGGGCCGTGGAGGAGGGGGCAGCGGAGCTCGGGCGCAAGGGACGAGCTGCGACTGAGCTGCAAGGAGCTGAAGAGGGAGCTCCATTGCAAGCTCGCTCAGGCGCAAGGAGCTGCGGAGGCGCAAGGGATAGCGAAGAGCTGCGAGGAGCTGCGGAGGCGCAAGGGGCTGCCAGGAGGCGCAAGGGGCTGCGGAGGCGAGCTTCGGAGGCCAGCTGCGGAGGCGCAAGGGGCTGCGGGGGTGCAAGGGGCTGCGGAGGCGAGCTGCGGAGGGCAGCTGCGGAGGCGCAAGGGAGGGCGCGCAGGGGCAAGTTGCGGAGGAGCAAAGTCGTAGCAGGGGTGCCGCGAGGCGCAAGGAGCCGAGCTGCAGACGCGCAAGGGGCGAGTCGCGGAGGCCAAAGAAGGGGCGAGCTGCAGAGGCGCGCAGGGGCGAGTTGTGGAGGCGAACATTTCTGGAGGCGCAAGGAACGAGCTGCGAGGCGCGAGGGGCGAGCTAAGGAGGAGCAACAACAATTCTGCTTCGGACTTCGGTGAGGTAAGCTGCTGGTTTTCAGCTCTCTCCTCCTCGCATTGTTTTTTTCAATTAGCTGTTGGAGTGAATCGACCATGGTGTATTCGGAGTAGACAGTGGTTCAGCCATGGCCGCCGGAGTCCTTAGTTCTACAGGATTTTTGGAGAGAAAATGTAACTAGTCTAATCCGCAAGAATAATACCCTGTCCGTTTCTCTCCTTTCAGCTGCCATGCGCGATCCCCCAATCGTAAAACGTATTGTTTTTGCACTACCAGCGCCAGGGATGTCGAGCCATAGGAAGGGAAAGGCCGCGGCTTCTCGGGAGGAGGATCGCATTGAGAAGAAGGAGGCCGTAGTGAAGAAGGAGGTCGTTGAGCTTGCTGACAGCAAGGAGGATGGCAACGATGTTGAGACGCCATGGGATGATGCGTTTGACTTGGAGGGCTTACCCCCTGCACTTCATGGACAGCTCCACCACCTCGCCCCATTTCTGCTGGGTAGGCAGGCTCCGGATTACGATGAGGACTTCTTCCACCGCACTTTGCAGCTCTCCAACAAGGGGTTCAAGTTCAGTGACCTCAGCGGCGACAAGCACTGCAGGAAGGCCGACTTCATCGACAGATGGCCAGAGCGTTCTTCTGGTCGGCACTACGTTGCTGACTGTGAGGATCCGGAGGCCCAGAGGAAGTACTTGGAGATGTACCGGTGGACCTATGGAGGTGACCCCGACAATTGGGCATTCGGGACCACCTTCCTTCGGGCTTGCCACCTCTACTTTGAGGAGGGCGTGGATGTCAACTTCGCCCAGAAGGCGGAGGCAATTGTGAAGGGGCGTGAGAAGCTGCCAGGGCGTAATCCGCAGAAGTTGACACCCCCGGCCTTGAGGGAGCAGATTGAGGCCATCATCGACTTCCTCGCAGGCCACATCCCCGGTGTTGGCAGCAAGGGCAAGGGCGGAGGGGCGGCTGCGAGCGGAGGAGCCAAGGCAGTTGGAACCACCTCCAAGGCCATCACGGCCGCGGAGGCGAAGAAGGCCAGGGGTCCTAGATCCCTGCCCAGTTCTGCCAAGGCCGTGGCTGAGAAGAAGGCCGTGGCTAAGAAGAGGGCCGTGACGACCCCATAGGTGCAGCCCTTGGTGGCAACGGATCCGAAGCAGGTCCTGGAGCAGCAACGCCTCAAGAAGAAGTCCTTGGAGGCGGCACTTGTGAAGGTAGAGGCCAGCCGGGACTGCGTGAAGGTCGACCTTGCAACCCAGCGGGACTACATCAAGGCCAAGGAGGCCGAGGAGTCTAAGCTCTACGACGACATCTTCTCCGCCCGCGAAGCCGCTAAGAAGGCCGCGGCTGATGGCAACGATCAAGAGAAGAGGCGCTTTGATCAGGCGGCCCGCTTAGGCCAAGACAAGCTGGGCCTTGCAAGCAAGGCACTCCTTGAGGCCCAGGCCCGCATTGACAGGGTCTACAAGAAGTTGGAGGAGATGGAAGCCGATGAGCAGAGACGGCATGCTGAGGTCTTCGCGCTGACAGCGGAGATCTCGGCCTTGGAGTTGGCATCAGCTTTCTTGCGGCCGAATAAGGTGTTGGCTCGTTACCCCCGGGAGTTCCAGGTGTTGCCAATAGCCCTCAACGACCCATGCCCCTTCTGCGAGCGTTACTTCATTGACACCTGCTGCGTGCCATTGTTCTGCGGCTGCTTGGCACATCCTCATTGTATGTTTGAGGCAGTCTTCTCTCAAGACGCCCGATGCCGTCGATGCAAGCGAGGGATGACTGGAGGGTGGCTTGGGCAGTGGGGCTTCGACCTTGACTCCAAGGCCGCGGAGGAATTACGCCTCACAGAGGAGATCCTTCTGGCCGTGCCCGCTTCACCACGTGTTGGCAGCAAGAGGCCTGCTGCCCCCTCAGTGGCCGCGCTTCCGTGGAAGAAGGCCAAGGGCGACCAAGGTTTGTGGCCCCTAAACCTATCTACCCATTTCTTGTTGCCTGCCTTGTTGTTACATCCAAATTTTTCTTCTTTTCTAACTCTTGTTTGTTGCCAGCAACTGCAGAGGATGCTCTCCCCGACTCAGACTCCCTAGCGTTTGATCCGAGGCAACGCTCTCCTCAGGAGACCCAGGCAGCCCTATCTGAAGATGGGAACAAGGACTCATCCGCCACCACGCAAGGACCACATGAAGTTGAGAAGAACGAGGACGACACCAACATGGAGGGACTGTCGAGCCTTGTTGAGGCAATTGCCACAAACGCAGCCGTCGAGTAGATTCCCACCTTGGATAGTTTTGTAGGCCGGGTTAGGGGTTTGCTGGCAGCGACTGTGGGTCCGGACTTTTATGGGCCACCTTTCTCAAACTTTTCCGAACTTGAAAACAATTTGCCTCTGGACTGCCATGTCTCTTTGAAAGAAATGGCATTCTTGTAACCCTTCTTTTTTATTTGCAACTGTATTTCTTCTTTATTGTGGACTGCCGACAGCAAGGGCTACTCTTTAGCCGCCATTTTATCTCTCGAGTTGTTGTTCTCTTCAAGCCTGCGCTGTCTGAGAGCCATCGCCGTCATCAAAGTTCTTCCCTTTGTATTTCCCTTCTTATAAGCAACTAGGTTGCATTTTTTATTTCCAAGCTTCTCTGTTCTTTTTTTTTCTTATTTCATTATTTGCAACCATGGTTCCTTTCAATTTTCACCAGGGTTATTATTTACCATCTGCGACCTACTTCATCTCTTATGTACAATTTTTTTTTATTTTTATCTTGTTCTATTAGAATCAACCGTGGTTCTTTTTTTATTTGCAACCTTCCTTTTTTTTCTTGTTGTTGGCAGCAAGGGCTGCATTGTGCCCGCCACTGCCAGTTCACAGCACTAGGTTCACGAAGGAGCCAGCCTCTACAACCGAAGTAACAAACTTTACATTCCTTCCTAATTACTTCATATTTGTCAAGTGCCAAACTCCATTTTGTGCCTCTGAAGGGTCATGTGCTCTGTTGTATGCAATTGTCTTTCTTTTCTTATTTTGTGCTGGCAGCAGGCTCCACCGTCAATGGCGCCACAACAAGTTCTAGGCAATTTTGCGATTCAGACCCGGGCTCTTTGAAACCCCGGCCATTCTTTAGACTTCTTGTATTTTATTCTATTTTTCATTTGCACCCTAGGATTCATTTTGTAATTGCAACTGTTTTTCTTTTCTATTTCCGCTGGCAGCACGAAGATCAAGGGTACTTCAAATTTGCCTCTATATAACACGTTAATAGAGGAAGTCCCACAGAAAGTCCTGAATGGTAAGCAAAACCACTACCTGAACTCACTAACGACTTCGCAAAGAACCTAATGACTTCCCACATACTGTAACTACCCATCCCCGAAATCACTTTTCCTATAGCTCCACAATCTTCATCCTTTTGGGAACCGTGACATCCGCAGCTGTAAGGTGTCTCTCACGGCGCTGGTTGATCTGCATCCAACAAATCCTGTCATTTTCGTTTGCTGGCAGCAAGGAGCTCTGAACATTAAATTCTCAAGACATCTAAACGACACGATGAATTCGCCTAGACTCGTACCTTTTTCTCACGAACACCGTTGGCCTCTATCACAACCAGTTTGTACTTCCCAGGTACGTCATCTCCAAGTGCCATTGCAATTTCGTGCCGCAAGTGGGATAGTGGCCAACCCTTGCCAACTTCGAATGTTGGCAGCAGGTTCCCCCTAAACATACAAGACACTTCCACCATCACCTCCTCTGGTAGGTGATCCATCGCTTCCCACTGACTGTTGGCAGCCCCCCTATACCTTGTATACATGAACCTGGTGTATAATGTTTGTCTTCCCACGTGATAGCGGAAAACAATGCTGGTCCTGTTGGCAACGCACTTGATGACATCTTGGCCAATGTGGAACTTCTCGTTCCACACTGGGTTCATAAGACTGCTCAGCAAAGCCTCGGATGGACTACTCAAAACAAACACTGTAGGCGTCCGCCTAATGCTGTCAACAGCTACCGCAAACAAATCAACCATAACATGGATTGGCATAAACCATTGGTGGTGGACGAAGCTGCTACCAGTTGTTGCTTTCATAGCATTTGCAAAATCGAGAGTGAGCTTTGTTCTAAACGCCTCAGATGTGTGCATGTCTGGCAAAGGCCACTCCACATCGTTGAACCCTGGAAGCGGGAGTGCTTCAACCTTCCCGTACAGCGTGTCACCTGTTGGAGGCAAATACAGACCACCAAGGAAGAATGTACCTATGTCCAGCAACTCCGCGTGGCTCTATCGATTCCGTGTTGCCTCCCCAATCTCAACATGGAGCACAAGAATGGGACCAAGGATAGATGCGGGATGTACCCAAAACTCCGACAGCGACGCGTACAGGTAGTTTGCCATACCCGAATTGGTTGCTGCCTCCGCGGGATCCAAGCGTAGATGCCTTGGCTGATATGCATGTTGCACAAGCGCCTTATCAAGGTTGCATGCTCCATGCTCCGTGGAGATCCAGGAGAAATCTCTGATCTGCGCTTTGAAGGCACTCCGAAAATTTTCTCCACCATGCCGCCTTGCCTCTCTACCCCAAGGCCCATCCGACGCTGGTTGCAGCATAACCCATGAATCACGATCCACCCTCATGGGGATCCAATTGCCCTCCAATTCTTGAGTGTTATGCAGGATGACACTCTGTACGAGGGAGTTTGGCCGTGTAGCCATACCACTAGAATGCATGAAATTTTCGACTATGAACTCAAAATCTTACAGATGTTGTCGTCGCTGTCATCAACCGCGAGAACTAAATGCTGTCAACACACCCTCCGCCATCACAAACGGCTAATTCCGACGTCCACGGCGTCGCAACCAAGGTACGACCTACCCTAAACCTCATCCCGAAACCCCAATTCCCAACTCAGGTACTCTCTCCAACCTATGTGGATGCCAGACCGCTGGCAGTGTCTGGGAGACCACTACAGCTAAACCCTAAATCTCTAGTGCACAATGCGTGACCACCCACAGCCGAAATCGAACAACATCGCCCAGCCTTTGGAGGCCTCCAGCGCTCCATCCTGGTTGACAACGCAACCACGACAACTCTCTCACGGCACCGTTGGAGGTTCGGAATGACCGTTGGCAGCATTTCGACATCAACACCTTGTGCACGTTGCATCTCAAAGGGGGAGCGGCAACTCGATTTCGGTAGGTGGCCAAACTGAGTCAGTATTGCAGGAATTCATAAAGCCACCAACGCTAACACCCTGCTGCAATGCTCAGATTCCGTGCGCGAAGAGGCTCCGTTCTCAACCTGCGGGACTACACGCGCGGGGAAGGGAAGCCTTCCTGCGCGACTATTGGCCGGACCCCCCCATTCGCGATTTGGCTCGCTTTTGGCGCCCTGCTGGCACCATTGGTGCCAGCAGGTAAAGTGCACGGGCATGGCAAAAATTCAGGCACAGAAAACATAGAAAAGGCCTTCTGGAGACCCCAACCTTCCCCTAATGTGAGCGTTGCACTTCCCTCCAACTCAATGGGTCCCGACCCTCCTACTTCCCGATGTTGAATGTCCCCAACCTTATGCCCTCCTTGAGCACCTATAGAGCTCCGCTTGCCCCAACTAGAGCGGCTCGCCTGCCTGCCCGATCATCCATCTTGCTCGGATTCTTCATCCGCTCGTTCCCTCTCTCCTTTATACCTGCCCACGTTGCCTCCCCCCGCCCAAACACAACTCTTCACTCCCAACGCTGACTCTGAAATTATTGCAACTGTCACTGTTGACGACTTCTCGGAGAGCGGCTACATGGTGGCTGAGAGCTTCGGTGCTAATTCTCTGATGAAGTTCATTGTTTCTAGCAATTGGCAAGGATGGTCTGTATATATGCTTGAAGGCAGCATTGTTTCGCATATTTTCATGGCGGCCCAAGGAAAGGTGATGAGCTTGAGATTTGGATGGAGCGCTTTGCGGCTTGGGTCTAAACATCTTAGAGCTTGTCATGCGTATAGGAACAGGGACAGGTGCTGCGAGAGAGGAGGAAGCTCAAGAATGTGTCGTTAGCAATGTTTTTCATGTCGAGGTTTAGCAGAGACTAGATTCTAGAAAAGAACTTTAGCCAGTGGGACTTTGACATCGACTTGGACACGGAGCAAGGGCAACACACAAATGGCAACGTCATCTAGGAGAATCCAGTTGGTAGGAAGGAGGACAACAGCCTTGTTGATGGTATTGCTGTTGATTTTGAAGGTAAGGATTTTGTTGATCTTGGAGCTGGGAACGATCTCTTTAATTGGAAGGAAGAGGTGGGGAGCTCCAATCTTCTAAAATAGGCTACAGTGGGGGTACCACATAATGTTGACGACATGCGGAGTGTAAAGGAGCCACCAGCGACAACAAATCAAGACATCATTGTTGTAGCCGTCACGTCTGCAACTAATGTAGAGAAGGATAAGAAGAAACGCCCGTCCTGAAAGAAGCTTGACTATTGCACTTACAAGTACTAGAAAAGAAATGCACGTGTGACCTGTGCACATAGGATGAGGCTTCTTTCTTTGAAAATCTAACAATGTTCCATTAAACACAAAACTTTGGTACCTGTCAAAGTCTAGTGGTACACATTTCCAAAAGATAACCGAAATTAACCTTAAACAAGCTTCACCTAACCAAGTCATTTCTAGATATTCCCATTGTGTATTAAACTTTCTTCATCTATGTACAAAACACACATTCATTACCTCGGTCGACTCGGTAGGACAGCTTCCTAAGTATCGGTCAATAACCACATTTATTTTATTAGAATGTATTGAATATTAGAGAGGATTTCTGGTGAGTTTTTGTAGTATCGAGAAAGTCACTAGTAACTATCATCTTGTTCTAAGTTCTTGTAGCCCAATCCTTCTTGTAGCCCAATCCCCTACAACCCTCTCTTAATCCAAGGAAGATAAGAAGGTAGTAGCTAGTTCTACCAACCCTCACAATCTACAGCTCTGTTCAAGAGGAATCCTAGAACAATTCATAGGGAGGAGCACAATAAAGAGGACCAAAAAAGTGCTTAGCTATTTGTCAATACCAGTCCTTTTGCAAAAATTGTACAACTTTAGTGATGAAAAGATGTAATTCAAGTAATTTTTTTTCCAAATATAAATTCTCAACTTGTTTTTCTACAACTTCGAAAAGTTTCTTACAAAGTAGACACTTTAAAGTTTATTATATGAGGGCTTTAAATCCAAGCAAAGTGAATGCAGTCATTTGAAAAAGTGGCTAAAATAGAACCAAAAACTAAGCACTTTTTTGGTCTACTTTATTGTACTCCTCCTTGGTCCTTACTAAAATGATTAGTGAAATAGGGATAATTGGCTTTAAATAACAATAAAGAAGTTGATGTTCTATAGAATTTGATCATAGAATAAATAGTCTAATTAGAAAATTATACATTTGATGGGCACTGTGGAAGGTCTAATCATTTTAGTTTTAACCTTCCACACTGCCCATCAAATGTATAATTGTGAAGAACCGAAAGCTCATGTAGATTGCAATGGTGGAGAATTGGTTTTGTGTAAGATGGGCTCAAAGTGTGTGTACAGTGTCATGCCTGACGAGCATGAATGGCTTAGCATGCTTGCATGCATGAACGCAGGGGATGACATGTTTTCAAACTTTTAAACTTTTAAATGCAAAAGATTTTGTATGTAGTTCATAGAAAAATGTGAGGTGGCTACAACCATGGCTATGCAATCACGTGTTTAAATGACTAGCATTGTGTTTTCTAAGTGGCTCTTTCATTTTATTCATGATATGAAACATAGCGAAGGTATTTCAGCTACTTGTCGGCACTTAATAATTCTTGAAAACCATAATAGCCATGTAACATTAGATGTTGTGAGAAAGGCCAAGGAAGTCGAGCATGACATGATTACCTTGCCTTCCCACACCTCTTATGAACTTGATGTGTCTATATTCAAGCCATCCAAAATTGCGTTTGAAATGTAATAGGATGCGTGGTCTTTGAGCCACAACGGTAAGCCCGCAACCAAGGTGACACTAGCACAATTTGTCTACTTGTCTCTCCTAAAGGCAATGGCTATAAGAAACATCAAGAAAGGATTTGAGGCCTGTAGAATCTAGCCCCTTGACGATAGCAAGATGGTGGAGAAGATCGTTTCCATTGATTGCTTCTACACATAAAAGGAAGATGACCTTGATATGTTCTCCGAATGGAGCAGCTACAGCTTCAGGTGAATAGACTAGTCATATAGGATGTCAATAGTAACTATATCATTCTAGAGACTTAACCAAATTGGCGTGCACTGTAGTAGTAGATCGTTACCGAGGTGGCCGACAAAGAAGAGAGCATGCAAATGCTTGACAGTGGCACCAACCCGGTTGTCATCAAAGAGATAGTCCGCCGACCTCCGCATAACCCAATGTCATAATATTCCTCTTCCTCCCAGAACATGTACGCTCCGCACAGTTACAACGTAGAGATAAATTCCTTGTAGACTATTCCTGCAGCATCATCATGACCATAGAAGAGTACCTCAACATGATAGCGAAAAAGTCACTGAAGGAGGAAGCAGCCATGGAAGAGCTAGAGAAGAAGGGCGGTGAAGCACGGTGAAGTGCAAAGCCTATAGCGTTGATGCGAGAAGTTGCAAGCTCCAAGTGCAAAGAATGAGAAGAAGCAAGACTGTGTTGACACCTTCCGCTTGCGTAGCTACGCTAGAATGCCTCTACGCCTCTATTAAACATGTCGCCCTCTGCCAAGACAGCGCGAGACAAGTACATGTGCATGCCCTCTCCACCCCCAAGTTCGTACATAACATCCAAATTGCACTGGAACGTTGATGTCGCGAGAAGATTGGACTCTCCACCGAGCATTTATCTTCACTCATCAAGCATCTCTCAACGTGATGAGAAAATTTGGTGTATAGTGTAGATAATTTTCAATGCTCGAGGCTTGTGCTCAGAAAACTGTCTACAATAGGTTTCGCATATGAGGTTGGTTGTTCTCGTTGTTGGTTGCCCTAATTCAAGACCAAGTTGAATGGAGGTTGGAGCCCATGGGGCCAGGATGGATCGCATGGGCACACCTGATCCAAGTGAAGTTATTGCATGTGCCGTAGAAAAGATACACGCTGCATTTGAACGCATGGAGTTTGAGTGGACAACTATTACGTGCAAAATGGGGTCTCCAAAAGGCCCCCTAAGTCTGCTCGGGTTAGATGAATCCCTTGCCCAAAAGCCCCTCTGCTGCTGGTAGCGGATGCCAGAATTGCTGTCTGCATAGTTAAGAAGAGTCCTTGGTGACGCTGACAGCGCCAAGGTTGATTGGTTGAGTATTCAGAATATGCTAAAGTGTAACTCGTGTCATTAATACAATGACGAATATTCTAATTGATATCAGCTGGTCGGCTCGGGATTCGGTCCCAAGTGGGTCAGATTGCTGTCAGCATGCCATCAAGCAAGTCTCGACGCACGCCCTTTGCAAAGGTCATTGGTTCGACTCCCCGCTCCGACTTTGCTGGCACCAAGGTGGCATGAGTGGTGCCCCGTCAAAAGTGCGCGGGCACCCAGTTTTTTTCCTCTCACGTGCCATTGCGAAGGGCCTTTTGGAGACCCCATTTTGCACCTAATGTATCTTTGTTTGCAAGTTAAATGGGTCATGGACGGATTTGAACACCACTATGGCCGGTTTAAGGGTTCCTATTCACTACCATTAGTTGTAGGGCACAGTTATGGGGCATGTTGTTGTTAACCATTTGAACATTTCTTGTTAAGTGAGTTGGGTTGATGATCTTGGCATATGAGTATCTAATCTTGTATGATGTGAGTACCAAAATATCAAATGTTAACTACTACAAAGTGGCAAATCTCTCTTTGATAGCACTCATCCAATCTCCAAAAACTATTGTAAAATTCTATGATTAGTTAGCTTTGTGTTCATTTAAAATTTAAAGAAATGACATGATAAGTATATTTTCTACGCTTCATTTCAATATGAAGTTATTCACTAAGAAATCCATAATTTTAATTCAAAAAATGCTTATAAAAAACTCATAAATTGAAGCATTTAATACATGTTAAAAAAAAAAAAAAAAAAAAAAAAAAAAAAAAAAAAAAAAAAAAACTTTTATGAAAGTGTCACATTTTAATCCATTACAACAAAATTCACTTAAAGATTTTTATATTCTTAAAATAATTAAGTTTCTAAATAAATGGAATTGATGTTTCCAAAAATTTTGACAAAATATTGATGATAACAACCATAAGATCATATGGAACAAATGCAATCAGAATCACAAGATCCAAAGCTTCATATTTAATATAAACTTATAATTTTTCCTTCTACTAATATTTTGTAATGCATCTTTGCAATTGTATCCATTTTGGAGAAAGGTTAGATCCTTAAAGGATTTGATTTGCATGATCTCATGGCCTATGATGGGTTCATGAAATTAGGGTCAAAAAAGTTGGTGAAAGCAAATTGCATTTGTTATGTCTAAGGCTAGGGAAGTTGAATTAGTTCTCTTTATCTTTTTTCAACGAGCGTGGCTCGGATGCCATGCTTGGTTGGGTCTAAATTTTTGGCCCTCCCAGTTTAAGCACTGAGGAATTTTTTTGGTTTTTTATTTTTTGCCAAATTTGGAATATGTGACCCCATAGTACCTTACAAAGGCCCTTATAAGATCATGTAGGCCCTACTCAAACATAATAATAGGAGGAGAGATTTGTCTTACGGTAGTTACGCTCAATGGTCGATTTAGACAACTCTAGTTGAGGCAAAGCAAGTCCGTCATATAGAAGTAGGTGACTTCCTCCAAGTTCAATGAAGTCTTGAATTTCATTGCGCTTCTATCTATTAAACATCTTTGTATGTTTGGTTCAAAGTTGTTCGAGTTGTTGTAATCATGTCATTAATCAATCCTTTTCTTCTTGTGGCCGTTGTTGTTGGTGAAGATTCATCAATCCTTCATTTGTGTGTGAATGAAGTAGAATTTGTTGTGACATCCAGATTTCTTCTTGTAGTAGAGTGAAAAATTTAAAAGTAGAACCATAGTAGACCAATCAAAGATAATACTGAAGGAATACATCAAAATTGACTTTCTTCAAATTGAATACAAGAGGCAGACACTTTGAGGTGAATGTGATTACAACAATAAAAGGTGAGCAAAAAGGAGCAAGAGTTACGTCTCGACTAGCACAGCAATATTATCTAGAGTGGCAATAGTTATGTACCAAATTGGCAACCTTACTCAACCATGGCAGAGAATTCATCACTTTTCGTCAAGAATTGTGTTATTCAAAGGAGTTGGGTGGATATTCTAGCCTAGTCACAAAAGCATTGCTAATTTTGTTTGCAGACCAATTTTAAGATGTTGGCTTTCATTGATATGGATTTTGCACGGCCGGAGCTACAAGTTGGATGCTTGCGTCATTGTGTTGATAACAGGTGTTTTGAGAAGTACTTTATTCAAGTGTTTTCTTTCTACTACAATGAAAAATTATTCGTTGGAGAAAAAGTTGGGATTAGTCTTCGTATAGAGTGAACATGTGGCATAGGCATGAGAAACGTGTATCGGAATTGTGGGGATATTTGGCAATCAAGAAATGTATTCTTTGTACGTTAGCAATGAAAGGGCGTCAATGACACCCCAACAGTTTTGGACACACTAAGTATTTGGACAACCAACAAGAACGAGAAGTATTCAACCTTCAAGTATTTGGGTTTAGTAGGGGCTATAATGAAAACTTGAAGTACAAAAAGACGAGTGAGTCTAATCTAAGTGGCTAGCATAAATTAAAATTTTGTTGGGGTAGTGATTGTCTTGAAAATCATTTAATCTCTATTTGTTTTAGAGTAGAACTAGCCCGTTGTTTTTTAATTTATCACTTTTTGCAATTGATCATGTTTATTTTGTAGCAAGTTAAAACACAATTGAAAATCTTACTTGATTGATAAGTCAATACGTGCTATTGAAGATATAATTTTAACATATACTAACTCATATATTGGATATTGTATTGGATAGAGTTGATTACTAAAGTCACAAATGGTCATAAATAGTGTTTCTCTTGAGGAATAATGACATGTATATACTATAGGTGGTTGACTTGGCTCAAAATTAATTGATAATTAATGCTTTGCCAGTGAGATTATCAAGTTGACGGAATTAATTCTCATACATGACAATAATCGAATATTTATAGGGAAGAGAAACAATATTTGCAACATTAAAATTTTGAATTAAGGCGCAATTAATCAGAACTATGTTATAAGGCAATGAATGTATTGTTAATGTTTTTTCCACATTCTTCATCAGTGTTTGCACCTTCTTCTACTTTTCCAGAAATTTTAAGTATTTTTTACAATTTTCTGTAATTTTTCAAACATTCAACTCATGGGTATTGGCCTGGGTCTTGATTTTGGACTCGACCCAACTGCTTTGGTCGGCCTGTTGGCCTCTCATGGTCATAGCTCCTGTTGTTGGAATATAGTTGCTCTTCATGGTACACCAAATTCAGTAAGCTTTCCAATAACATTTGCCTCACGATGTCAATGTCACAAAACAACAAACGTATTATGCTTTCCTGATTAGAAATACCATTACCGAAAGGACGCAAACTGTCCAACTTCGCAGAGACAAACACATCTTTACTTTGCAAGAATCGAAAAAAAAGACCAAACTTACCTCTGCACTACGATGGGCGTTGCCTGTCATTCACATCTACAGCAATAGACAAAGATCTGTACAAGTAAGCAACAGCAGTTGTCCCTCGCTGACCACTGAGAGGTACACACGCAAGTGTTGTGAACCAGAACTTTCTGTACTACGCTGGTTGAGAAGTTTCCAAGCATCAATTGACACTCGCTTACAATATAGTACAAGAGGGGCTCCGCAAGCGCAGGGTTGCACTGCGCCACACTAACTCTCTATTATAGCAAAATTGATTGATGTAGTCTTGCTAACTGATAATCTATATCCCAAGCAGGCACATATCGGTTAATACGAAGACCAAGTAAATTTCAGCCATGCTACTACCACGATAAGCCCAACTTCAGTTCCAGACAGATGCAAGTGAAAATTGTTACGTGGTCAATCAGAGGAGTACAAGTGACCCAGGATGCAGTGAATGATATCCAAGTACGTCACTATTCCCAGAAGTGAGTTATCATCATCAGTCACCCATATGTAGCCCACGCGGTGAGTGAGAGCCTGCGCCATCACTGCAACCAGAGAGCTCCATGGCCGACACATATTGGGCGCCAGTCTGCCTTTAGAGTAAGAATGCGAAGTCCTGTGCAACCCGGAGCTGAAAGGGCCAGTGGGTGAATGGTTAACCGCGTAGATGTCCTCATCTGAAGAAGACTCCTCACCGCTGTCAAGGCTGTAAATGGTGGCAAGAGGGCCGTTGAAAGTAGAGGTGCTCAAGGGCGAGGGGAATGAAACTGGGCTGTCGGAATCTGATAGAAGTGACTCTCGTGGGGTCATTTGTAGTATCTCCATTTTTGCACATAGCCTGGTTTCCACAAGCTGGACAAGAGAGTTGGGTGGGCAGTCACAATCCCTGGAGAAAGCCAGAAACTCCCGGACTGAGAGAGTGGCCAGGGCTAGAGCTGCCTTCTCATCACAGCTCTTCATGGTGAAGGGGGAGATTTCACCAACGAGCTTGAGTTCCTGTGTATTGTGGCTATCATCCACTTCGACCACAGCCACGGCGGTGATTTCCCTGGCGGCCCTCTGGATGAGAGGCAATGCAGTTATGGCATCGGCGTCTGCCTTCACTGTGAGCACGTCCATGCGAATGATGCCCAGCTGCTGAATGGTCATCATGGGAAGGGGGGAGAACAAGCCGATGCAACTGAGGAGAAATTGGAGGAGATCCTCTGGGGTTAGCCAACAATATTCCTGGACTCCATGAGCTGAGATTCTGGGCGGGAGGGACCATGTAGAGTCCAGAGACTTGCCCTGCTTAGGCTTGCTGATTGTCTGCGAAAATCCTCTCCTGGGTTTGGGCAGGCTGTTGTAGCGAGCCAGACGGCTGGAGATGCTGCGGTCAATGGAGACAACCAGGTGCTGTGCTCCATCTAGAACGTGAGCCAAGGCATCAATTAACCTGAGCCATAAGTAATCAAATAAAGTGAGAAATAATCCCAAAGTTTTGACCAACTTTGAGAAATAATCACAAAATCGGAATCAACCAAGATACTTGTAGAATTGCGATTCACAGAAAATGGGACTATATACATAAACAAGCTCCTCTATTCTTCTGTGGCTAACAATCCCAGTCGGCAGAATGAGAAAAGCGTTTAACACAGATTCAGAGATTGCCCTGAACTCAAGTAGAGAAAACAAAAGAAGAGTGACGTAGATAGCATGATAAGCCAGTGAAAGAGGAATGTTTACACACTTGCTCCGGGAGTCCACATGCTGGATTGCAAAGGCAGTGTCCGAAACAATGGAGGAGGCTGGAGTGCGTAGAGCAGCAGCCTGATCCGCTAGGCTTTCATCACGAGCCAAAAAGCAAATGATGTCCACCATGCCGATCTTCCCAACACATCGCCACAAGGTTTCCTTTGAACCCTGCAAGAAAACAAAAGTGTTATAGTTATAGAATAGACCAATGAAAATAGTTATAGAATGAGAGCTAATACTAAACAAGTCGTACCAGAGTTCCCTGTAGACAAGATTACTTACAATAGGTACCTGGAGGCAGCCAGAGCCATCTCCATTGCTCGCAGTCTGGTTAGACGAAACATGAGAAACAATCTCCCTTGCATTGCCATGAGCTTCTTTGATGGGCTTCTCTGTGAGAGGGCAGAGCTCTTCCCAAAGACTCAGCTCCGAATCATCGCTACTCTTAAGAGCTTTCAAAGCTTCTCCGACTGACAGGTTCTTTGGGTACTTATGCAGTGGAGGCTTGCCCACAGCAAGGTCACCAGCCTGCCGAGCATGAAAAAAACCGGCCATACAACTCAAATCACTCTTTCCGTTTCACTTCTAAACGTAAGAAGTTCAGCGCTAGATGAGCGCTTCCAGCCTCCTCAATCTCATGAATCAAACACAACTATCACATTCGTTGTAAATCCATGCTTTCTGTGGTCTACCCTGCACAATAGGGGGAAAAAAAACAAGAAGGGTTAGATGACCCTCCCATTGCACGACCCACGAGACAGAAATTAGACAACCTGACTAACCCCCTCCCACGAGACTGTACATGAGCGGCACGGGTGGCCTGCTAGAATGGCAGACGGTAGTATACAAACGAAGGATCTCACAGCAAAATTCACGGAAAAATTCAGGCAAATCGCAGCCAATCGACACATCTCAGTGGATTTTTGAGAGAACTGACAGAAACCCTTCAGCATCTTACACTATTGTACACATTCAAAAGTACTATTGTCAATGCTTTACCAAATGCTATTCCACAATCACTGCAGCCGAGTACACAAGCCCTAAGTATATTCGTACAACATGACCAGCCATATCTCATCACCAGACGTAATTCAGACTACGTACATGAGTCTCGATGAGTCATCAACATCACACTCGACTATCTCCCTCAAATTCTTAACATTTAAATTGCACCTGTACCACTACAAACTGATCCACGTTCGACATAACAAAAATTCTCCTTCATCCTACCAAAAACACTGCAAGAACTGACATCATATCCGCCCTACCCATGTAACCTAAAAACGTTAAAAAGAGCACAACCATCCTCTTCCAACAATACCAATACAAAAACTCCCTAAAAAGAATCGCGCAAACCTTGCTCATTACTGCTGACGCTCTGGTACTCTACGCACACAGTGGAACACCTCCTCCCTCAAGCAACGCAACCCAAGCCAAGCCATCGCCCACCCATAAACCAACCCCGACCAAAATGTCACCTTTGACCTTTGGCTAAAGCAGGAAGAGAGAAGGCAGATGAGGAAGTGGAGTGAGGTACGAGAGCCATGTGCAGTGACCGATGCCAGAAGGAGATTGGGACAGAGGGTGACCACAGCAATGATGTGGGAGGGAAAAGCTGGAGTGTTCCTTACCTGCACAAAGAGGGAGGGAGAAAGAGGGAGGGAGAGAGAGAGAGGAGCCCAGCAGTGAGTACGGGAGAGGGAAAGGGAGAGAGAGAGGGTGGGGTGGGGTGGGGTGGGGTGGGGTGGGGCGGGGTGACAGCAGTGGACAGAGGGCGTTGCGTCGGGGGTCGGGGGCTGATGAGTGATGAGTAGGCTAATGAGCCTGCCCTGCCTGCCCTGCCTGCCTGCCCGCCCGCCCGGGTGGCGCTGTGGGTGCCGTGCCAGTGCCCGTGCCAGTGCCAGTGCCAGTGCCAGTGCCAGTGCCCGTGCCCGTGCCAGTGCGCTGCGTGCAGGGCGTGAAGCTGAGGGGGCTAGGCCGCATTGGCGGAGGGAGCCTGGAGCCTGGACAGATTTGCATATTAAATTCCTTTCTGAGCCCTGGGCCCTGGGTAACTTATGTCACTGGGTGCTCTCCCCCTGCGTGCTGCGCAGTGGAGTAGAGTGGAGTGGAGTGGGTGGCATTCAAGGCCTCCATCCCTGTTCCCTGTTTGTTGTTGGCCTCTCAGCGGCATGGCTCCACACAGCGCACAGTCACCACTGCAATATATGTGCATCATTTCCTCTTCTTTTTCCTTCCCTCTTTGGTCCTACTTTCCGGAATTGGTCGTCCCGGTCTTCGATGCTTCCCAATCAAATTATATATGCTAACACCTCGGATTATACTGTTCCCAGTGACTAGAGTTTTTTTCCCTTTTTGTTATACTTCGTTGTATCTTTTTTCAATGATTGCTTCGAGAAGATGGAATCTAGTTTACTAACGAAGTTGTTTCTAAAGTGAAGGCAGCTGCCATTAATTCATCATCTTTGAAAGTAACCTTACATATTTTAAAATCTTTAATTTGTTCAGTAAATAAAAGGTGGTTCAAATTCTTGGTTACTCATGTAAATTTTTTTTTTTCACTCCTGAAGGCAATTACGACCAAGTTTTTTTATTTAAACCCTAAAGGGATTTTTTGGTTTGACCAACATTTGCAATTTCATAACGATTTTTACGATGTCAATTTTGGATGTGGTTTTTGGAGAGAAAAACATATGTGGACGTGGGGAATCACAATACATCCTTAGAAATTTTACTATTATTTTCACCGGGCTTCTAGAAAAAAAAGATTATGCTCCTTAAAGTCATTTTTCCTTGGCTCCGGGTAGCTCCAAAAATATGCTACACCCCTCTACTAGTATTCTACTGGTATTTTGATTAAGTGGTACTCATCATATATAGGTTTATGGTAACTGAGGGCCGGTTTACACTACGGTGGAGAAGTCCAATGGTCATGAAAAAAAGGGGAATTCTCAATTGTGATTGGTTGAAAGAATGCTTCTTGACCGGTGGGTGTTTACACTAGGTGAAGATATCTGTGTTGAACCATATCAGATCCTTGTATGATCATTTTGTTTCTACCTAGTGAATTTTAATCTTATAAAAGATACCTAAAATTAGAAAATTATAATGTTTTCTATATTCTTAATACATTCCTAATTCAATGTGTGTTCCTTTCAGTAGAAATGGTGGGTTTTTTTTTTAAACTGTAAATTTTACCTCACCTCATGGTTTAGAAATGGAAATTTGAAGTTTTTTGGTAAGTTACCAATATACATTCAAATTTATAATTAAAACAATTTTTGTTTGATTCTTAAATATTTTATGGTTTTGAGGAGAAGTTTTAATTTAATCCACCATTGGATTTTAATTTTGTTTGTTGGGTAGGATTCCAATACTCTTCACCGGTGAACTTCTCTGGTGGACTTCTCCAATAAAACTTCTCCTTTATGTGTTTAGACTACAACCGGTCAAGACTCCTCAAGAAATATTTTATTGCCTTTAATTCTTCTCGGGCACATTCACCATTTGCCTTATATAACCATGTCTTGGCCAAGCATTCTTGACCGACCGGAGGCCTTCTCCATCGTAGTGTAAACCGGCCCTGAATACATTATTGTCGTTCAAAAGTCTTCCAAAAATCTCATTCATACACCACTATTCCCAGAGTTTTTTATGCCATCCTTTCTTTTTAAATGTGTATACAAACAAGAATTACCAATTCAGTGGAGGATTTATTCCTTTGTTGAGTGGCAAAGTTGCAAACTCTAAAATCTGTTGAATTTGAGATATTATTGATGTGGTCAGTGTGCCTCAGGAGTCACTGTCCATTAATTTGCTTGTGCAAACAAATCTGAAGTTCTATTGGATGATGCAGTACCGTACCTTGTTTTCTATGAAGCCTTTGGAATAATAAATCTACTCCTCTGCTTTGGGCATGATATCCATGCTCTGTCAAAGCCTTACAACTTGGAGTCCTTTTCTCAAGTTTCAGGAATTTTAAAATCATAAATCATCCTTTGACAGGTCACTTGCAACTGGACCATGGAGCCATGAAGTCCATGTGTGCAAAGACCATGAACCCTTCATAATTTGAGACAAGGAAGGTGAGACAAGGAAGTTGATTCATGAATGTCATGTTTGTAAATACAACCAATTGTACTTTTGTTATTTCTAAAGTTGTGACAAGGGAGGAGTTTCGCTTTTGAAGTTTTTTTTTTTTTTTTTTTTGACACAAATAAAGGTGATTCCTTTACTGCAGGGGCAAAAGTAACAAACAGACAGGCCGCCCCGCCAGGGCCGGCGAGGCAACGGACTCACAGGACTCAAAACATTACCGAGAGGCACTAATAGACCTAAAACTAGGCCCAGTGAGGGACCAACAAGGTTGGATCCCGTCCCACCTGGCATTTTGAAGTTTGCAAAGAGAGACAACTACTTGACAGATACAGTGTGTATAAATCTTAAATTACCATATTATTATTTTTGTTGAAATACTAACCAAATGAAAGAAATGATTCCATAAAGCCTAACTGCAAAGTCGAATTTGTCTTTAAAAATATTGGTTCTAAAATAGTCGATACTCATGTGTTCTTATCCAGTTTAATAAAATCTTTGGTGGAGAACTTTACAGATTCTATATGTCTTCAAGTTACAAAGGAAATTCTATTGATTTCTAAGATGTCAAAGGATTATATAGATCCTTTAGTTGGGGAAGAAAATACATTATTACACTCATTTTCTAATAGCACCCTAGGAGTACCCATTGAAAAACACCTGCTATTATTCAGGGACCACTAATACAATGTGATCACACCACACTACCATCTCACCATATTATTTATTTCCCAAATCTTGAAACGTGATCCTACCCAAGGAATAATCGTGAAAAGATCCTATTATTCTCAGAAATATTTTGAACATGGTAAAAAACATGCACCACCCTCGGGAAACTTGATCATGCATGCATATTCAACACTTGATGAGCTAAATTTCAAAATACGGTATTAACCCTTTACAACCCAGGCCCGAGGCCACCACGTTTTGGTCGCTGGTGTGTTTAAAATGTAAATAACAGAAATATCTATAAACATTTTAATCTTAAAAAATGATGAGCAGAGTTGGAGAATCATAATATACATCTTCTATAAATATAAAATTTTAATTTGGGGTTGTGCAACTATCATAATACCACAACTAAAACAAAAAATAATGTAAATTCTTTAAAATACTAAAAATAGTGAAAACATACAACATGTACTATGTAGTAATTCTTGTATATAAAAGTTTGTTATTTTTTTTTTGTTTTTTGGATTGTGTATTATTCTTCATGTCCCATAATTTTTAAGTATTCCAATTTTGATCAATATACCAACTCCTTCCATTTATGAACTTAAAATTTTTTGTCCTAAATTGATTACCAATAGGTTATTCTCACATATAAAATTCATAAAATTATGTGTTGATTTGTTCTTAACATAAAAGATTCCAACAAAGAGGTGTTGACATGAGTCATTATTACACCTAGTTCAATATTATTTTTGAAAATTTAACCCGAATCTTGTATAACTTTCAAGTCATATATTCTTAAAAATCTCATTTTCTATATACAATTCATAGACACATTCTAAATTCTAATCAAATGGTCCAATTTTACCAAGGTGTAGTAGATTCTTGTTTGATTAAGGTATGTTTACATTTATATGATTAAATATCAATATTATTTTAGTTAATTTAATTCCTAAAGGACGGAGGGATATTTCCACAGTTTTTTAGCCAAAACATTGCCATACCTGCATCTTCGAATGTGAGACAGATTTGAGAAACACCATAAGCAATTTAACCATAAGATCTTTGAAAATAGTGGGTTATCAAAATCTGTATCAAATTTTGGGTTTGGGGAAGCAACGGATTGGAAGATTAGTGAATTTCTAAAATACTAATAGTGAGTTTCCGCATTTAACTAAAAATTGCTACTTTGGAAATTTATAACAACTTGGCAACTAAAGTTGATTTTCTTTTCTAGTATGTTAGGAACATGCACAATTTTTTTTAGATTTTTTCGAGTTACCAATCTGGAGAAAATGGGTTTGACACTCTAAATTTGATTTTTTTCAACAAGGAGATGTTCTTGCAATTTTTGGCAAATTTAAAAGGGTATCTGATAAATCCAAAACGGTGAAGCCATAAAGTAGTGGTCATACGAGCATTCCAAAAAACAAAATGCTAAAAACTAAAATCTATAAACAGAGATCCTCATTTTAGTGCGCAATGTGCTCAAAGTACAGGGAAATGCAATGCTCAATATAGTATACCAAATACAGTGCTCGAACCAGTAAAAACACCCTCACAAACCAACTTATTTCCTTTTTCTAAAATGAGGGGTCTACTTTCTTAGTGAATTTTCAGCGTATCTTTATTGCCAGCTTGATTCTAAAGAGGTTAGGAACAAGAAACATTCAAATCGGACCTTTTTATTTTTAGGGCATTTTAGAGTGCTTTCTATTTTGGATGTAACCCAAAAGTGGTTTCTTTGTCCTTTAAAGGTTAAACACATAGAATTTTGTTTTTAAATCCCCCAAAATTGTTGTTTTTCCAGAACCACTTTGGACTGTAAAGGATTAAAGACAATATTCAATCCACTACATGTTGATCAATTTAAGTTCAAAACGATTATGCAAACAACTCTTTGTCAAGCCCTGAGATCAATATAGTGTAGAGATCACAAGTTGTTGATGAAGAGTTCCTATCTTCTAAGAATAGGAAAGTCTCCAAATAGAAAGAATCATCAACCCTTTAGTTACATTGCTGATAGACAAAACAATATTCTAATTAGCCTTAAAGACATTGCACAAGAAAATCACATAGAACACTCTACCAATAATCAATCCACTTTCTTCAGATGTCACTATCATCCAACACACCCCTCATGAATCAACAAAGAGAACAACAAATCCTACTTTATAAATAATTTGGCCATTTAGAAATATACAGCCTATGTCTCCAAATTCTTGGTAACAACGAAGTATCTTGGTAACAACGAAGCATCAAGCTTTGATAAAATCTCCAACTCAATTTTAAAGAATATATTGTCATGTTATCATAAATCAATATTCTTATTTTTCAAACATTGATGTAATTTTTTTTTTAAAATCTTCATCATGGAAAATAAGCCTGACAATTTTACTATAGAAAAGGCAACCCATCACAACTTATAAACCATAAACTTTTAATTTTAGCTAATACCATGTACAAACTATATATTAGCATACTAACATCCATCCTTTCAGCCTATGGAGAAAAATACCAAATACTACATGATAGTCAAGCCTAGAACTTAGAGCACAAAGAGGCACATTTAGACAACTACAAGTATTCATAGCTTCATTAGAAGTTGCAAAGTTCACAAACCATACATATGTAACCTCTACATTGACTTTAAAAATGCCTTCAATTCTATTAATCATGGAAGACACATAGCCGTAATAAAAGACCTTGGATATCCAAATGACGCTAAAAACCTGATTGAAAACATATACTCATAGTCCACCACTATATTCACTAGTGAAAATTTTGATAAAAAATAACCCATTTACACACAAAGAGGCATAATTTAAGGAGACTCTCTCAACCGGTATGTGTTCATTATAATTTTAGAATTCCTTCTTAGATGATTACAATAAGAAAATAATAGATACACATTTGGAACATCAAATAAATAAAAACTCCTTAGTCTTATATACTAACTATTTAGCAGCAATTGCTAATGAATTAACCCCTAAAGGTTCTGGAAATCCAAAATGGCTCTCGGCTGTTTCGGGCAGCCTAGATGAAGGGGTTTAAAGTAATATTTTTGCCTAAAATTTTTACTAGATGCTTCTTAAACCGCAAAGTGAATGTGGTGTAATTCTCAAAGCCAAATTTCACTTTTAGAACCTTCATCTAGAAATTTTAGGTTTCAAGTCCAAAACGGGCAGTTTAAAATTAGGTTTTTTTAGATTTTTTTTTTTGGAAATGTGTTCATAACAAATTCACAACTCAAAATCCAAAGTGGCTTAAGTCAAAAAGCTTACCAATTTTACAAGGGCAGCCTCCAAAAATCACAGAAACAACCTTCACAATTTTTGGTAATTTTACAATTGTTTCTTTCAAAATTTGTCAAAATTTGAGATTTAGGAATTTTTCAAATTTGTTTTTTCCAATAATTCAAAAACTCATGGACGTAACTTTTGACCGTTCACTTTTTTAAAAAACAAAACGCATTTCACGTCAATTAAGTTTTACCATGTTGTGGTTTTTGTATCTTCTTGTGGAAAATAATTTGCATGAAGGCCAAAAAAGTGTAATGAGACTCTAAAATTTTGCATGGAGGTGCTCAACTTAGTTACCTACGTGGAAAAAAATATGAGCAAAATGTTTGAGATAACAATAATTGTGGGAAGACGTTCCCACATGTTTCCGGAAGTAAGCATAAATTTCTGGCTAAACCGGAAATTATAGTGTTCTTATCCTGGGTCATGTCATGGAGCTGCGTGAGGTGAGTGTGACTACAGAGATAGGATCGAACTGTTTGGAGAAGGGAAGGGAAGAGAGCTATGAGGACAGTCTAGGGGGCACGGTCGTAGGGCACAGGGAGTTCCTTGGGGCAGGACTGGTAGCCGTTAGTCCTTCCTCAGGTTCGCCTGTAACCACGAACTACCCTGTAAAACCGTGGGTGAGGCGGGGCTCCAGCCGAGGCTCCGTGGATACCGAGTTGTGGGAAGCGTAAGGGAAGTTCCGAGAAGACTCGGCAGTCAGGGACAGGCCAAGCTCATACACAGTATTCAAAACAACAGGCAGAGTAAGGGAGAGCAGAATGGCAAGACAATCAACATTATCAAACCGTAATGGGAGGCAAGGGTTAGGAGAAGGAGTACTGTATTAGATGGGTAGTCCCAGGTTATCCATGAACACCAAGGTTCGGTGCTTACAAGGTAGATGAACTGCTCTAAAGACAACAAGCTGCGCTAAGGAAACTAGCTGTGCCAAGGAAAATAAGCTGCTCTGGAACCTCGACTCGACTCTACACACAAAACAGAGGAGTGTAAGTTCTACCCTGACTACCATGTTTATACTTTTCTAACTGGACTTCTCCTTGTAACTCCCTGTGATACTATCAGTTCCACCGCCCTAGGCTATCCTTGGTGGCCGTGCTAGGAGCGGTAACATTTTGCCCTCTCTCGGAGAGTGCAATTCGTCCCGAATTGTTGGTGCTAGCCACGCGTTCGCCTATGAGCTGGTCGCCGATCCGGTCTTGTCTCTTCTCGTGGTACCTGGGAATGTCGCCGAGGAGGTGCTTGGTCTCCGTATATGGCTGCTATGGCTGCACCCACCCCCTTATGGATTAGGTTATGTTTGGACTGGGACGTAATTGAATGTTGATACACGTCATGAACTGTTTTTCCTAGGATCTTGTTGCAAGCAGGGCATTGCACATGGTCAGCTTCAGGATCACTATAGAGGATGACCAAATCTGGGTTTGCAGAAAAATAACGTTTAACCTCTTCAATCGCAATTTCTAACTCTTCCCTGGCTTCTTCCTCATCACTGGCCTGGTCTTCAAGTCCGAAATCTTCCTCTATTTTCTTTAATGCTTCTTTATGTTTCCTAAAGGATTTAGGTCGCGTGGGTACCGTGGGTGTAACCTGACTTGGTGATGCGTGGGTTGTCGGGGGCAGACTTGGTGATGCTTGGGCTGCAGGAGGGAGGCGTGGAGATGGCTGCGGGGTGTCCTCGGGATCCGTGAAGTGCTCCGGGATGTGGACTCTGTCCTCCTGGGTCTCAATGTCGGATATGGCTGCCAAATGATGTTCTTCATGTGGGTGTGCGACAGGGCTGAAGGGCGCGAGCTCCATGTGTGGCAGTGGAGACATGGCCTCGAGTTCCATGTTGTCCCAATCTTGCTCCGATTGCTCCAGCTCCAAGGCGATCAGTGCATCATCGATGCATTGGTTGAAGAATTCTTGCGGGGGTTCCATGGCGGTTTGGGGATGACTACGCAGCTACTGATATGCATTGGATGCAATCAGCTTGGCGGCATTGTGCACCCATCCAACCTTATTGGCCTCGAATGTCTGTGACGCAAGCTCGGTCGCAACTCTCTGCTCTTGGATTTGGGCCAACTCCGTGGTGCTGTGTGAGCTCTGCCCCTAAGATGCCAGGAGCTTGCATCGAGCCAAGTACTCCTGGTTCTGTTGCTCCAGCTGCTTGGTGTGCTCCAGCGCGGTGGTCTTCTCTTTGGTAAGTACCTCCACGCTTGCATGTGTGGCTGCTAACTCGAGTTCGAGATTAGCAACCTGGTCTCGCAAATTAGCTAGATTCTAAGTTGTTTCTTCTTGTTGTTTGCGATGCTCCGTCTGTACCTGCTCCAGCATGCGTTGGGCTTGTTCCTTGGCTCCTTGGATTGCACCTGTCAGTCTGCGTTTATACTTGTCCTCCATGCCCTGATGCTCTTCCTTCTCCTTTTCTGCAATGCGGATCCATTCTAACATCTCTGCTATGTAACTGGTGAGTGCTGTGGTCCTTGTGTGGAACTTGGTTGCCGTGGGTCCCCATGCTGTTGCTGCTGCGATTACTATGGATGTGGCTGTGGCTGTGGCTGGCTCCTCGCTCCTGGAAGTGCAGGATCCCGAGCCGTGGCCGTGGCGAGCTCCCTCTGAATGTCGAAGAATGTTCCCATGAGGGGAGGCCGGTTGTATCTCTTGTGGAAGGCGAGGAAGTGAGCAATATACGTTGTCAAGAATGGACCCACAGGGCTGCTGTAGTCGAGGCGCTGCCGGTACCCTCTCATCTGGTTGAGGAAGTTTTCCTCTACGATGAGACCCCAATTGATCTTTTCCCCAAGGTCAGCCAAGAGGAGCAAGGATAACTGTGCTGGCAAGATGCCATTACAATTATTCTGGAAATACACCTGGGAGAGTACACCACGCATCCTTGAGAACCATGGGTCTTTCATATGATTTCCTAATGCGAAAACATCGTACCTGCTGTCCTTCCGCGGCTCCAAGTTGCCCACGCGAGCTGCAACATCTGGTTGGGGATACCGAGAGTCTTCCTTCCATGCCGTGGCGCCCAATCCATCCCATCCGAAGAACTTGTGGAGGTACCTGCTGGTATACTCCACAAGGACGCCATCCACAACTCCAGCCGGGTGAGTCGCTGACTCGCTCTGGGTGCGCATGGAGTTTACAAAGTCCGTGCAGTGCTTGATATTCACCTTGCCATCGAGCTGGTTCCAGTAGCGCGCTAACCCTGTATCAGTGAGCCAAATGAGGTATGGCTGCCTCTTCCATTCCATGATCATGCGTGGAACATGGAATGGAGGCTGGACCTTGCGGCTCTCCATGGATGCTAACTCTGTGCAGTGTGTCGCAGGTACGGAGCAGTGGCAGCGAGAGAGAGCTGCGGGAAAACGGCGGGGTGAGAGGAGAGATGAAGGGCCGGGGCTGCTTTGAGACGCAATCCGTGTATACTCAGGGTAAGGCGTGGAGAAGGGAGCTGCGAGACATCGAGGGGAAGGATAGTTGGAGAGACGCAAAGAGCAATGGGGGCCGGATGAGTAATTTGGAGCAGTAGCCGAGGCTGCGCCATGGATCCTTGGCGGCCGTGACTGGATGGCTGGGAACTGATGGGGACAGTCTGGCTGGAGTCTTCCCATGGCCGCGCCTAGCGATGATCGTGGCAGCTGGGCCCTATGGATGCGGGGGCTAGGGGCAGTTGAGAATGTCTCCTCGATAGGACTGTCCATGAAGTCTAGGCTATCCTGTAGGCAGATTTGAACTAGGCTTATGTGTATATCCATGATGTCCATGGTTTCCTTGGGCTCGGATATTTCCTCGCATTCCTCCTCATTTTGTGCCTCGGCTGCCATGTTTTTATAAATCTCCCCAAGGCTAAGTGTGGGGGTTGTGTCCGTGGCGACCGAATGATAATGTTTAAGCTTGGTGGAATTAACAATGGTGGCATGCTTATCAAAGTAGTCGTTATTTACCAATAGGACAGTATTGTTGGGAAGCACCAGTTGAACTCGGTACGGTCCATGCCATATTGATTCGAATTTAGTCTTCCTGATTTTTGGGTCTCGTGGGCACCATAAAACTTGATCACCTTTTTCAAAAATCCTAACTGGTTTGGAAGCTTGGAAATACCTTGCAGTCTTCTCCTGTTTGTTTTGAATATTTTTCATTGCAAAAGCCCGGACTTCTTCTAGGTGGTGGATGTCACTAAGACGGGCAGCCAAGACACGATGAGGCGTGTAATCCTTGGGATCCAGGGACTGGAAAGTGGGGGCAATGTATTCGGTAGGCAGTAGGGGTTGTGTACCATAAACCATCTCGAAGGGACTTACTTGGGTGGCTGTTTTAGTGGCCACACGGTATGCCCACAGGGCTGCAGGGAGACAATCATCCCAATCACTCTGATTTGCATGGATGAACCTGCGTAACATGTTTATCAAGGTTTTATTGGTAGACTCGGCCTGTCCATTTCCCTGGGGGTAGTAAACTGTGCTAGTTCTGTGTTTGATGATATGATTATCCAATAAGTCTTCTATCACTGCGTTTACAAAATGGCTTCCTTGGTCGGACACGATCTCCAAGGGACAGCCAAAACGGGTTTTCATATATGAAGGTTGCTGTGACCATGGCCGTGTTCGTTCTGAGCGGTTTGGCCTCAACCCACTTTGTGGTATAATCCGTGGCTACCAAGATGTACTTGTATCCTTGTTTGGTTGCGGGTCTGATGGGGCCAACAAAATCTAGCCCCCAACGCTGGAATGGTCCCAACGGCGGAATGGATTTTAATGGTACGCGGCCTTGATGTTGAAAGTTCGTGGTAGAAATTTGGCATGCATGGCAGTGCTTAACATACTCGTGGACATCTTTGTGTAATGTTGGCCACCAGTAACGGGCAGTAAGAATTTTCTTTATCGTGGTGTCAGGGCCTTGGTGCCCACCTGCAGGTCCGTCATGGAGGATGGCGATTATGTTCTGTTCTTCCCCTGTGGGAACGGAGAGGCGGGTTTCCTGATCGGGTCCGAGGCGGTAGAGCTGTCCTTGAACCACGGTATATGGCAAGGTGGTGCGTACAAAACTGACTTTCCTTGTGCCTGAGAGGCCCTCTGGAGTTACGCCCTGAGTTAGATATCGCATGATATCTCCACGCCAGTCCATGGGAATACTAATTTCAAGGCTAGCAGTTTGGATGTAAGGTTCATTAAAGGAGTCATCAATGCCTTCCTCGGTTGCCTTGGAATCCCGGGAGAGGAAGTCAGCCACTATGTGACGTTTGCCTGGTACATAAACCACTTCAAAGTCATATTCCAGGAGAATCATGATCCAACGAGCTACTCGCCCTGTAACCAAGGGTTGATTTACCAGGTAAGATAGACTGTGATGATCAACCATAAAACGGAACTTGTTGCCTAGTAAATAATGGCGGAATTTCTTGACAGCATAAATCATGGCCAAGGCTTCTCTTTCAGTGGTAGAATAATTCTTTTCTGCTTGGTTTAAAAGGCGACTAGCATAGGCCACTGGTTGATCATATTTTCCATTTAAATTCTGAGCAAGCATGACCCCTAGAGCTATGTTGGAGGCATTTGTATGAACATGAAATGGTTTGGTCCAATCCGGGGCTATGAGAATGGGGGCCCGAGAATAGGCTATCTTGATTTTTTCCAAGGCGGCCTGGGCTGCAGGGGTCCAGTCCTGAGGATACTTGTACTTTGCATGGTTCAATGCTGTGATCGGGGCAGTGATGTGGGCCAACTTCTCTATGTATATTCTGCTGAATTGAGATAAGCCTAATAAGCGTTGTATCCCCTTCTGATCTGTGGGAGGGGTGATGGCTAGGATATCCTTGATTTTCTCAGGATCAGGGAGTTTTCCGTATTTGCATACGATATAGCCAAGGATCACACCAGCGAAGAAGAGGAACATACACTTCTCGGCATTTAAACTAACCCCATTGACTCGGCAAGCTTCAAATATTTGCCTGAGTTGAGAAACATGATCTTTGATCTGGCCATAGACCGTTCCATCATCGAGATAGATTCTGAAGAATCTTTTTAAATAGGGTCTAAAAATTAATTCCATGACACGCTGGAAAGTCATGGGGGCATTTTTAGCTCCGAAAGGCATCCGTTCAAATTGGTATGGTCCCCATTCTGTGGAAAAAGCCGTTTTATTTTTATCATGTTCAGCCATGGCTACTTGGTAATACCCTGAAAAACAATCTAAGAAGGAGTACATCTCGTGTCCTGCTACCTCATCAATAATTTCTTCCATGTATGGCAGGGGATAATGGTCTTTCTTGGTGGCCGCATTTAATTTCCGAAAATCTACACAAATTCTCAAGGTTCCATTTTTCTTGGGAATAATCACCATGGGAGATAACCATGGTGCGGAGTCTACTGGTGAAATGAACTTGGCTTTCAAGAGTTTGTCAAGTTCAGCCTTGACTCGCACTGCGTAATTTGGATTCATTCTGTACCTACATTGTTGAACTGGTGTGGCATTTGGGATCAGATCTATGGTATGTTCTGCTAGTGTTGGAGGTATCCCTTTTAGATCTTCGTGTCCCCATGCAAAAATGTCCTGATATTCATGGAACAAGGCTATCGCGGCTTGCTTGATAGTTTCAGGAGCATCAACATTGATTTTTATATACTTGGGGTTTTCCATGGTTCCTAAGTTTACTAACTCAACCTTGTCTTTGGCACCATGCGACCACCCGGTAACTATTTCCTTTTGCAGAGCTTAGTTTGCAGGGATAGCATTTACTGTTACTGCTTCTTGAGTTTCCTGGGAAAAGTGTGGCGGTATGTCCATTTTGTCTTGCTCAGCTACCATGCTGGCCAAGTGTATTTCAGCTACTGGGATTAGGTCAGGATGGGCTTGGAAAACCAAGGCTTCTTGGGATGGAGAAAGGCCATCTCCCCAATTTGTTCCTGCCTTGTGTCGAATTTGGTTAGCTTTAGCTCTGGTGATGCAGCTATCGACGGGGGTAGCTTGTATGCGTGCGGCGAGCGGCGAGCGGAGAGCGGCGAGCGGAGATTTGGAGAGCGGAGAGCAGAAAATGAGGCCCTAAATCTAAAAACAATAAAGTTCTTACTAAAAATAAAAACTATTATTAGATTATTTGATTATTTTAGGAATATTCTAAGAATATTCCTAGAATATTCCTATTTATAGTAATTAATGATGACCCTATAACCGTGGACTGAATTACAGTTTTTTAATAATTTTTACCAAGTTCCCCTGCCTTTTTTTTTAATATTCCTAAAGTTGATACGACCGATAAACTAACTTTTTGAATCCTATGTCATTTTCTTTACATTACTACATTTCTACCAATCTCATCTACATGGCATTCATCATTATTTATTGATTGTTAATCATTTGAATTAATTTCCCTTCCCATCTTCTTCGATTCTATCCATCTTCTTCGATTCTATCCATCTTCTCAATTCCAATTCTATCTATCTATTCTATTCCTCCATTATATGTTTTATTGCGTTGATGTTAATTGCCATTTCATCTTCTTATTTTGCCATTCATTTGCTTCTTATATATTCTTTGTTCATTTTCAATTTAATATTTTTCTCCCCTTTCAATTTTTATTTTTGAATCATGTTTTCCCTTAATGTACACATACCCTCTTTTAGATGCATTTATTGAGTTTAATTTTTTATTTAAATTTATTTATTTATTTTTTAAATTTTTAAACGAACTTTCTCTAGTTTCCCCTCAATTTTTGGTTTAGGGTATGTTGTTTACAAATCAATGAAAACAGTGTCAACAAACCCAGTCACGCCATTCAGTAGGATGAAATTTGTTTATCATTATATAGTCCAGGTTTCAAGGGCGCCAAGCATCTAGCTCTTGGATATTTAAGTAGTGGCAATAGAAGGTCACTTCCTCTTTGTTCATTCTCTTCTTGAAGCAAGTCCAAGGAAGAGCGTGTTTCGGATATGGAAGATGTCAGGGATACTGCTCTCTCACTTGGTGATGTCGTTGGCCCATTTCATCCGTATGTGGAGGTCGAGGGGGAAGACGAGGCAAATGGGTGCAATGAAGGGCATTCTGGAAATGATGACGTGGATGTAGAATTAGACATGATAGGATACTTATGGCTATAGAAGAGCCAGGTAGTCTCGTAGTACTTCAGGAGGAGCCGATTGTGCCTTTGCTACCTCATGCATACTCCAAGGTCAGGAAGATTCCACCAAGGACTTATTCTAGGGAAGCATTACGTAGAAAGAGTGAAGCTTGTCCATTGTTGAAACGTCCCCGCCTACGATAAATGCCAACTAGGGAATGAGCAATGAATGTCAATGTAGCTTGTCCTGTAGTGTAGCAGGAGGTTGGTAATTATGCTGAAAATGCAAGTGGGATACCTAAACGCATTAATTTCAAAGAATTAAATGGGTTTTGAAATGTATTGATGGCATTAGAATTTAGAACAGTCCAACTGTTTTAGGGTATAAAGAACAAAGGCCATTTGTCCAACTGAATGCTATTGTTACTCAATGTAATAAATGTGAATGACAAAACCTTTATATTGAAATAGGCAATACGAGATTTGCATTGCTGAGTCAGTACAAGGAAAAGTTCAATCACCAATGACTAAGTATCCCCATTAACCACCGGCCACTATGCGAATACATGTCTAAAAAAGTACGCTCCCTCCTCTTTTTTGGCCAAGGGGTGAGTCAAGATTCCACTCTCTAGGACTAGATTGACCTTGTTGAAACTAAAGGTAAGCGCATGGATGAAAAGCTCGGTCTCGGATCACGGTTGCAGACCTTCAAAAGGATGTAATACAAGTGTTTAGAGTACAAAAACTGAATCCTGCCTCGAAACTTAGTCATTGTCTTCTTGAATGCAGGGCAAGTGCAACCAGGCTAAGAGCTGATGGTGATCTGGTACTGTGTGATGGTAGGAGCAATGCCGAAATCGAGCGTGATGATGCAACCATGGCCCGGGTGAGGTATCATAGTGACAGAACGGAAGCAAGCTTTGACTCGGATTCGGAGGAGCCCATGCAGTGTCAACGATGGTTTTGGAGTTGAATTTGGAGTTGAATTCGATGCGAATTTGCTCCGGCACGGGCTCTAAGGCTAGTGGCCGCGGGTAGTCCCCCACTGATTCTTGCCCCGGCCCCGGCTTCACTCTCTCTTGCTTGCCATTGCCCATGATTGCTCTTACACCTCTTCCGCTCAGGTTGCGCCTATTACTGCAAGGAACTATGGAATTGGAGGTTGCAGGTTGGGGTTGTAAGACTGCTTGACGGATCCAAGGCGCCCCTAGAGTAACTGTAGAGCGTACGTGAGTAGGAGAGAAGGAGAAGGTGGTGAGTGGAAAAGTAGCTGCCATAGGTGGCTGGTTTTGCAGCAAAAAGTTTCCGCGAGGGGAACCATATCATATCATTGTAGGAGCACCAGGAGCAATGGGAGGAAAGCCTAGGTTAATGATATGCCAAGTGGAGCCAGCGTAATTGCCCACCAAGATAAGTTTCATCGGAAATGTCTTTGAATGCGTCATGCTAGTGCCTCGGATATGTATCAGCGTAGATGAATTAAAAATGATTCGATCATGGCCAACACTTATCGAGTCTGCTTTTCGGCCAATATTTGTTGATCACTTCATCTTGACTATCCTTGTGTAAGAAGCAGTAGAACGACATTGAGTTGAATTCTACTAAATTTTAGGATTCTGGAGGTGATTTTACTTCGAAGCTTGTTTCTCTTCTTCATGATTTCAAACTTGTTTCCAGATAACTGCCATTCACATGAAACAACAAGATGTGTTTGCAGAAGGATTTAGCCGGGACATGCGTAGCAGATGCACAGAAGCATCTTCATTTCCTTTCCGTGGGTGAACGAGAATTTTCTTGTTTAGCGCTTGAGAATTGCATCACTCATGCTGGGAATTGAGATGCCGAACTGCTTTTGTCCAAATAATAATCTGAATCCAGGCTTGGAATGAGATATCTCAATGCACTGCAAATATCTTTAAGATAATAGCACTTTTGAAGTGAAACCAAAACCCTTCTTTGACATTCTATGAATGTGCATTACAGTACCCTCAAACAAAGAAGAGCCGACAAGCACACCCAGTGACTGGCAACGTACTCCGTCGATAGAAACTATACAACAAGTACGGTTGTTGACTATTGCAATGAAGTGTAATGAACATCTGTTTGTAAAGAACTGATTGTTTACCTGACTTTTTATCTTCCAGTCTAATGGAACAATTTTCACCTTTCGACACAACCTTCAAGACGCCCTCCTACGCCCACTTGTTAATGTCCAAGTCATCCACCCTACAATCAATACAGATCATCAAGGTAACTACACTTCTAGAAACAGACTAATCCACCAAAAGATCCCTGCTGTAAATTCGAAGCAGAGTACCTTTCTGGTGGTCCATTTACTTGTAAGAAGCTGCACTCTTTCTTGAAGGTATCTGTGAAAAACAAAATAAACATGCTACTCCTTTAGCCGGGTATTACAAACAGGAACAAAACCATACTAAGAGGCTCAATATTGTATTTTGAAATCCGGCAAGTCGAATCCTAAAAGTTCCAATGCAGAATGTAAAATTGACAAAACATGATGCATGACTTAGTCAAAACCACGACAATCGCAATGTCTTGTTGATTTCAAACTAAGTAATCCAAAAAACAACACTAATATACACTCAACATCCTTAAAAACAAAGTGATTTCCAACACCTCCCATAAACCACAAATGCAATTTACAGTAAACCCTATAAACACATCCAACTACTAGAAACACACAAACTCCAAAAACTACACAAAACACAAAAGAGATTGTTGAAAGCAAAACCTAAACCCTCTCACTTCACGAAACTCTAAAACCAGTCCACCGAAGCAACAAAACGACTATCTGGTGACAAACTCCAACACCGTCTTCTAAAACCTTGACCAGTGGGCTCAAAAAAAGACCACAACAATCACACACAGCCCAATTCAACCCAAGTACTGAATTTCAAATTCCAGAGGTCTCGCACCATATACACATAGCATTCCTTCACTTGGAAGAGCACCAACTCCGCATTCCTCTCCTGATCATCAACCGAGACGCTCTCCATCCCTGCCGCCATATTTTTGAAATCGCGATTTCCCAATCATGCAACAATCCACTCACCAATATACCCCGATGTACCCATCCAATTGCCCAGATCGACAAACATAACGCTCTCAGACCAATCAATCTGCTTGCTCTACTTGGCTCACAATTCCTCACTCGTCATCGTCATCCTCAGCATTCTTAGCCGGCTCGCCCTCCTCTCCGCATGCGTGTATCCTGAAGCTTCGCCTCAAGCTGACTACTTGCAAAGATCTGTAGACCCCAGTGGAGCCTCACTTAGGCTAGATAGAACGCATATGATCACGAATTGGTCGATAGAAAGGAATTCATAACAGAAGATAGTCTGGTTAGAACAGTACAGTATCTGCCATGACATTATGACGTGGTGTTTTTACTCCTCTACGCTGCCTCTTATGGGCAGCGCGAGAGCTCTCCAGGGGTACTGCCGTTAACGGCAGTACCCTAAGGCTACATTTTTATGTCTTGAAGTTGAGGTTTTACTCTTCAACGCTGCCTCTCATCAATAGTGTGAGAGCTCTCCAAGGGTACTACCGTTGATGGCAGTACCCCAAAGCTCCTATTTTTAATTTTTTTGAAGTTGAGGTTTTACTCTTGAGGCTGCTTTTTAAATTTTTAGTTCAGTTTTAAATCTTCTTTGTTGCCTTTCTGCGGAAGCCCCTGAGCTCTCCAGGGGTACTGCCGTTGACGGCAGTACCCTAAGGCTCATTTTATTTTTTCTCAAGTTGAGGTTTTACTCCTCTATGCTACCTTTCTTCGGCATCGCGAGAGCTCTCCAGGGGTACTGCCGTTGACGGCAGTACCCTAAGGCTCATTTTATTTTTTCTCAAGTTGAGGTTTTACTCCTCTATGCTGCCTTTCTTCGGCATCGCGAGAGCTCTCCAGGGGTACTGCCGTTGACGGCAGTACCCTAAGGCTCATTTTATTTTTTCTCAAGTTGAGGTTTTACTCCTCTATGCTGCCTTTCTTCGGCATTGCGAGAGCTCTCCACGGGTACTGCCGTTGACGGCAGTACCCTAAGGCTACTTTTATTTTTTTGGTTTTAGAATTAAACCCCTTAAAATAGCAGAGGATATTTCTAGAAACGTGCCATTGACAACACAACCTCCACAGCAAATTTATTTCAACAGATCATAAAATGACCAAAAGAAGTCTGAAAAAGGAGTGCCGTTAACGGCACTTCTTTTTAGGCCTTTATCAAGAGTTGAGAAATTATCATGTAAACATTCAATTGGATACTTCAAGTACTTCAAATGGCAGTAAAAAAGTACTGCCGTTAACGGCACTACCTTTGAAGGTCGTCAAAAAATTAATTTTGAGTCCGTAATTGATTTATAAAGGCTATTTTTAGGAATTTGTAGGTATTTTGTGCATCTCAGAGATGCTTTTGGGATATTGCCGTTAATGGCACATCCTTTTTCATGCCTTATAGGTATTTTTGAAGCTTAAATTGTCCTATATTTTGATTTAGTCCCAAGTCACTTAAGCACCACCGTTTTCTCTAAGATATTCTGTTAAAAGTAGTGTTGTTGCTTTGCTGTTGACAAGGCCGTGTAAGGGGTTGAAGTTGAGCACTTTTTAGACATATTGGGAGGTCATAAAAGTAGTGCCGTTAACGGCACTCCCTTTTGACCCTCCCTTCTTATATAATTTTCCTCCCAAAACCGCTCCATGTCTAGTTTTTGCATCCTGCAGAACGGTACTTTGCTGTTGGTTTTCCGTTGACAAGGCCGTCCAAGGTAAAGAATTTGAGCACTTTTTAGACATATTGGGAGGTCATAAAAGTAGTGCCATTAACGGCACTCCCTTTTGACCCTCCCTTCTTATATAATTTTCCTTCCAAAACCGCTCCATGTCTAGTTTTTGCATCCTGCAGAACGGTACATTGCTGTTGGTTTTCCGTTGACAAGGCCGTCCAAGGTAAGGAATTTGACCACTTTTTAGACAAATTGGGAGGTCATAAAAGTAGTGCCGTTAACGGCACTCCTTTTTGACCCTCCCTTCTTATATAATTTTCCTTCCAAAACCGCTCCATGTCTAGTTTTTGCATCCTGCAGAACGGTACATTGCTGTTGGTTTTCCGTTGACAAGGCCGTCCAAGGTAAGGAATTTGACCACTTTTTAGACAAATTGGGAGGTCATAAAAGTAGTGCCGTTAACGGCACTCCCTTTTGACCCTCCCTTCTTATATAATTTTCCTTCCAAAACCGCTCCATGTCTAATTTTTGCATCCTGCAGAATGGTACTTTGCTGTTGGTTTTTCGTTGACAAGGCCGTCCAAGGTAAAGAATTTGAGCTTTTTTTAGACATCTTGGGAGGTCATAAAAGTAGTGCCGTTGACGACACTCCCTTTTGACCCTCCCTTCATATATAATTTTCCTTCCAAAACCGCTCCATGTCTAGTTTTTGCATCCTGCAGAACGGTACATTGCTGTTGGTTTTCCGTTGACAAGGCCGTCCAAGGTAAGGAATTTGACCACTTTTTAGACAAATTGGGAGGTCATAAAAGTAGTGCCGTTAACGGCACTCCCTTTTGACCCTCCCTTCATATATAATTTTCCTTCCAAAACCGCTCCATGTCTAATTTTTGCATCCTGCAGAACGGTACTTTGCTGTTGGTTTTCCGTTGACAAGGCCGTCCAAGGTAAAGAATTTGAGCACTTTTTATACATATTGGGAGGTCATAAAAGTAGTGCCGTTAACGGCACTCCCTTTTGACCCTCCCTTCTTATATAATTTTCCTTCCAAAACCGCTCCATGTCTAGTTTTTGCATCCTGCAGAATGGTACTTTGCTGTTGGTTTTTCGTTGACAAGGCCGTCCAAGGTAAAGAATTTGAGCTTTTTTTAGACATCTTGGGAGGTCATAAAAGTAGTGCCGTTGACGACACTCCCTTTTGACCCTCCCTTCTTATATAATTTTCCTTCCAAAACCGCTCCATGTCTAGTTTTTGCATCCTGCAGAATGGTACTTTGCTGTTGGTTTTTCGTTGACAAGGCCGTCCAAGGTAAAGAATTTGAGCTTTTTTTAGACATCTTGGGAGGTCATAAAAGTAGTGCCGTTGACGACATTCCCTTTTGACCCTCCCTTCATATATGATTTTGCTTTCAAAACCGCTCCATGTCTGGTGCATCCTGTAGAATGGTCTGTCTAACGAAACAAAGTTGAGCACTTTTAGACATCTTGGGAGATCATTGAAGGAGTGCCATCATTGTGACACTCTTTTCTTCCTCTTGTGATATATGTATTTTCGTGCGTAAGTTGTTCAATGTCTTGGTATTGCGTCGTGTGCCAAGCTCGGTTCCGTCTAGTGGATGACGTTGTGGTTGTTGGATGGAGAGTAGTGAATGAAGACTCTGGCCGGGCGTTCACGGAGATGATGACTTTTAGGCCTTTACTTATAAGATGTTCATGGTTTGAAATTTGGTTTAAGCTAAATTCTTAGGGGCATCCTTCCCAACTATCGGTAACGGGAGTCGGTTTGACAAGGAAGGAGCTGGATTTTCTCAACTTAGGGGTGGGCAAGTGGTTAGGATCAAGACGGACTTTGCTTGCCCAATTGCTTAATTTTGAGGAGCTCCTATCTCCCACTACCAAAAATTGCAGCGGATTTAGGAAGAGATAGGGAGGTGTATTTCATAAATAGTAAATTGAATTCATCTGTAATTGAATGGCTGGTCAATTTTGGAGAGATAAATGAGTTTTTACTTTATAAATGCCATTTAATACTGTGATTCTTCTTCTATGTTTGACCCTTGTTCATTATAATTTCCGATTACTCATTGTGCTGCACATATCTATAGTGGATTTCACCTTTAAAAATATGAAGAATCAGGTGTTTGAGATTCATGTTATTACTTGGATGTTTTTTTTATAATTTTTATTTGCGTAGATGCTTCACGATCTTTTGGACACAGTCCCCTAGAAATTTTCAATGCCTCTCCATATCCAGTTTCACTTGAATGCGCTGAAAAGAAATACGTGTATGGAGTGTTGAGATTGGAATACAGTTTTTCTGAAAATCTTAGTTCCAATACTAGAGCCTTACTTGGTTCTCCGCTTCGCCAAAGTATGAATATGGAAATGTTTAAAAACAATCTATTCTGTGAATTTTCCTACAACACTCGTAATTGGAATTGCGTGGAATCTTTTATTGTTGAACCACTGTGCATTTATGAGAATCCACGAGCGCAGTGCAAGCGAAACAAGTTGGCCGGACACTCAGAAGACTGTTAAAGGGTGATTTAGCTTCACCTTTAAAAAGCTAGTTCACTCTCTAGATCTAAAGAGAAACCCACGAAATTTTTATACCCACCTAGCTAGTTCCACTTAACACCATTCTGCTCCTTTATTGCACCAGATTTCTAAGTCTCCTGCCCCTTTCTACTGACATTAAAGCAACAACCCAACAAACCCACATACATTTCCCATACCCTAACATCAATGCATACACTCAATCTACTCAAAAGAGTCTTTGTTTTCTCATTAATATCTGCCTCATACAATCAGTTATGCCCTGTACAGTCCTGTCCTGCCCTCATAACTACTCCTAACTTCTACAACCCCCATTCCAACCTCCATAGTCGCACAAACTCCATGGGGAGAGAGAGAAAGTGAGAGCCGCCAAGGTCTCACTCCTCACTACCCCCCCCCCAACCCTAGCCGCCACCCTCCATCTGTCCGTTTTTCATCCAAGTCAATTTTTTCATCCGACTGTCAAAACTTCATCCAAAACGCAGTAACTAACTGTTTTACTGCTCCTGGCAGTTTACTGTTCCTGCTCATGTTTTACTGTTCCTAGGTAAAAGGCAAAAAATCCCTTTAACAAAGACGACAGTCCATTATGTGATGAATGGCCGCACACTGAGGAACCTCAGTGTCGTTGGAAAATTCAGTCGGATGGAGTCTATGTGTCTCAGTTCAATCCTCCAAGAGGTTGCAAGCTCTTTCTTAAAAAACGTGAGTTCACACTGAATCCATACACATGGCCATTGGTCGAGAGACTTGGCGATTACATGGTTACAATGCTTAATGACCTTGACCATGAATTGATGCTAGTTTACGGACGAGTAAATGGGGACAAGACTGTTAGAACACTTCCATCCCGCATTCAGAGACCTTGTGCAAATGAACGTACCACAGGAGTTATCTTGAGAAGGCATTCACATCCTCATTATATTACAGAATGGAAATGCAAGTTCATTTCTGTAGCAACAAAGAAAATCTGCAAAGATGTATTCATTTGGATACCACTTGATGATCCAACACGCATGACGTGTATTGATTGCGCTTGGAAAGCAAATGACACTGGTATTTATCTAGATACCAGAGGGTGTAACCAAGATAGACCAATATGGGTAAAACAATATGATTGGTCCAAAATTTGCGGATCAACTATGGAAGTGGAGGAAGCAAGAGCACCTATGGAAGTAGACACTGCTGGTTCATCAGTGGAGTCAGAGATTGAAAATCCAAGCAAGCGTCCAAAACTTGACCACACTGAATTGTGACTATAGTGAGCTATAAAAGGTTTTCTAGAATATGCGTTGAAGGATAATCTAACCATTCATAGATATCAATAGATACAAAGTGCAACTCATGTAATTAGCCCGAATGCACATATAATTGAAAGGCTCATAATATACATACATCACTACTCATATACAACTGTATTGCATTCATGATTTCTTAATCACACCAATCTCATCTATGCTTAGGAGAGACCCAAATACCATCACTAGGAATCACTTTCTCTCCCGGTTCCACCCATATTGGTTGATTTCTGTTGTCCATGAGGATTGACCTCAACTAAACTAACTCAATGCAACGAAGTTCACCAAATGACGCTGTTTCTAACCTCTCATTGCGAATCGTATGTGCTAGAATCCAGAAACACTTAAAAATATTCCAGTTCACGTTGAAGCGAAACACTTCGAAGTCTTTCTTGGGAGTCCACTGCCCCTCCGAGTATGAATCGTAATCCCATTTTGCAAGTCGGAGGCAAGCATATTCAGTACTGTTGTCAATCTCACGTCTCCAGAGCTTTGACACAGCACAAGCATTCTCCACATCTTCAAACGTGATCACTATTGGAGGACTACAACTTTGAGTTGTACTAACACACACTGATTCCCAGAGATCAGGTCCATCTGCCATCCGCCAAAGCAGATCCTGAAGAATTGTTTCACAAGCAACTACTTCAAAGGTATTGCTCATTCTCTCAAACAATGCCTATGAATTGCAAGATTCTGTGTATCGATTGATGAGTCCAAACAAGTAGACCAAAAACCTCTATGGTTTATATGGAATTGTGAGACATAAAAAGCTAGAATAGATCTTATCTATAGCCGATGGAATTATCAGTGAAGACAAGCAAATTTGGGAAGGATAAATTTCTGAATAAGTAATACAATTATTGTACACGATTTTTTAGAAATCTCAAGAGGATTTCAATGGCATGCTTTATAAAGTGGCAGAAGCAACGAAGCTCAACTTATTTTTAAATCTATCTTTAAAATTATTTTCTAAAGTATCAAGTGCCAATTATTCACTGTTTTTATCGTATCCTAGATCATAGCAGGAAGATGGATTCCTATTGTCAATCGGCAAGGTATATGAAACAGAAAAAGATGTAGGATTTAAAACAACTTTAGAGGTACATACTCAGGGCAATACGTCATCATGACGTCAGCCCTAATTTTACTTACTCCCTTTTAACTGTAGGTTAAATATGGGTTGGGAGAATTTTTCCACGGAATTACACACAATTACTATAAATTATTCTAAAAATATAACTCTAAATTTAGATACTACCCACGGTTATAGGGTATTTTTTTTTATCAAATGGGTGTTCAAAGGTCAAATCTCTGCTCTCGAATCTCCGCTCGCCGCTCTCCGCTCGCCGCTCGCCGCACGCATGCTAACTTTCCCCGCTATCGACTGGTATCACCATGGTTTTTCCTTGTCTCTGAATTCGGATCTGATTTCTGGACCAGTCGTGGATAGCATTCATATCTCTGAGCCACGGTCTTCCCAGGATGACGGGGAAATTGCTACTATCGGGCATGTCAATAACTACAAAAGTTGCTGGAGTAGATACTCCATGGGTAGTAATAGCCACGGTTGACAAGATGCCCAAGGGTGTTACTGGGGCATCATTTGCCATGCGCAAGATAAACCTGGCCAACTTGGGTGATGGTAACCCTAGTTGTTTTCTTAGATAATTGCTCATAACGTTCACACCAGACCCTCCATCTACTAACACATTTGTTAATTCATGGTTTCCAAGTTGTAAGTGGATTACTGCAGCGTCCGGGTCTAATGTAGTAGCATTAACTTCAACAACCTCTCGATTGACTGATTCGTCCGGGGAGGCTGTTTGTTGTAAGTATTTCTGGAGCTCTGGGCTTAACCTGAGTAATTTGGACAAGGTAATAGTGACATTGGTATCCTCCAAGATCTGGTGCAAGTGTGTGGTATCGAGTGGACCTTCTAGCCCATCTTGTAGGTCTTGCCTGATTTTGGGTAGTCTTTCCCAATGATTTTCTGAAAACGGTTTCCTGTGTTCAACCACATGGTCGTCTGGGGTAGCTCTGGATCGAGTGGTTACCACGGCCGTGCTAATTGTGGATACATTAGTTTCTACTCCATGGACCTCAGTAAGCGTGACTCCTCCTCGTCTAGGTGTTCCAGGAGTCTTCTGATTGTCTGTGGCGCCATGATTCCCTGGGTTAGCACGGTACTGGGCCCATCTCTGGTGCAATTGTGGACACTGGCTCCTTCGATGAGTTACTGATCCACATTCCCAGCACGCATCGCTTCGGCTGGGCTGGAAGGCATCGACATTTATTTCTTCTGGATATACTGCTGCCGTGGTAGGACGTGGACGGCGGTTTTCCTCAGTTCGAGCAGGCGGATTAGCATACCAGCAACGGCCTCCATGGATTTTTCCACAGCTGGAGTAGGGTAGTGACCGGTGGTCTATTTTCTGGTCGTAAACTTGGCAAGGGTAGCAAGGGTACCTGGGTTTTATTTAGGGCCCCTAACTCTCGACTAATGTCATTGGCCGCACTTAAGATATCCTGTAAAGTCTTAACCCCACGGATTACAATGCCTTGTTGAATCCATGGTAACTGACCCTTTTTAAACCATTCACAAAGGTAATCTTCTTCAGGTCTTTGACTTAGTTTGTCAGCAAGTTGTTTGAACCTATCGTAGAACTTGTCTACGGGTTCGTTTCTGTCCTGCGTAATGCTACCCAGAGCTCTTAGCACTTCTGAACTGGTTTTAAGTTTTCTAAATTTGTGTAAAAAACTTCGTTCCATGTCTTCCCAGGATGCATGGGAGTGTTCAGTTTCAAAGTCGATGTACCAATTAATATGGTTCCCTTGGAGCGTGGTGCCAAAGATATTTTGGAGATCTTCAGTGTTAGTGACTCCATTTGTTCGAGCAATAACCTTGAACCGTCTGACGTGCCAATCTGGGTCCCCTGACTCATCAAACAGGGGGTAAGAGATTTTGGGATACTTGGTGTGTTTACTCAGGTCCCCTTGGCTTGGTAATGTGGCAGCGGTATGGTTTTCCCGGGGTAACGTGGTGGATCTTATGGTCTCAGGTAGAGCTTCTGAAGCCTGAGCCATGTTTTGGAGGGCCTCCTGGGTCCTGCTTTCTTGCAGTGTCTGATATTGGGCACTGAGCAGTTCCAACTTGGCGTTAGTGGCTTTGTTCTTGGCTACCAAGTCAGTCATTTGTCGTTTCATCCATACAAATAATTCTTTCGTGGATTCGGGATCCTCCTGTTGAGCAGCGTCTTCTGCTTCATTAATTCGCTCCAATGGGAGCTTTCTTGGAGGCATGGTGAAGGTTTGGTTTTCAAAGGGTCTTTAGAATAACCTCAGCAGACCATCCCCAGCATGGTCGCCAAAATGTTCTCCTGGGTCATGTCATGGAGCTGCGTGAGGTGAGTGTGACTACAGAGATAGGATCGAACTGTTTGGAGAAGGGAAGGGAAGAGAGCTATGAGGACAGTCTAGGGGGCACGGTCGTAGGGCACAGGGAGTTCCTTGGGGCAGGACTGGTAGCCGTTAGTCCTTCCTCAGGTTCGCCTGTAACCACGAACTACCCTGTAAAACCGTGGGTGAGGCGGGGCTCCAGCCGAGGCTCCGTGGATACCGAGTTGTGGGAAGCGTAAGGGAAGTTCCGAGAAGACTCGGCAGTCAGGGACAGGCCAAGCTCATACACAGTATTCAAAACAACAGGCAGAGTAAGGGAGAGCAGAATGGCAAGACAATCAACATTATCAAACCGTAATGGGAGGCAAGGGTTAGGAGAAGGAGTACTGTATTAGATGGGTAGTCCCAGGTTATCCATGAACACCAAGGTTCGGTGCTTACAAGGTAGATGAACTGCTCTAAAGACAACAAGCTGCGCTAAGGAAACTAGCTGTGCCAAGGAAAATAAGCTGCTCTGGAACCTCGACTCGACTCTACACACAAAACAGAGGAGTGTAAGTTCTACCCTGACTACCATGTTTATACTTTTCTAACTGGACTTCTCCTTGTAACTCCCTGTGATACTATCAGTTCCACCGCCCTAGGCTATCCTTGGTGGCCGTGCTAGGAGCGGTAACAAGTGTTTCTAGAATACTAGCTAGATGGGAATATTAGAAATATGATAGTTTTAGCTAATAAGACGGTTGGGAGAAACTAGAAGCCATAACCAGACATGGTGGCACAAGTCTTTGATATCGGCTAGCCGGACGGTTCCGGTCGGACTGCAAGTTTCTAGAATCCGGAAATCTGAAGCCCGGAAATCCGGAAATCTGGACTCCGGAAGTTTGGAAATCCGGAATCCAGAAACTGTTGGACGAATACCGGAACTCAAGAATAGTAGATGGGGCTAGCTCCCACACTAACCGGAACCTCAAAGCCGGTAGGTAGATGTCCAAGATGCCGGAAGTCTGGCTCTTCTATAATTCCGGATCAGGTAAGAAGTAGAAATAGGTAGTTAGAAATCTCCCGACTCTTAATAGCGACTAACGATGGGGCTCAATTGCACCCGGCTATTAACAGGGAGTTAGATATAGTGATTTGTTGTTGTTGAGATCCGGAAGTTTCAGATCCAGAATCCGGAAGTTTCAGATCCAGAATCCGGAAGTCTCAGATCCAGAAACCGGAAGTCTCAGATCCAGAAACCGGAAGTCTCAGATCCAGAAACCGGATCTCAGATCTAGAAACCGGATCTCAGATCCAGAATTCTAGGATCTAGTGGGCCACTAGGCTGCGGGAAATCCGGGTGGAGATAGTACTTAAGCCAGAAGTTTTCCCAAGGCTTGCAGCTTGTTTTTGTATTCCATTAGCTTGTGAAATTCAGAATATGTTTGGAGAAACTGTTGGAGTTTGAGCGAGTGACGGTTGCATAGCAGGTCCATTGTGGTTCCGGTTGGAAGTACCATTGTTGCTGGTAGGATTCCGGAAGTGTGTTTTCCAGTTGAGTGAATCAGGAGAGCGCCCGGAGAGATTGGAAAGGTGTCAAGCGCCAAGTGTTGACGGTTTCCAACATCCGGAAGGAGCCTGGTGACAGGGACAAAAGCCTGACTCGCCAACCGGAAACCGTCCGAAAGGAGTAACAGTGTAGAAACAGTACTTGCAGCCGGACCGGAATGTCATTGTAGTATAGGATTCCGTCCCTGTATCCGGTACTGAGTAGCCATCCGGCCCGGAAGAGTAGACATACGGAAATCATACCATCCGGTTGTTAGAATAGGACCAGTGGGTGTCTAGCCACTTTAAGTTACGCGGCAGTGGGTGTCCAGCCACTTTAAGTCACGGGACGGTGGAGAATCCAGCCACTTTAAAGCATAGAGGGATCAGTGGGAACCGGCCACTAGTCTAAAAAGCCGGAAGTTTGTCCAGTAAACTGTAATAGACGTCCGACCAAGTACCATCCGGTAGGGGATTTGGGATGGACGATAACTAGAGTGGACGGAGAGTAACAGTCCGGAAGCCGGTATCCGGATGGATCCAGATCTAGAGGGTGACAATCCGGAAGTCCACACCGGTAGGGAATCCGGTTGGCTAGGTGCCGGACGGGGAAAGGTAGCTTATTGTCTAATAGAGGGAAAACTATAGGTCTTCGTGGGAACGAACACGGAGTGGTTTACTTTGGAGGGTATTTAGAGTGAATTAAACGCCTTCCGGAGGAATACGGATACCACGTCGTGCTACAACCGTTCTTCAATTTTGCTTGCTGCTGGCGCGCCCCGAGTTCCTGCCGTTTCTCCCGAGTCTATTGTCTTCGCCGCTGTGGTCTGTTTCGTTGCTGACGCACCCCGTGTTGCTGCCGGTTCTCCCGAGTCCACTGTCTTCACCGCCGTGGTGTGTTCCGCAGTTTCCAAACCCTCTGGTTTCGAGGTTGGAGTTGTCCCCTTATCTGCCGTTATGCCGTCTTGTTCTGCAAAAGTCGTGGCTGCAGGGGTTTCCACGCACCCTTCTTGATTCGGGACTCCTGGCTCTTCACCCTCCGCTCCATTACCTTCGCTTTGCCCGTGTCCTACTTGTCCTTGTTGTGTATGATGGATTTTCCCTGCTTCAAGGTGGTGTGTTCAGCCTCAGTATATTGGGTTCGACATAGCTCAGGAATTTCTTCTTCTTGAGGTAGTTGCAGTGTGTTGATGTGTGTTGATATTGGTGTTGTCTTCGTTTGTGGGCCTCTTGGTACTCACTCTCCAGCTCTGCGTTTTTGTTGTTACAGCTGTTGGGTAGGTTGAGTTCGCAGATAGAGCAACGGTTGCAGCAATGCTCAGGCGGTTGACAGCTGAGAGTCTGAATTCTATGATGGGGTTGCTTTTCTAAGAAGGGCTTGGTGATCGCAAGAAGGGCGTAGGAATTTGTAAGTGACTTACAGTTGGTGTGCGTGTGATCTTGAGTAGTGTCGAGGCAGCGGATTTGATGCAGTGTGGTCTGAGTGAGCTCCAGATGTTGGGTGTCAAAGAGTATGTCTTCGTTTTGGTGTTGCAGGTTGGGCTTTGGTCTTCTCTTCGAATGTTGTGAGGGTGTTGATCTTGTATCCTGGTTGTTGTATGTGCTTCGGTATTGATCTTGGATGTCGCATTGAGCTTGAGTTTCGGTGTGGATCTTGTGTGGGCTTCGGTGTTGATGTTCGGTATTGTGGTGTGAGTTGCTGGGCTGATCTTGAACTGTTCAACGTTGATCTTGAGCTGTTCGGTATTGATCTTGGGTGTGAGCTTTGGAGCTGGTCTTGAGTCTCTAGTACTGATGTTGTTTGTATTGTCTCTGATGTGTCTGCACAGGACAGTACTCAACAGGGGGTGAAAGCAAGGAGTTTTTCAGAGAATAGCAAGGACTAGATCTAGTATGAGCTGATGTGTTTGCTAGGCTAGTTGCTGGTGATTGAGGCGTTCTATGATCTGAGTGTGTTCTAGTGTTGTGACTAATAACTAGCCTATGAAGATTGACATTGAAACATATGAAAAGAAACAGATAACAAGAGTATGAAAGTTTATGAAAGAGGGCTCCCTGAGATATTGAGTGCTTCTTCTTCATCTGTGTTTTGTTGTAGGGCAGCGAGGTGGTTCTGCCGATGTGGGGTTGCCAGAGGTATGGTTCTTTCAAGAGAGAAAGAGTAGTATGCCAGATCTTAGGGGAGGAGGAGTAGATCTCGTGTTGCAAGGGGTTATGAGTCCAACACAACTTCACATCCTTGTTCCACCAGCTCACACAGATTGCAGAACACACATTGTAACACTTTGATCATAACTACCATTTCTAGATCTAGATCTGAACTGCTCTATTTCTCACAAAACCTATCACATGGTTATGGCACCACCCTCCTTGTGACTCGTGGTACCTCCTAGCAGTCACCATCTCAGAGCATACCCACCATTGCTGCCCTCACGGAGCTTCAGCAGCGTCTCCTCACCATTGCTCTTGTGCAATCATCCTTATGAACCCACTTCCATATAAAGTAACCATTGCAACTTGAAATTGCTTTCCAATGAAATGAAAGGACCAAGAAAATTTGTGCACATAAATTGGAGTAGATATCACCTATGGTTTCAAAGGAGATTTGTAATTCAAGCATCATCAAAGCTTTGAATGTGGTATGTTTTAAACCTTTAACTCATTAGTTTTATTTGTTTTCATTTTGTTGCATGCATTCAAAATATACGCACATTTAAATGGTTTACACTTTAAAGGCATTTTGTTGTAATAATTCAATAAAAATAATAATTTAGGTTTATAGGTATTATAGAATGATAACGAAAAGTAGAGATATAAGTTTTTGTAGAAATGCAATCACCATGGATATGGTCTAAAGAATAGTGATGTGTTTAAAAGTATCTCTATAATGAGTATTTCCTCAAAGTGGTTGTGATTTGTCTCATATTTAGATTATGATGGGTATCTCCTCGAAGACATGATACATTTCAATATCTATATGATGGGTATTTCTCAGAGATTGTGATGCATAATTTTTAAAATCTCTTCGTGATGGGTGATGCCAAGATGAGTATCTTAACCCCTAAGTGCCCAGGAAAGCCAAAACGGCTTTTTGTTGTTTCGGTCAGTCTAGATAAAGGGGTTACAATTGATATTTTTGCCTAAGATTTTTACTAGATGCTCCTTGTACTGCAAAGTGTATGTGGTAAAATTTGCAAAGCCAAATTCCAATTTTAAGACCTTCATCTATGGTAAAGGGAGGATTTCCCATAAAACCCTAACCTTCACAACCCATCAAAACCCTACAAAAAACCCAACTAGCAATAGTGCTGAAACAATCATACAATGCAGGAAACACTCAAAAGGAGTGGAAAAGTGAGTCAAAACTGTATAAAGAGGGTCAAATCTGCCCCAAAATCATGGTACAGTAGCTCATAAAGACTCCTCAGTCTCTCCTAACTCTGAGTGCACTAGTGAGGAATGATCTCAAAAACCCTAAAATCTGCCTTAAGAGTCTAGCAGAATTCATCCAGTCGGCTCCGACAGAGTTCATCCAGTCGGCTCTGACAGAGTTCATCCAGCCGACTGGATGACTGTCGGGGACAGGGATGAAAAACTGTGAAAACTGCTACTGGAAAGTGGGAAAGGGGAGATGGATAAATCTCCGGTTAACATTATCCCCTTTTTCCGGTAGTTCTGTCCTCAGAACGGCAGGGGAAGAAAAGGTAATGGCCGGAAACATGGCGAAGGAGAAGGAAAAATGAAAAGGAAGAGAAAAATTAAACAGAAACAACAACTGCTATCTACAGACAATGAGCCGTGCCGGAGATGTCGCAGTGCGTAGGGCAGGCTTCATGGAGTCTGGTGGGGCGAAGTCGGCTCTGCTCCGAACGTCTCCTCGTCTTCTAACCATGGTTCGAACAGGGGGTCGCGCTCCTCGAACCGGCGAAGCCACCGCTGCTGACGTGCAAAATCTTCCCGGTGGGCTGTGAGGGCAGCTTCAAGGTCTTGCTGCTTGGTAGTGGCATAGTCCCGGACTGCTCGGCTGAGTTCTCTCGGAGGGAGAGTGAGGGTGGCCAGCTGTAGAGTAAGCCGCTGGTTGTCTAAGATCAGGAGATCAGCCTGTCGAAGGCGAGTGCTGAGTTGATGCTCAAGCTCGAGACGACGAAGGCTTGGCTCAGGTCGGCTGTGATTGGCCGCGGCATTACCTAACTGTCCCTGCAAGTCGGTGACTGAGGCCCGCAAAGTTGTGTTCTCTAAAAGCACGGCCTCATTCGCTGCTTCGGAAACCTGGAGTTGATGTGTAAGGAGGTCAACCTGCCCAGTGAGGTCGGTAAGACGAGATTCGAGGGCCGTCACTCGGTTGGCACTAGAGAGGCGCGTAGCCTCTAACTGGCGAGCCGCTGCTCGTGTCCTGACAAGGACAGTTGCTAGGGCGTTCAGGTTGTTCAGTAGGAGCTGAAAATCTGATGTGGTGGTGGCGCTGATTGGTAGACTGCCAAACGAATCTTCAGGAGGTTCACCAGATGACGCCCCTGACTGTTGCCGGGGAAGATGATTCGATGGAGAGGGGCCAACAGTTGCGCGGTTGGCGGTGCTCGTTGGGAGAGGCTGCGACTGTCCGGTTCTAGGGTTGGTGGCCGTTCCTGCCGCGGTTGCAGTCGGCTCTGTCGGTGCTGCTGTGGTGTGGAGAAGATGACTCCAATCAAAGGGCGGTCGCCAGAGGATGATTGCTCCACGTGTCTCGTTGAGAACCGCCGCATCCTCAGGTTGAAATCGGGGTGTAGTCGGCAGTGTTGGGGGCGGGGCCGAGTTGTTGGATGGCGTCGGGGATGTGGGTGGTTGCTGATCCATCGTCAGTGACTCACTCGAAGAGCTGCAGACACGCGCAAGGGGTACTCGCGAGGGTGCTGTAGTTCGACCGACCACGAAGAGCTCAGAATCAGAGGAAAGAACAGGAACTACAGGAACAGGGGTACGGGACCGAAGGGGGTACCGACAAGAGGGAGATGCCGTAGCCATCAGGGGGGTGGTGTGAAGAGGTTCGTCCAGGGGCGGAGTGGGATCTGTCGGTTGGGGGCGGCTGTGTTCTCGTAGGAGGCGGCGAGACGGCCGACCAACGTCAGAAGACCCCTCCTGAGATTTGGAGGTGGGGGTGGTGGCTGCTGGTAGAACCGCCGAGGCTTCAACAGTTGTCGGCAGGTGGGCTCCGCTCGTTTGGTCACGCAAAACCGAGCTACTGGGGTGCGGTGGTCGAGGGTCGCTGATTGGGGCACCCTCGTGGCTACCATCCAGGGTGTCCTTGCTCGAAGAGATGGGAAGGGGGGCGGTGATGTCCTCACGCTCGGGAAACCAGGTCGACAAGATGGCGTCCATCACAGCCGCTCCTCGCAGGCGCCGTACACCCGGGGCTTGAGAATGTATGTAGACAAGGTGGCGGCGAAGGTTAGTCAGCACAAAGTGGGACCAATCAAAGGTTTTATCTTGAGCGCCCGCCTCCTCTGCTGCAAAGAGGTGCTCTAAGGTGTCGTTGCTCACGAAAATATGGCGCCCCTTAAAACCGATGGCGTCACCGAGGGCCTGAACTCGAACCTGGTAATCAGGAAGAAGGGCAGTGACTCGGTTACCGTCATGTTTGTGGTCGGCTGCGCTGAGACCGTACCTGGAGTATCGGCGATGGAAACCATGGACGGGCTTGCGACCCGCCAAGTCGGTGCCGGCCTCAAATCCTAGGGCAGCCCGGATGACAAAGGCTGTGACCTCCACTGGTTTACCCCTAACCATAGACCGTATAGGCCCTCCAAGCTCGGCAGCAGGTCGGCGTTTTCCAGGAGGTGGCTGCACATACTCAAAGCCTTCGACGAAGTCCAATATCAGCTCCGTACGAGGTTTAGGCCACTTGAAGTTATAGAAAACTTCAAGGCTGGTCTGGGCAGCCCAGTCATCATCGGACATAGCTGTCCACGCAGTCCAGCAAGTGAAGGGCTCGAACTGAACCTCCCAGCGCCGACGTGCTTGCTTGGTAACACAAATCCGTTTGGGGGCGCGTCCATCAATCGGTGTGAGCTTGCGTTTCGCCCCACGACGCTGAGTCTCAGAAGACGGAGCAGTGACGCCTGTCGGTGGAGTAATCCCTGGAGGTGGTGGGTCAGTCGCAGAAACTGTGGCTGGAGTGGTGGCCGGAGCAGTCGGCTCATCGTTGTCGCTCCGGGCAGGGGCTGTTGGCGCAGGTGGTGGTTGGCTGGGACCGCCGACCTCCATGATCTCCTGACAGTTGGCCGGATGAAGAACTCCACGGCCGAAATACCGCTCTAAGGTGCCAAATTGCCCCCGTCTTCTGCGTCTGCCTAGACGTGACTGCCGGTGGGGGGCCTGGGCGGGGTTGGCGATGATGAAGTCGGCCCTGTCAACACACGGCACCGAGCGCTGGGAACAGTATACAGGAAAATCTAATGTGTCTGAATCACTACTACTATGAGAAGAATACTCAGAGGGTTCAGGAGGGTGAAAACGATTAGTGGCACAGAGAGAACTAGCTGAGACTAACACTGGAGAATCGGCAATGGGAGATGGGGAGAGCAACTGAGCCGACGGGGACTGAAACCTAGGGTTTAGGAGTTGGTGTGAAAATACAACAGGATCGGAAGACCTAGAATGTGCAGACAAAAATTGAGAAGGGCCACGGAGGGGGCTCGAAAGTGGCTCGGTCTTGACATGTAAGGGTAGCGGAAGTGGAACAACGCAATTGCTGACCGGAACCCTAGACAGAGGTGACCGACCTAGTGCTGCAGACAAGACGGGGCAGCGAGACGATGGCACGACCGAGACAGTAGAACCTGGAAGGAGCTCGCAGCTGTGACCACGAGCGCGGAGAGAAGAGGAAGAAGCGCCCCCTGATGATGTCGGCACCGCTGCGACTGAAGATGTCAACTGCTGAGGGCAACCCGGGGAAACTGGCTGCAGCAAAGGAGATGGCGCAGTACCCGATAAGGTAGCAGCAGCCGAGAGGAGCTCCAAGTCGTGAGGGAAGACGATGGTGCGGGGGGGGGTAGAGGGAAGGTGAGCAGTGGGGAGAGATGGGCACAGCACGAGCAGAAGAAGGGGAACGGGGGGGGAGGGGAGCATCAGGTGGGTAGGAGGATGGGGAAACAAGAGGGGGAAAGGGCGGGAGGAATGACTGAGGGGAGTGAATAGCGGGGCGAAGATGCGGAATGGAGCCAAAGAGAGTGTCCGGCCGGTGATGTGAAGAAGGAAAGAGGTCGGGGCAGTCAAAAAGAGGCTCCACCGAGAAACACCCTACCACCGAGGTGAGTTGGAAGGGTTTCTGGGCGCCATTATGGTCGAGTGCTGCGGGAGGTTGGCAGGAGACTGAGCTACGAACTGGGCTCGATGGTAGTCCGGAATCCGCCATCACTGCCGAAGACTTAACTGCGCTGGAGGAGTTCACGCCGCCGGGTAATGTAGCTCCACTTAAAGGCTGTCCGGCGGAGGAGACCGGTGTAAGTAGTGGCTCATTAGGGTTTGTGAAAGAACCACGTGGCAGCTGTTTAGGACCCACAGTGACTAGCTGATCCTCCGAGTAAAAGCGATATGGTTTAAGCTTATTGATGTTCACGATAATTGGGTTGGGCTCAAAATGCTCCTCAGTCACCAATAACGCAGTATTATTGGGGAGTCGGTACTGCACCCGATAAGGCCCAAACCACCTGCTCTTAAACTTTCCAGCGTGCTCCTTTTCACCCTTGGGGTACCATAAGACATGGTCTCCCACTTGAAAATCCTTCTGCCGGTAATGCTGTTGGCTCCACAGAGATCGATCCCACTGCCGACTTCCTGACTCTGCCTGTGCAGCCAATCGGTGGCTGTCGAGCTGCTCGAGGTCGGCTGTGCGGGCTTGTAAGACTCGAGTTTGAGTAAAGTCAAGCTCGCCGTTGGTTCTACGGGTAGGAACAGTGTACTCCGTAGGCATAAGTGGATGTAGCCCGTAGACCAGCTGAAAAGGGGTATACCCAGTGCTAATCTTAAAGGCGGTCCTGTAAGAGAATAGGGCAGTCGGTAAATGCTCATCCCAGTCAGTCCTGTTGTCACTGACAAGTTTGGTAAGTATCCGCCCTAGAACCTTGTTGGTCGATTCTGCTTGTCCATTGCCCTGTGGATAGTAAGTTGTGGATGTCCGATGCTGCAGGAGGAAATGTTGTACCAGGTACTCGATGGCTTCGTTGATGAAGTGAGTGCCCTGGTCACTGACCAGAGTTAGAGGACAGCCATAACGGGTCAGGATATTCTCATACAGAAACTTAGCAGTGACAGCCGCCGTATTCGTACGGAGTGCCTTAGCCTCCACCCACTTAGTCGCATAGTCGGTTGCGACCAGAATGTACCTGTTACCTGTCTTGGCTGCTGCTGGCTTGATAGGCCCCACAAAGTCCAAACCCCACTTCATAAACGGCTCTGCAGGTAGGCTGGTGACTAACTGGGCTAGTCCTGTGTTGGCCAATCCTCCGACCCGTTGGCACTTGTCACAGGCCCTGCAATACTCTGAAACATCCTTATGGAGGGTCGGCCACCAGTATCCAGCATCTAGAATCTTCCTGGAGGTGATATCCTGAGAGAAGTGGCCACCTGCGCAGCCGTCATGCATCTCCCTCATTACTGTATCAGCTTGAACAGGATCTAAAACCCGTCTCAGTACCAAATCCTGCCCCTTCTTATGTAGCACTTCATCGAGTAAAGTATAAGGGAGGGCCCGTAACAGTAACTTCCGCTTGTCATCCTTAGGCATAGTGGCAGGCGGCTCTCCAGTACGCAAGTAATCCCGGATGTCTTGCAACCACTCAGGGGATACGTAGAATAGGCCAGCATCAGGAAGCTGGTCAGGAACTCCTGTAGGTGGCTCGCCGTTAGGAAGTCGGCTGAGTAAGTCGGCTGCGCCATGCGTCCTACCAGGCTTGTACACCACTGTGAAATCATACTCCTGAAATAACAAAAGCCATCGGGCAATCCGTCCAGACACTTGAGGCTTGTTAACCAAATACACAAGAGCCATATGATCTACATAAAAAACCACCTTGTTCCCCAAAAGATAATGACGATATTTTGTAAGAGCATAAACCATAGCCAGGGCTTCCTTTTCTGTGGTGGTATAATTCTTTTCAGCAGAATTAAGCAATCTAGAAGCATAGGAGATCGGCTGGTCACACTTCCCTGTCTGGTTCTGAGCCAGCATAGCCCCGACGGCTATGTCAGAGGCATCTGTATGGACATGAAACTCCAAATCCCAGCGGGGGGCAACCAGGATTGGTGCCTTAGTATATCTGTCCTTGATCTCCAACCATGCAGCTTCACACTTGTCCATCCACACAAACTCTTCGGATTTTCGCATCAGTTTGGTTATTGGCTCCATAATGTGAGCATAGAATTTAATGTAAATTCTGTTGAACTGTGCAAATCCGTTGAAAACCTGTACGTCGGCTCCGTGCTGTGGTCGGGGCATCTCCTGAATAACTTCAATCTTCTTAGGGTCTGGCATCTTGCCTACCTTAGAAACCACATGGCCTAGTATAATGCCAGAGGTGACCAGGAATACACACTTCTCTGGATTTAAACTGATGCCATACTGTCTGCACTTCTCGAAACATAGGCGCAGTTTCTGTAAATGGTCGGCTAGGTCGCTGTACACTGTGAAGTCATCAAGGAATAGCTTCATAAATCGCCCCAAGTATTCCTTGAACGCTTTGTTCACAGCCCTCTGATAAGTCGGCGGTGCATTAGTCAGGCCGAAAGGCATGACCACCCAGACAAAGGCGCCCCATTCCGTGATGAAGGCAGTCTTATGCCTATCCTCAGGAGCAATCGAAATCTGATAGTAACCAGACCGACCATCCAGGAAGGAGTACATCTCATAACCTGCCACAGCATCTAACACCTCTTCAGTAAACGGTAGAGGGTAAGGGTCCTTTTTTGTAGCAGCATTTAATTTTCTGTAGTCAATACAAATCCTTAATTGACCATTTTTTTTAGGAACAACAACAATGGGTGAAAGCCAGGTTGCTTCCTCGACTGGTATGATGAACCCTGCTGCCAACAGCTTGTCAATATCCTGTTTGACAATGCTAGCATAGTTCGGATTCATCCTGTAACGGGCCTGATGGATAGGTGGAATGTCTTTCTCCAGCACAATCCGGTGCTGAGCTACCGATGGAGGTATGCCCTTCAAATCCTTGTATGTCCAGGCAAACACATCTGTATACTCCTTCAACAGGTCCTCAGCTGCCTTAGCCATGGCTGGCTCCAATTGAGCTCCAATCTTCAAGATCTTGGGAGACTCCTCAGTGCCAACATTGATCTTGCGTAACTGCTCCTCTTCAGTCAGGTTCCATGCTGCCACCTTCATATCCCCTAGCTTGTCTCTTACAGGTGTTTCATCCACCGGCATGTCACCCTCCGTGAAGGTATAAAAGTGTTCTGGGTAAGTGGCAGAATCCGGAACTGGTGTAGGTACCTTCGCTGAGTCGGCGGTGCCCAAGTCGGCTCTTAGGTCGGCTGTGGTACAGTCGGCTTTGCGAAGGTCGGCTGGGGGTCGGTTAATTCCGTTGTTAAGTGGAAGACACAAACCCTCCGGTAGTGTAATAGTCCCCACTGCGAATATATCCTCCTCTGTCCTCAAAAACCGATCCTCCTCCTCGTCCGTCAGCCCTTCAGCTAAATTGTAACATACCAGTACTTCTGGCAGCTTGGGCAGGGGACCTTTTCGTTGGTTGATAGATATCGTCTTGACTGTGCCATTGCCCCGGATAGTAACCAGTTTGTTTCCCCAATCATGTGTAACCTTTGCATCTATGAGCCAAGGACGGCCCAGTAGCATGCTGTAGGCTTCGTTGACCTCCTTGTTCCTGATAACAGTCAGACTGATGTTGTACGGAATACCATGGATGTGAATCCGGACATTCCTTATCAACCCAACTGGCTCCACCACGGCCTGATCAGCCATACGCAATCGATAAGGTGCTGGTGACGGCTCCTTCAACCCCAACCGAATTCTCTCCTCCTCAGTAATTAGGTTGACTCCAGACCCTCCATCCAGGAGTACGTTATCCAATGTTAACTGCCCCACCTGCACAGAAATGACCGGAAGGCCTCGATCAATATCTACTGCACCAACAACCAGGTTAGGGGGTACCGATGATCCCTGGGGATTCTGGATATCCACTGGTGTTGTTGTAGGCTGTGTCTTTGTTGAAATCTGCTGATGCTGAACCGGCTCAAATGACAGTCTATGCTGTCTCTGAGTATTGGGAAATACTTTCGCTCTGACATACTCAGTAAGGTTGGGGGCCACTTCGAGCAGTTCCCCCAAAGACACAGTAATGGGTGTCTGTAAAATCTGTCTGCTCACAGTCTTAACGGCTGTTGAAGGCTGGGAAGTAGTCGGCTCTGTCGAAGTCCCAGTCGGCACCAGCTTGGGTGTCTCCTGCAAGCAGTCCGCATCAGGAAACCCTGCCCAGTCACTATCTAGTACTGGTCCATCTGTAACTGTGGGTGTAGAGTTGTCCACATTTGCTTTTTGAAGCTCCTCTTCCTTTTGCTGTGCCAACTCATTCTCCCGATTAATCTCCTCAGTTAAAGCAATGAATTCCTTCCGGAGCCGTTCTTCCTTCTCCCAGTCTGCCTGAGTCTTGGGCAGTCGTGGTTCTGGCTCTTTCAGTTCCTTATCTTCCAGTGGAAGTCCGGCTCGCACCCTAGCCGCCCTGGTTAGTATAGTGGCCACTTCAGGGTTATCCAACTCCTGCAACTCCACACTGTTGACACCAACAGAGTTAGTTCCTAGCTTTTCAGCAGCCAACATTTGCTGAAACTTTAGACGTAAATGGCAATTACGCATCTGATGGTCAGTGCCCAAACACAAGAAGCACCCATCAATCCTGCCAGCTCCGCTGTTTTGATATCCTCCAGGTCTACTGTTGAACTGTCTTCCTGAGCCACTAGTCGGCTGTGTAGCCGATACTTCGTGAACTCCTACAGTCGGCTTCCCATCTGCCCTGGGTAGCCTGTTGTTTGGATTATCTGGGTTCACGAAGCAGTATTTGTCTTCATGCCCAAATTTCTTGCATACCGTGCAGAACCTGCGGTTGACTGTCTCCACCTGATCTGCCTGGGCATTTGCAGTACTGGCCCGACTATTAGTCGGCTCTGTCCTCTTGGCCTGAAAGTATAACTTCTTCCCCGAAGCATCAGTACAATTAGTCTCACAGCGCCTAGCCAACTCCTTCAGTTCGGTAAGAGTGTTTGCTGTGGACCCACTGGTAGTCACCTTCAAGTAATCAAGAAGACCTGCCCTGAAATATGTGAGCTTGAACCCTTCTCCCACTTCTGTCTGCAGGCACTTGATCAACTTCATAAAACGTTCATAGTAATCTTGTACCTTCTCTCCCTCACCCTGTTTGAAGGTCCTGAGAGTCATATAGACCTGCTCATCTGAATCCTGCTCTCGATATCGCAGTTTGAAAGCTTCCTTAGCCTCTTCCCATGTGCAGTAAAGATGGTGATCCAGCCAATCATCAAACCATCTCTGGGCTTTATCCACCAGAGTCGTCCCGAACAGTGTGATAATCACTTGTTCATCAGTTTCCCCATTGAACCAGGCACATTTATCGAAGTAGCGGAGATGGGCATCTGGATCACTACCTTCCTTGTAGGCTCTGTACGGCAACTGCTTCCGTTGAGTACTGACAGGGGGTCGGGGAGGCGCAGAGGTGAAGTCGGTTGTGCGGGCTGTGGGCACAGCAGGAGGTCGCACGACTGATGTCACTGGGGGATACCTCGGAGGTTGTGGAGTAGGTGCAGTACTGTGAGGGCCTCCGGGGACAGTAGCTGGGCCGTAGCCTGCTGGGGCAGAGGATGAGGTGTGAACTGCAGGTCTCCCCCCATAAATTACTTCAGGGACGGATTCCCCAAAAGTGGGCTCTGCTATTCTGACAGGGATTTCTGTATGCTGAGTCGGCTGGGCAGAGTGATAGGTATCACCTGTAAGGTGATCCACATAGGCAAGCGGTCGAGGGACTGTCGAGGGAGCTGTAGTTGGAAGGGGTCCAGGTATCTTTCTATCCTCTGGCACCTCCGGAGTTGGGTCGGCTAAGTAGGGAGTCCTGACCGGAATCCCTTCAGTCTGTTCCTGTTCGCGCTCCCGTCTCTGTTCCTCCCATAGATCGTACAGCTGCGCTAGCTCCTGCCTTTCCCTTTCCACCCTTTGTTGCTCTCGTTGTTGTGCCGCTAACTGCTGGGTGGCTAACCTCTGAGCTGTCTCCTGGACCCGTCGGTTGAACTCAAGCTCCCATGCAGTCTGAGACGGTTCTGGCGGCCACTGTGGCTCAGTATGCCAGTGATGTAACGACGCCTCGCCCGAGGGTGCCGCCTGCTGTAAAGCTTCCAATTGCTGGAGGTATTTACCTGGATCAGGCCTGCTGTGAGTGTGGGTCGTGGAATGCTGTTTGGCCCTCTCTCTTCTAGCTTGTAAGTCTGCCTTGAATGCTTCCACAGCCCGCCTGTCCTCCTCTTCTTGCTCCCACTCAGCCCGGAGTCTGAATTCGTCCAAAAAATGAACATTCCTGCTGGGTCCACCTTCTATGGGATTTGCCAGTCCCTGTTCCTGAACTGATCGACTCTTGGTCTCTTCCAGCTTCTGCTTCAAACTCTGAAAAGCAGCAGGTAAGGTTTCTGGAGTTTGTGGCAGATGTGCAGGAGAGACTGGTCTGCTGCGCCCCCGCGTTGGCTCTGTGCCCGCGTCGGCTCTGCCAGTGACTGTACTGGGCCACTGGGTTGGTTCTGCGAAGACCTCCTGCGTCTGTCTGCGTTCTTCTCTGAAGGTGTTGTAATCATCTGCAGCAGTGGAAAATTCCCTCCTGAATGATGATGTCCTCTTCATATCTTGATACTTCCAAGGTGTACTAGTTGGGTCAGGCTGGCGGCTCAGCCTATCCCCTTTTTCGAACTGAGTCTCCCCTCCAAATCTGCTCTCTCTGGTTCTCCCATCTGATGATGACAGGTCGTTTTCCACCTCCATGTCAATGAGTTCTCCTACCTGCTTAGCCGCACTGCCCTGTGAGCTAAGTCGGCCATGTCCTTCCGCTGGAGTTGGCTCTGTCACCCGTTCATCCCGTTGCATGTAGCGTCTGAATCGTTCTCTGGCCTGCCTTTCTGCTCGCAGGTCATTTTGGTCCCCCTCCTCCATGGATGTTGGTTGTTGACTGTTGAGTTGTTCTGCTGCTTGTATGGTGCTACTTGCCTCTGCTGTTGACTGATTGCACTTCTCCCTTCACAGTCAGTCGACTGTTGACTGTCCTGAGTCTTCCTGCCAATACAACACTCACAGACCGCAGCCCCCTAGCTGTGTGGCCCGGTTAGTAGTACCATCTTTTTCCTTACTGAAAATTTTTACTGAACATGTTCTGGGGTATACTTCCCAGCTGTTTGCTATCCCCTTTTTCGCAGTATATTAACTCCTACAGATTTTAATCCTGTGGTTAACTGTCCTTACAGTTTTACCTAAAACACAATTCAATTGCAGACTCACGTACTCCACACTATCCTACAGTCTGTCCAGGTCCCAACTTTGAGATCCGCAAGGCTGACTGAGGTGTCAATCGATATACCCAAATTCAAAATTCAAATTCCTTAACAGCAATTTTTCTGGATCTGTAACTTTGAATCTAAAATACTAGGGTTACAGTGACTTACCTTCACCTCCTCTCCCGTGATGAGGTTGCAGATCGGCCTGTATCCCCTTTTTCGATCTGTGAACTGCCCTCAGTTCACTGTGGTGGGTGATTAAAATTCTGCCTCTCACAAAATGTCGCAGCACCTACGCCCTCCAGTCTGCAACAGATCCGCTCTGCTGTCACTGCGCTCTGGACGTGTGCTGGTCTGCCTCTGTAACTGCACCAGTGCCTTCACCTTGGAAACACCTGAGTACTTGTTGTCCTCTGTCTACTGCCCCAGTGATGTTGAGTGAAACACCAAAGATTCTGCCAGTGCTGATGGTGCAGCCTGCCCCCAATGCAGACACTTGCAGTGACTCCCAACACCCAATCAAAAACTGTGCAGTCTGTGAACTGAGAATGAACAGGTCCTCAGCACTACTAGGAGGTCGTCACAGCTCCTGCTGCACCCCTGCAGCCCTAATGAGTGTACTTTCTAACCCTTCTAGTGTGTGGACAGCCCCCAAACAGCAGGAGATTCACATGGAACGAACTAGAGCATGGTCGCCAATGGTAAAGGGAGGATTTCCCATAAAACCCTAACCTTCACAACCCATCAAAACCCTACAAAAAACCCAACTAGCAATAGTGCTGAAACAATCATACAATGCAGGAAACACTCAAAAGGAGTGGAAAAGTGAGTCAAAACTGTATAAAGAGGGTCAAATCTGCCCCAAAATCATGGTACAGTAGCTCATAAAGACTCCTCAGTCTCTCCTAACTCTGAGTGCACTAGTGAGGAATGATCTCAAAAACCCTAAAATCTGCCTTAAGAGTCTAGCAGAATTCATCCAGTCGGCTCCGACAGAGTTCATCCAGTCGGCTCTGACAGAGTTCATCCAGCCGACTGGATGACTGTCGGGGACAGGGATGAAAAACTGTGAAAACTGCTACTGGAAAGTGGGAAAGGGGAGATGGATAAATCTCCGGTTAACAATCTAGAAATTTTAGATTTCAAGTCCAAAACGGGCAGCTTAAAATTAGGTATTTTTTTTTAAAAAAAATTCTTGAAATATGTTCACAACCAAATCACCATTCAAATTCGACAGAGACCCAAGTCAAAAAATAAACCAATTTTACAAGGGCAGCCTCCAAAAATTACAAAGACAAGCTTCAATATTATCAATAATTTTTGAATTACTTCTTTCAAAATTCGTCAAAATTTGAGATTTTGGAATTTTTTAAAAATAATTTCACAAAAAAATCAAAAACTTATAAAGGCACCTAACCACCGTTCAGATTTCTCTAAAACCAAAAATACGTGACGTCATGCATGTTTTACTATATCGACGTTTTCAGACCTGCTTCTAGAAAACAATTTTTATGAGAGCCAAAAAAAGGAATGAGTCTCTCAAAATTTTCCATGGATGTACTCAACTTGATTACCTACATGGGAAAAAATATGACCAAAATTTTTGGGGTAATAGTCTTCAACTCCCCCTTTGCACCATTTTGACTATGTCATTTAGCTAATGCCCAAAAAAAGTTTTGCTGCAACTTTGAATATTATAATCTCTAAGGTGGTAAACATCCAATGGCTGAAAATAACTTTGAATATTATAATCTCTAAGATGGTAAACATCCAACGGCTGAGAATTTTATCAGTACTTCTAAAGAAGGTTAAGTACAAGATCTTACGGCTGTATGTCTAAAAAAAGCAAATTTGTTTGGATCAAATTGTTGTTTCTACAAGGTGGTCAAAAATCACTGTTTTGGAGGTTTTGAGAGCCAAACATGCTTAGGCACTTAGGGATTAAAGATGACGATTGAAATCAAATTATCTTCATAATGGATATCATCTAGGGACTTAGGAGGTATGTCCAGGTGTGCTTCTTCTTTTGATTGTTTCAAAGATTTGTGATATAACTTCATTTGGGCCTATGATGGGTATTGGCCGAATTTTATAGTGTGTTACTGGAAGTTGTTGTGTCCTTGCAATTCCTTTTCTTTTTTTTTCTTTTAATTTTTATGGGACCTTGAGGAAGCGCTTACGCTCCCAACATTGGGAACGTCGGCGTTCCCTAAGATCCCAATGAAAATTACACGTTCTCAATCTATGTATCACTAGCTAAACAATTATCTAAGGTTTAGGGGATTGGGTTAGAGCGTCTATCTACGGCATCTGAGGTCGCGAGTTCGAACCTCGCAGCGGTCTGTAAGTGCTGGTTGGTACTTCTACTTCTTCCGTCTTTTTAATCAGAGGTTTAGTGTCATGGTTCATTGCTTCATTGGTTTTGTTTATTATTTGGATTCTTCTCATGAAGAAGGTTTGTTCTTCATTTAGTGATGGGTTATGAATGGGGAAGAGATGGAATCTGAGATGAGATGAGGAAATGGTTTAGGGTTTCTTATATGGTGAGTTATGCCATGGGGCTGCTTTCAGGAGTCTGGACTTTGTTGAATGATGGGTTTGGGTTTGGGTAGTGTGCAGTATGGACTGTATACGAGCAAGTAGCCATAGCCTGCATGGATGTTCATGCCCTTGATGCTGCTAAGGTACGATCGTTCATATTGGGAGATGTTGCTGAAATGAGTAATTTTTTATACATGAAATTGTGTTGAATTCAGATTTAGCTTTTTAGGCGATGAAGGATTTTAACAAGTTTGGGAGGTTCTTGTTCGTGGCACAAGATATTTGGTAAAGTGTAATGTTTGTGTTGGGCATAGAAATGCGTAAATGCTTTGGATACAAAATTTCCAGACAGTATGCAAGTTGGTAGGTTCCTATCAAGGTAAAGGAACATGGTGTAATTGGAGACTTAGGTCCCTCATAGTCTTTAATCTCATAATGCTAGCGCAAATATTGGCTTCTAGAAGCTGAATTATTTGTAGTGTCCCCACCTCACACCCAATTTTCTGTAGTGTTCATTGGTGAAGTTTAGCCTTTAGTAATTTACAACAACAATAAGACTTGAACGGGAAAAGGTATGAAGAACTCAAAATCAAGGATTATGTACCTCTTTCAGCTGCAAGAAAGATCGCAGTCATGCTATGTCCCACATTTCTTCACACTTTTCCAAAAGGGTCTATCTTGATGTAACTCGACTATCCTCTAGAACAGGTTTGTAGGTGCTTGGGGTTTCTGCTATTGGGCCTCAAGCAATTGCGTTGCATCTGATACCGTAATCTTGGGAATTAATTATATTGTGTAGTCGTTTCTCTTGCTTCTGTATAAGATTGTCAATCCTTCTTGATTAGCAATCTTTTGATAATCCAGACTTGGTGACCACTGCAATTACACAACCTAAGGCGACGTCATTTTTTGGTGCTACAATGAAATTCCATGATAGTTTTGCTGTTGATTTTTGGTACTTTTGTTCTGTTCATCCTACTCTTCTATCAAAACTTGAACCTTGAAATGCATAAAAGAACTATTTTGAAGGAAGTTTTTTTGCAGCATACTGTTAGTTCACGGAGTCTAGTGCAGGAAATTGCGGAATAAATTGTTGTATTAAATGGTTTCAAAACTATGACATGCTTACACTAATCAACTTTTATATCAACAACTTGCTATGTGAAATGATGTCCATTGCCACATTGAAATCTAAAAAAGAGCTTTCTTGGAAGCCTTTTACGTAGAGAATGTGGTAGGACAAATTACATCGTGCAATTTTTCAACCGTTTTGGAATAAAAACGTCAGTTTTCAAAAACACTATTTTTGCACCTAGTTAAATGAAATGAAGGAAATAAAAGTCACATGAATGACTTGAATTTCATTTTCAAAATCCTTATTTGAAGCCAAAATTCCATTCTAGCTTAGAAAATGAGAGGAGAGGCACAGTAAGCCAAGTTTAGGTAAATGAAGATTGAGATAGTTGAGATTTTCAACCTTCAATTGGAAGTGTTCAATTCAAATATATAGGTTGTAGAAGCAATTGAGTTTAATCAACCCTATTGAATAGAATCAATTCAATTGAGAATTTTCATCCTCTAGTTCAATGTTTTTTTTTAATGGTGGAGCGGACATAAGTTAAAATTATTAGGTGAAAAAGATATCATTACTCATCAATGAGCATTTTAACTTTAACAAATAATAGTCATTTCATTACAATTATTGATTAGTGTGTGATTTATACCATTTAACTATTTAATTTTTAATCAATTGGATTAATTACTTACAGATAATATTCAAATGAAGAAAAGATTGAAATTGATTGATATTCTTTGCATCCCTTCTAAACTCTTGGGCAGATGCATCTTCATTGAAAAAAACTTCAAAAAAATTAGATGCAAAATTGGCATCATAGGCACCTATCCAAATTCTTAAATGTCCTCTACATTGAATATAGTACATTCACTTCATTGATCAAATGGTTTTATTAGAAATGAATTTTATCAAGCACAATTCCAAAATGTACATTAATTATTGGAAGTTCAAATGTTGCAATTTCTAAGGTTACTCTAGAAGCTTTTTACTAACTAGAAATTCACTATCAAGTGCACAAGGCATATTGGAAGGTTAAGCTTCTACTCTTGGTTTTCAAGGTAAAATAGACACCCACACTAAAACTTGATGAAATATCCCAAATGGGTTTTGATTATTGAATTTGATCCTTATGAATTGTAGAATTGATTGTACAATAACCCCAAATATTTCAGAAAAACCAAACCACTGGATACAAATTCCGGTGACGATGTAAGTTGGAGTTGATTTAGCATGCATAGGATGGTCATTTGTCGTCATGACAGTTCTATTTTGTCTTATCACCACCACTGTTTTAGACTGCTTAGAGGACAATTCTAAGCCGCATTGAGGTGATTCTTCACTGTAAATCTCAATGGATTGCAGTTAATTGCAGTTAATCCTTGTCAGTGTACCCAGCACACGGTATCCTTTAGTAAAAGACGAAATAATAGTTTGCTATGTGTTGAGCACCGGACTGCGTAGAGAGAATGGAATGAGCGGGAGTTTCTATAAGCGAGGAGCGATGTTTGCTGTGCAATCCTTATAGGATATGTGTATCTTGAGTTGAATGTGTGATCGTATGTCTGGCATTTCATGGTTGGGGATGGTAAGTCTGTTGAGAGGGAACGGTAACCAGAGAGGCTTGGGACTTTCGTTCATGTCTGGTGGGTGATGTTTGGTGCTCAGAGGTTTGTGTTGCAAATTTGTGTATTCTGCTATTTGTTTACCTCTTTTTTCTATTTTCTGGATTTAGAGTGTAAAGGCAGCATAGAAGAAATGAAGAAAGAGGCGTCCAAGTAGATGAGTGATTGCACAATCTAGTGCTGGCTCAAATGAGGCATAGGTGAGCCACTGCACGATGTATGAACAACACGAGAAATCTGGAAGATGGCCGATCAAATACGTCAATGTTTCCATGAACGTCTGAGATGTCTGCTAGAACATCCTAGGAGACATCCTATCACATCTAGCAGCTTGTCTTCTACTTCGTGGAGCATGTTGAATGTTCATATAGTGGCATAATTAGGACTAATAATTTATGGATGTTTGGAAGTAAACGATGTATATAGAGGTAGTCCTACTAACGGGATTTATAACAATTTTCTTCTTATCTTAATCCTTTATTTAACGGAGTGCTTTGTTGGCTTGAGCCTTGTTGAAGATGTGCAATATTGGACATGCACTAGACTATATGGGAGTAGCAACATCCAGTGGTGACAGAGGAGCAATTTAAAGTAGTAGGTGCCTAGTACATCGCCGATGTAGATAGAAGAATTTTTTTGATGCAATGTTTTTTTTTAGGTCACAAACAATATAGTTTTGAAAACTAATTTGTCATGTGACCTCGTATGTGATGCAAATACTTTCTCTAAACAAGCAGCCATAAGTATTGTGGACATTTTCAACATTGCGTATTGCGACGTCTATGTATGTCTTTGAAAGTTATGTGAGATGTATTGAAAGACGTCTGGAACAGGAAGGGAAGACATTCTCATGGTCACTTGCAATATTACAGTGGATGTTTAGTTGTCACAAATCTTTTCTAAGACGTTTGTGCAATGACGTCCTTTCAAACATCTTTTCAAACAACATATCAAACATCATCTCCAACATCCTCGCAAACATCTTCTCATATGACATAGCAAAATCATCTTGAACATTCTCTCAAACATCCTTCCAAACATCCGCTAAGACATCCTCTAAAACATCCTCAACTACATCACAGGAGCAGTACCATGTCTCAAGCGATGTCTCGGTAGAAGCTGCTTTAGTTCAAAAAACATTATTTGAGACATCCTTGAAGACATCAAAGATGTTTGCCTCTACATGGATGTTGAAGTGGCATGCCACGTCATTTCCCGGGTCTATGTTGGATTTTCCTCCCTCCTACGTTTTGCCACGTCGGATTTTTCCGGGTGCAACATCGGATTTTGGCGCCGCCACGTCATTGTTGTGGAACCACGGAAAAGTCCACATCATAATGAAATTCATTGCAATGTGGCACTGCCCCTTCACTTGACGCTCATGTGTCTTTGACGTGGCTCCCACGTCGCTCACACTTTACCCTCCCAAAATTATCTCTAGACATCTTAGACAAAGGAATGTCTTCGTGTCGTCCGAGATGTCTTCTTAGATATTTGCTATGTCTAAGATGTCTTCACGCTTGCAAGACATCATGGTAAATGTCTTTGCGTTTTAGAAGACATCTCTCTAGACATGACAAAAAGAGGGTTTTCTTATAGTGCAAGTTTTTGATTTTGATTTAAAGTTGGAAGTTGGAGCATCTTTACAAGAATAATATACTAGGTAATTACAAATTAGAGTTCATATAACACAAAGTTTAACATCAATTTCATCTTTGATATCGTGAATTCCATAACTACATCCAAAGAAGCTAAAGTGTTGTATATATAAGTAAAGTGTTGCATTTCTTTTTTTACTTATATATGCTCATACTCCTGCCTTAAACCCTATACTTTAGTTTTGACTTTCTCCGAGTTTTGTATTTGTAGGGAACCTTGAGGTCCCACACGTCTTGTTCAAAATAAATAAATTATGAAGTCATTATGAATCAATGAAGGGCAACTAAAGATAAATCTTTTTGCTTAAGAACCGGGGTATGATCTATATTGCCTTGAGATTTGTGATTTTATTCAAAGTTAACTTATGATGGATATTTATCCTAGTTTGTGATTCAATTCATAAGGTCTTCATATTTTGGAAGGTTTATCCTTTTTCTTTTGGATTGTTTTACATCGTCTAATTTTTTTCTTTTTGGAATTGAATCATTTATTTGCTTAGACTTGTTTGTTTATGCTCATGGTTTTAATTATTTAATGTACTACGTATTATTTCCATATATAGAATACATAATGCCTCAACAAAAGGAAGATGCCATTGTAGCCTATAATCCTTTGTTAGGACCAATTTTGTTTCAAGACCTTATATGGAAGCAAGGAGCACAAAAAGGCTATGGAAACATAATTGTTGTCATGCGTTGTTGTGTAAAGAAATGGTTTAATACGTTAATATTGTGTGGAATGGAACTTTGGAAGCAATGTTCAGAGAAAATAGAAATAAAACTAAGAAAAATATAAGTATAGGCAAACGGAAAGGAGGAGATCAGAGGAATGAAGGGGGAAGAGAAAGGACTGTGGTTTTAACCACAAAACTTGGACTCTCTGCATCTTCTCACATCCTCAGGGAGTAGGTGGCGTCAACTCGTAGTTTCCTGTCTAGTTTTCACTAGCAGTGCCAAGCCACGTCGCTATTTGCATGCTCATGCTGGTCCAAAGGATTTCGAACCCGGACCAATGCTATGGCGCTTGAATCACTTTATCAATTGGACTTCCGCAGCTTCGCGATTATCAGAGCATGATGAAGAGATTTATATCACTATCTATTGTTTTTAATTTTAATTTTTAATTTTATTTGATTGGATTTGATTGGAGAAAAACAAATCACATCTTTAGAAAAGCTTCAAGGTAACGCCTTCTACAAAGTATATGTGTTATAAGAAGAATGTTCATTTAGAGCTTCATTAGTTTTATGTAGTTATTTTGGTTTTCTTTGATGATGTCGAATTGGAGAGTTTTTTCTCAGTCTCAGGATGAAGAGCTTCAATCAAAGCTTGAGCTAGATTTTTTTTTATCTCAACTGCCAGTTCGTACTCTTCTGCCATTTAGTCTTTCACCGTTGCATGAGTGTCCACAAGAAGAAGCTGGGCCTTTTTGGCTGCCAAAGCAACCTCGTGTGGAGCAGCGGTGGCACGACAATCTTCAACAAGATGCTCGTGCCTTGATGATTCTATTGCAAGTTGGGTGTGTTGAACCTGGTACTCGAGATGTGACGTTTGGAAAGATGTTTGAAGGTCTAAATGACAACCAATACTCTTGTTGTCTTAGGTCTGTCAAAGGGAGTCGCGGTCATCAACGTTGGCTTGAAGGTCCAGTTAATCCGTTGACCAAGGCTGCTCATGCTGACATTGTTGCTCTTATTCTTCAACGCATCCTTAAGTTCTTGCAAATGAAGTGAAATTCCTCTTGGAATTCTTTTCAAGCTCTTTTAGACATATATATAGTTTTATTTGTTTAATTTTAACCCCTAAAGGTTCTGGAAATCCAAAATGGCTCTCGGCTGTTTCGGGCAGCCTAGATGAAGGGGTTTAAAGTAATATTTTTGCCTAAGAATTTTACTAGATGCTCTTTATACCACAAAGTGTATGTTGTAAAATTTTCAAAGCCAAATTTCACTTTTAGAACCATCATCTAAAAATTTTAGGTTTCAAGTCCAAAACGGGCAGTTTAAAATTCCGTTTTTTTAGATATTTTTTTTTGAAAATGTGTTCATAACAAATTCACTACTCAAAATCTAAAGTGACCTAAGTCAAAAAGTTTACCAATTTTACAAGGGCAGCCTCCAAAAATTACAAAAACAATCTTCAAAGTTTTTGGTATTTTTACAATCTTTTCTTTCAAAATTTGTCAAAATTTGAGAATTTAGGAATTTTTCAAATTTGTTTTTTCCAATAATTTAAAAAAATCAAGGACTTAACTTTTAGCCGTTCACTTTTTTAAAAAACTAAAAGCATTTCACGTCATTTAAGTTTTACCATATTGTAGTTTTTGTACCTTCTTCTAGAAAATAATTTGCATGAAAGCCAAAAAAGTGTAATGAGACTCTAAAATTTTGCATGGAGGTGCTCAACTTAGTTACCTACTTGGAAAAAAATATGAGCAAAATGTTTGAGGTAACAGTAATCAAGTCTCCCTTGGCACCATTTAGAGTATGCCTTTTGCGCAAAACAAAAAAAAAACAAACAGTAAACTTTGAATGCTATAATCTCACAAAAGGTAAAGATCCAACCGTTGAAATTTGACATGCTATTAGTGCAGGTAGTTAGGTTTAAGATCTTATGGTTGGATGTATCAAAATTAAAAAAATTAAGAATCATACTTCAACTTCTACAAGGTTGTCAAAAATCACAGTTTTTGGTCTTGGAGGTCCAAAAACGGCTTGAACCTTTAGGGGTTAATGCTTCCAAACTTCACCTTACATGTTAAATGTTTGGTAGATGAAAGGTAGAAATAGTTTAACATTTGGTGGACTTTTGATGCCTTATGGCTAAGATAAGGATGGATAAGGCTGAAGTAAGCTTAAGAAAGTTAGCCGATAACTAGTAGAGGCCCATCAGGCGTAGGTATGGGCTAGTATTGACTTTAAGAGGAGGCAAAAGGTCGGATTCCCCTCATTCCTTGATCAGAGTTTAGTTATCGGTGTGCAATTTTTGGGGAGCGAAAGCTCAATTGTACTATGACTTTCAGTATGAGATTTTGGAGCTTGTACATTAGGTTGTTGTTGTCTCATAATAATATGGTACGCTCTATTTGACCTCAGTATGTAATTTCTATATATATGTTTGAGTGGAACAGTGTCTGTTGTGAAGAAATTTAACCCCTAAAGCATCAACTCAGCACTTTTGGTATGATTTAGGGTCTGGGCAGGCTCCCTATGAGTCATTTTTTACCGGATGTAGCTGTAACTTTGGCACAGTATGGGAAATTGCCATATCTTTCTAACAAGACCAAATTTTACTTTCATCGGGCCCGTAATTAAGAAATAATTTGTGTTTAAAGATCAAAATTCAACTCAGGGCAGTTGGAGCAGGTTCATGGCCAATGGTAGTGAGGTAGAAATTCTGCCCTTCTTGGGGGGAAGAAGGGTTGAATAAAGGGTTGGGCAGCAGTTGTAGGGGGCACAACTACAAAAAATAGCTGGAAATCAAAAAGGTAAATAAAAATGCAAGACCCTGACTAATGAATTACATTGAAAAAAACAAAAATGCTAACAATAATATCAACTTAGCCTACACACATACAAAGACAGTCTAAGCAACTACACTGAAAAGATCAAAGATGCTAACTACAATGTTGACTCAGACAGGCTAATTAGTTCCACAGAAATATTCAAAGATTCTGTTTACAATGACGACTCATCCTCATGCTCACATTCATAGACACCAACAGCAAAGTTTATTCACATCCTGTCGATGCTGAGTACCGCATGTGAGGAGGTTAGGGGGGAGACTTGCACATCCAGGAGCAGGAGCGGTTTCAAGTTGGCAACGGCAGAGAAATTTCAAGTATAGTAACTTTCACCAAGCAAGGAGCAATGTCAAGCAGAGCAGCAGGGCAACCGACACCGAGCAGCAGCATCAGTTCAGCAACCACGAACAACTGCATCAAGCTACGACCAACAACTAGCAGCATCCGGGATCCCAATCGACAGTCCGCAATCACCACCGGCATCACCAACTAGCTGCAGCAGAGGTCAATAGCGGCATCGAAGGGGAGTACATACTGGGAGATTCTCGGCATTATCGACGGAGACATCAGTGGAGATCACCAGCGGCATCGACGGTATCAACGGAGATCAGCGTCAACATTCTCCAGCGACGAAGACGGAATCAGGATCAGCAACGACCGCATCGACATCATCAGGATCAGCAACGACAACATCAACATCAGGTGCTTGAAGTCGGCACTACCTGGTTCGACCAACGTCGACCTCGCAGACGGGGTTGATAACAACAAGCCTTGACTTCGGGAGGCGCCATATTCTCAACCAGCCGGTAAGTGTTCTTCATCGAAGGGGTGGGGTACTTGTTTAGGAACAGATGGCGCCAAAAAGAAGGTATCAACACCATGCTGAGGTGGTGCGCCGCAGCATGCGCCTTGCAAATAAGGATTCTCTTCCTTCTACCTCATCTGGACCTCCTCTTATTACTCCTAGCAGTGACTCCACACCTCCACCTCCTCCACCTACACTTTCAGAAGCAGAAATTGAAGCTATAAGGAACATGAGTATGAGGCAAGTAGTCGGGCTAGAAGGTTTTCTGCAGGATGATAATACAAATGATGAGGAATGGGGTAGGGAGTCATCTTGTGATGCCGAATCTAAACCACAGAATGATGAGAGAATCATGCAAGGGGGTGGGTTAGAAGACATGACTTGGCCTCCTGAGCTACTCCACAGGCCACAGACACGACGTCGAAAACAAAGCACACACATGACAAGAGAAGATGGGGAAGGCAGAGGACAAGGTGTGCATAGTGTTGAAGGTCATGAGAATTCGGAAGGAGAAGGGCAAGATGGATCAGGTGCGAGAGGCAGAGGTTTGAGCTACGAGGAGAAGACGGGAGCAGAGGGTTGGAACCTGCATGTCGACGGATGGGCGGGAGAGGAGAGTCTGCTCGAAGGGGAAGAGTTTCAAACTGGACTGCATGGCGGGCCGGGATTCGGGATGCAGATGGGTGGTGGGGATGGCCGTTCCGTTGGGGCAGGCCGGGAGGGAGGGAACGGGGTTGGGGAGATCCCGAGAGGGAGCGGGGTCGGAGAGTTACCAGGAGGGAGCGGGGACAGAGAGATCCCGGGAGGGAGCGGGGTCGGGGACAGTCTGGAAGGGAGCGGGGTCGGGGAGTGGGGAGGCCGGGTGGGTTCCGGGAGTGGTGAGGCTGGGTGGAGGAGAGGACCGGGGTCGGGAAGCTTGGGGGCCGTGGGGGAGGAAGCGGGGTCAGGGAGCGGGGAGGCTGGGCAGGGGGCGTCGGGGCTGTAGAGGGAAGGGGTGGCAGGCATGGGGTACGGGAGGGTAGGGGGGGAGGGAGTGGGGGGGGAGAGGGTTATGGTCCAAGATGGAAATGTCAATGAGATCGGAAGAAGACCAATTCGGAGGAGACATAGAAGGGCAGCACCCTTTCTTGTGGAATTGAGTGATGATTCAATGAGTTACGAATATGAGTATGAAAGTGAAGATGAAAGTGAGGGGGGAATGAGTGAGGGACATGGGAGAGAAGTTGATGAAGATAATGTACGAGATGAATACGGGGATGAGTTTTGGGGCCAAGAGCACTATACATATGAACCCGTTCCAAGTGCATTTCATGGAATTAGTGGAATAACCCGTTTTTACCAAGATATTCCCACAGTTTTGACTCTTTGGGAATTATTTTGGCCTTACAATTTACTCCAAAGAATTGTAAGAGAAACCAATCGGTATGCAAGTTCCATAAGAGATGTTGTGGGGAGCACAATCGGGGGGAGGAATTGGATACCAATGACCATTGGAGATTTTAGAGCCTTTTTAGCAATTCACATTTACATGGGAATGAAGAAGCAACCGAATATGAAAACATATTGGGAGAGGGTAAGTTCTATTTTCCATTGCCCTATTATTTCTAATATCATGACTTTGGCAAGATTTAGGGAATTGAGACGGTGTATGCATATTACCGATCCTGAGACATACCAGGACATTGAGCGAGGCCAAGTAGGATATGACAAAATGAGGCAGGTTCGGTGGCTCATAAATGATATTCGGGAGGCATGCAAGAGGGAATGGGCTTTAGGTGAATATGTAATTATAGATGAGATGATGATCCAATATAAAAGGTCATATTGCCCTGCAAGACAATACATGCCCAAGAAGCCACAGAAATGGGGCATCAAAGTTTGGTGCCTAGCGGATTCTAAATCAAAATTTGTGTACAATTTTGATATCTATTGTGGTCGTGATATTGAAGAACAAATCGTGGTTGGAGTACCGCGGGGTGGACCAAGCGTTCTCCATAGGGTACTTTTGAGATTGATAGAGGGCTTAGAGAACAAGTGCCATTGCGTGGTCATGGACAACTACTTCACATCAGTGCCTTTGTTCAAGGAATTGGCATCTATGGGGATTTATGCAACAGGTACAGCTCGGTCTAACCGCATTAGAATCCCTACGTATTTGAAAACTCCTCAAAATTTTAGAAGATCCCCTCAAGGTTTTTTGGAGTGGAGAATGCATCGCGGTCGTGCCATGTCTTGTATTATGTGGAAAGATAAGCCGCCTGTCCTCCTTTTATCTTCTCATGCGAATCCCATTTCTTCCCCAAATGAGCCACAAGTCGTGGTACCTCGGAGAAACGTGGCCATCAGAGAAGATATTCCCACATCCCCGGTTTTAGTGGAGTACACAAAGTATATGCGCGGGGTAGATGTGGCAGACCAGCTTCGTGCATCATATTCTAGTCAAACACGAAGCCACAAGTGGTGGCACCGTGTTTTCTGGTTTCTAGTTGACACAACGGTTGTCAACATGTATGTGATGTACCTCAACCGACTTTCCCGTGGTAGAATTGTGGAGTCTCCCATGACTCACTTGCAATTCAAGACCAAATTATGCGAGGAACTTCTTGAGCATTATGAATTACGATCGGACCGCGAAAATGCTATTCGAGCGCATAGACCGTTTGTTCACATATTGTTTCATTCACAAATGAGGAGAACATGTGTTGTGTGCAAAGCCCAGGTGGTTCGTACATACTGTTTTCAATGCAACGGCCAATTCATGTGTTGGAGAAATCCAAACTGCTTTGAGATGTTCCACATGCACATCTAAAAGCCTCCAAGATGGTGTGCTTTTGTATACTAGGTACGTTATATGTTTTTATTTTTTTATTTTTTTTATTACTATATTTATTTTTATTTATAGTTGTTGTACTTCACCATCATATAGGTTTCTTTGTTGCGTTCTTTGGCTTTTTTGATACGTTGCAAATATTTTATTTCAATTGTTGCCAATTATTATATTTTGATTAATTTAATTTTTTTATTATATTTATTATAAAAAAACAGCAAGTACTACAATATATTCATTTACATTATTCTCAAAGGCGCATGAGGGTCTTATTTTTTTTTTCCCCACAGAAGGGACTGTCCGTGGGAGTCACTGTCTGTTTGATTGGGGCGGGGCGGGCTCCACTGCCCGATGCGGGAGTACCCGCCCGCTGGAAAGGGAGCGGTGGACCGGGCTCTCTGCAACGTCGGGGAGGGAGCTGGGAGGAAGCAGGGTCGGGGAGGGAGAGAAACCGGGACGGGATGCTCTGAGCGAGCGAGCCGTTGGGACAGGGCGGGGACGTAGGGAGTACAGGGAATGGGGCGTGGGGGCTCGGAGCGGGGAGGGAGCGGGGAGACCGGGCTGTGGAAGGGGACCGCGGAGGGAGACTGAAGTGGTGGAGGGATGGGTGGTGAGCTGGATGATGGAGAAGGGGTTGCTTTGCATGCGGGTGGGGTGTGGGTGGTGGGGCGTGGGTAGTGGGGCATGTATTAGGTGGCACTGGTTACTTTATGGTTTTCATGCTTGGTGGCCATGCATAGAACCAACGGCTCCATCCCTTTTCTATGAATAAAAATCTTTCAAAATCTACAATTAGAGTTCAATGATTATGATAATGCCTTTGCATTCATCTATCTAGTTTTCTTTCATTAGTTGGCAGTTAGTATTTCCACCCCTAATCTCGGGTCACCTTCTTCACCCATTTTTCATTCACTGCCCCACACCAATTTCCTCTACTAAATCACATTATATGCTTGGAAATTCATATCTTTTATGGATTTGATCTTTTTTGGGTTTTTTTTTTCTAATATTTTTTTTTTTTTGGTGGGAAGGGATGTTTTCACCGTTTGGATTTTGCAAATAAAATTTTGAGGTTTGACATTTCTACTCTCAAAGAAGCGGTAGTGTATGTGTGTTTTTTGGGACCCCAATCACTTCAAATGTGATTTTTGTGTACTTCTGAATGTCGTATGCTCTTCAAATTTGGGGAGTATACTCCTAACTCACTTTGAAAGGAAATCAGCATTGTCTCCACCAATAAGAGGGTCGAAATATTGGCTAATTCAGTGTTTGAATGTTGGAGGGAAGCGAGATGAGTAGCTAAGGAGCTCCACGTTTTCCGGTGAGGAGGGTCTTGGAAGTTAGCCACAGGAGATGAGTGCACAGGCAGCATAGGGGCTGGATTTGCTGTGGAGTCCTAGGTACACTTTGTTTTTCTGTGGTTGTGTGAGAAGGTAGAGAATGTGTGTTGGAAAGGACTCAGATTTGGAAGAAACCAGATCTAGTGAATAGTTTGTGCTGGAGGTTGAAAGACACATAGCAAAGGGCTGGGCCTTGTGTTGGTGTTATGATCTGATGGAACAGCCCACAAACTGAAGTCAGATCTAGTTTCTCCATCCACTTAGACAAGCTATTGTGATTCTGTGAAACCTCTCCACTCTACTCACAAGACCAGCCAGATCCGGAAAATCAGCAGGCACGATGGGAACAAACTTCAACATACAAGGGCAGTCTCAACTCAATCTTATTGCATTCTTGTTTTTATTCTTTACAAATCTTGACTTCCATGTTCAAACCCATGAAATAGCTTCCACACACATTAGCCACTCACTCTTTAGACCAGTCCAAAACACACTACACTACTACAGACATTACGAGTACACTTGGTCTAGATCATGTAGACAGGTACTGCCACAAATGCGCCCAGCTGGAACCAGAAGATCGCAGCAAATGGACCCAGAGAAGATCAGACCGCGAGGACCAAGATTGCGCAGAGCAAAGGAGACTGCAACCAGACAGTCACACCAGGCGCAAAGAGCCGAGATCAGCTCATGCGCCGCCCAACAGCGAAGGATGCCGCAGCTTCAAGCAAAGCCCTCCAGATCACCACTCCATCGATGCCTCCTCAGCCTGCACCAACACACAAGCATGCAACTCAAAGAAGAGGCATACGCAAGCGAAGTCTCTCCAGATGTCAACAATTTGAAGTGCACCAGCCTCGAGCAACACACCAACATCATATACCTCAAAGAAGACGAGCACACGGGCATAATACAGGTACTCCAGCGACATATTTTTCCAGACTCTACGTTGGCCAAGAGAAGAACGAGTAGCCCGAATCACACTACAGCAACCGCAACTGCCTGCAAACCTCTGCGGAACCTAGTAGCAGCGTTCACAGACCCACCGCAAGTTCCTGCACAACAGGGATCTCACTTGAGCTCGAAGACAAGCCAGAACCAAACTGCAATCTTAATTGCAACCCTCGGAAGGAACATTCAAGAGAAGATTACTATAGAGGGACAGATCATCAGCAGCAACCAGCAAGACCATGCCACCACACTCCACAAGAACACCTACAAGAGCGATTGCAATCAAGAAATCGCTGGGACAAGAGGCTCACCAAGCTATTGCACCGACAGCCACAGAGAACGAGTCCACAGCTACACACACCCCTGCAAGACCGACACACTCTTCATCAAACCTGCCAACCACACCAGCATCTGCAGCCGCATCAAATACACCAACAATTGCAGCTACAACAAGTGCATCAGACCCCTCAACAATTGCAGCCGCCCCAAGCAAACCAAGCGCACCAAGAGAGAAGCCACGGTGAAGAAAGCTGCAGACGCTCTTAGCATCAAACGCAGCTGCAATGGTAACTCAACAAGCGCAACGGATGTTCAACAAGTGCAACGGTGCAACGATGAGTGGAGCGACCTGTACAGCTGCTCCAACAAATGCAACGGTCACCACCTCCGAAGGATTGCTGCGCACCCCAGCCAGGTAAGTAAATCTAAACCACAATTTTTCACAAATGGTGTAAAACTAAGCCAATCAACCCTAACACTGTATGCAATTTCTCTAAAGAAAACAATTACCACTAGTCATGGACCACAAGATGTTAGAAACATGAAATCCAAAGGTCAAATGAATCAAAACCCTAAATCAATTTACCAGCCGCATAAGAAATTATCTATCTACAGTAACGAACAGAAAACAAACATGAAGCTGCATATAAACCCTCCACAAGAAGAGCTCCTCCTCTCTCATTCTCACCAACCGCCCCGCACAGAACTTCACAAGGTAGAGAAGCTATTTTCTGGTAGACATAGGTACCGAGAGTGGGAGAAGAGAGTTCAGACCAGTCTTTGCGTAGCATTGGGGTCAATAGTATACAGAAGAGTTGTAACAGGTGCAGAAGCGAAGAGCAAGCTCCACGCAGACTCAACAGCGAAGAAGAAGAGCGTTGTGCAAAAGGAAAGGTTGACCAGCGGCCTTGCTGTGAAGATTGCCGCCGATGAGACGAGGAAGCCTGCTGGAGCGAGGGCAACAAGGCTGACGAGTAGCAGCCGGAGCGAGAGGAAGCCGCTGCAGGTGACGGGGGCCGCGGTAGAGAAAACCGAAGAGGTGACAGCCCAAGAACCGACCACGGAAGAGGAGCGCTCGACGGCGGCAGTAGAACAAGCAGCATCGGCAAAGGAGCTGAAGACCGCGGTGGTGGAGCAGCGAGCTTTGGCACGGCGGCAAGCAGATGCAACCCAACGAATCGAGGCGTTAGGGCTGTGTACCGATTCGGAGGAAGCTTGCCCGGTGTCAACGGCGGAAGCATCTTGTGGCGCAACGGCGGGAGGACCTTCGACTGGAGCATCCTCGGCTGTGGAGGCGGGAGCAACATCGACGGGAGGACTTTCGACTGGAGAATTCTCGACTTGGGAGGCGGGAGCAACATCGGCGGCGAGAGCATTCACAGCTACAAACGAGGAAGCGCCCTTGGCTAAGGCAGCAGGCACATACACGGCTGCGAAGACAAGGGACCTGTACGTAGCAAAAGAGAAGGTGCCTTCGGCAGAAAACATCAACCGAGCAGCAGTCGAGATGATTATCGAAGTAGGTCTTAAGACAGTGATTCTGAAGGCTGCAAGGCAAACTGAACGCTGGAGAGAAGACGCTCAGTCAGGCTGCAAAACAAACCCAGGTTCTATTTTAATTCTTTTGTTGTATTTGCAGCAAACCCGAGCGAGGGCTTGCTCTTGTGTGTGCTTAGGCACTACTGTTGAAATTTATCATTTTTTCCCCACCACCAGCAGTGAGCTGGGGTGGGGCTGTGTCGCCTCTCTAGATATTAGAAGATGCTTGCATAATTTAGAAATTGCTAGGGTTGTATTGTTAAGTCACTCCTTCTCTGTATTGCATGTCAAGGATGTGAGATATGGAGGCCACAGCAAGTCTGTGTCCCACCTATTCCCACAATCCCCTAAACCTTCTTATCACTGTCTAGTTAGAAATTTGGTTAGGAAAAAGTTGAATCATTGCTGGTTGAAATATTGCTGGTTGTATCATGTGAATGCTAAGTGCTTGTTATATGCAATATGTATAAACAATAGCCATTACAACAAGTTTGTAAATGCTAAAGTGAGTACAAAACATGTATGTCTAAATGTATGTTTGTTAGAACAGATAAATTACTCTAAATTGATTTTGCTCTTTGAACAAATCATTCACTTCTTCTCCCACTCAAAATTCCTGGTAGGCCCAGAACTTACTTTCTGGAATGGAATGAGAGGGGAGATGATAAGAAGTATTTTACACTCCTCACTAAAGTACGAAACGCTTGTCTCCTTTGCTTGTGACAGAATGGCATCCAGCACTCCCACCTCCTCCTCTAGAAAGTTGTTTGAGAATGATAAAGTAGACTCTGTGAATGGTAAACGTCCAGTCAATGCTTTGGTAGTGTCAAGCCAGAAGAAGGTTAAGGGGACTGTATCTAGTGAGATACTACGCCCTCCCTACTGGCTTGGCTTTCAAGCCCTAAATTCTATTGCAAAGTTTGAAAATATGCCCTTTATCCAAACTCCCTCCTTCTCAAAGTTGGTCGAAAAAGGTATAAGAGAGTCTGAAGCATATGAAATGGTGGAGTCTTTCCCATCTTTCCCCTATGTTGTTCAAGAAGAATGGCCTTCACAACGGATGGATGGAAAAATGGGGATGCACTTCAACCTCACCCAGATTCCCTTGGATGTGGAAGTGGATGACCATGGATTTGCTCTAGACTATCATGTATCTATTCATTTCGAACTTGACGGAAAAGATGTGGATAGGGATGAAGTTTTTGAGTTAACCAAGGCAAGGTTAATGGCAATGGGGATAGAGGTTGGTGACATTCTTGGGGAGCCTATAGCAATCCTTTGCTTTCATGGGACCAAAAGATGGAGTGGGGTTATCAAACTCCATCTTAAAAACCCTGAAACGGATGGAAAAGGTCTTCTCCAAGGATTGAGACCTTTCATCCTCAAAATTGGACGAACTACACCTATGTGGGGAAAAGTGTGTAAGTCGTTCGACACTATTGCCATTGCCTCAATGTTATCCGTCAAAATCACAACTCCAACAATCAAAGGAAAAGAATGGTATATTTTATTTCAAGAAATAGTAGAGGATGGATTTCGTCGTAAACATGAGTTTGAGATAACGAATGTGCAAAAATCGGTGGATGCGGAGTATGCTTGGATTAAAGCACCCTCCCCAGAGGAAGCCAAAAGATTTAAGGAGCACAAACTTTCGTTCTTCAATGAAATTGTGGATGTGAATTTTGCAAGCAAGAACAAAATGTCGGAGGATGACAAGGCTAGAAAGAATGCAGTCATCCTCATTGCCCGTAACCTCAACAAAGTAAAAACAACCATGCAAATAGAGGAGGCAATCCGTAAATGCATGGGGGATGGTAACGTCCTTGGTTTTTACTTTAGGCTTGAGAATGGGAAACATACGGGATCTTGCAATGTCCAATGCCTCAACTCATTTGTTTACAAAAAATATGTGAAGAAAAATGAAAAAATATTAGGAAAACATGTAGAATTCACCCCGCATCCAAAGAGTCTTGATGGAGTCAATGCACCTAGTAAAGAGGAACTTGTGAGGTTGGGATTTACGGATGTTACCACCGCGATTGCCAACACTATCACAGCCTTGGAGAATGGACCACATCAAACTACGACCAACAAGGATTTGAACAAAATGGTTGAAGAGGCGGTAAAGAAGGGGACGGATGAAATCCGTAAGGAAATGGTAAGTATGAAAAGTGAGATTGTACAAGAGGCCAAAGTATATGCGGACCATGTGCAAATGGAAGCAAACAAGAACTCGAAGCTTCAAATGAAACTTCTTCAAAATCAAATGAAGAAAACTTTGGATGCAATTGAAGCGGCAAATCCGGAGATTTCGGAGATTGATGGAAACATGGACACGACAAACTAGTTTCGACAAACATCCCGCCGGCTCATAATACTAAGCTATTAATAGTATATTTTATACTAAATATAACAAAAACCTATTTATAGTATTAATAAATACTAAAAATAAAACCTATTTATAGTATTAATAAATACTAAAAATAAAAACCTATTTATAGTATCAATAAACACTATAAATAACAAACTTTTTATAGTATCTACCAAATATAAATCCTTATTTATAGTATCAAGAATTTCTAAAAATACATCCACAAAAATATTAACTATAAATAAACATCCAAAAATAAGTTCAACAAACTCTAAAAACAGATATCTTTCCGCAGCTTTAATTAGAACAATAAACAAAAAACTATACTTAGTAATTATTGCTACTAAAGTCAAAAATCAAAACTCACAACACACTTACCCAATTCTTATAAAATATATTATAAACCTGACTTCAAAAAACTCTAACAACCATATAAAACACTTTCGAGCCATTATAGTTAAAAAGAAAAAATCCACTCTTATCTTCCAAACATACCATCTAACAAAACAAACTACAAAAACAAACAAAATGGCCTCGGCCTACCGGCCTCGCCACAAATTAAAACAAAACAAAAAACTAAATAGACGCAATACGCTACTGCTAATAAAAAACATCAAACTCAAAACCCAAAAAACATCTAAAAAATTTCTAAATTTATATATAACGATAAACATTAAAAACAAACACCTATACACCACAATAACAAATCCAAAAAACACGAAAAAATCATCACTTACTCATTTACAACACCTACAAAACATTGTAAATAATATAAAAAATCAAATAAACAAACTAATAAAACAAACCATAGAAACCAACAAACCGGCCTCGGCCTACCGGCCTCGCCATAAAACAAAAAACAACAAAAATCAACACATATACAACTGGTACGCATCTACTACCACTAGTCATACATCAAAACACACCGAATCATCACACTATATACCAGAACAAACAGTAAAAACAATACCCGCTTTACCCAATCTGTTTACTACAATTAAATTCACAACTATAAAATACTATAAAACAAATAAGAAAAAACCCAAATCACTATACTACTCTGGTTATTACTTTATCAACAAACTAGCATTACTTCAATGTGGAGATATAGAAACTAACCCTGGACCAATGCCCAACATATTACGTACACACCCCACAGATCATAAAAAACGTGCCAGAAAATACTTTATCTCCAGTACAATAAAATTCCAACCAGATTACCAACATATAGCAATAAACTTTGCTCCTATTCTACATACAGACCATCCACTACATCATCAAGCAACTATCTCATTTCCATCCCTCCACCAATACATACAAAAACAAAATCACTCACCACCCTCTCACATACTATACGCCCTAATCGTTACCATAAATCCATCAATAGATAAATGTAATACTATCCTATCAAACCCCCGAGTATACCACTTCAACGATATATGGACAAACACAATACTCATCCGACTCGCCAATCTCAACAACCCCCCAGAAAGGCACATCTCTACAGACCATCCGTACACCAAACTCATCAAAAGTATCCAAGAATTAATACTTCCAAAAAAATCAATACACAAAGAATTATACGAATTCATTTATAGTCAAGAAACCCCTCCCACACACGACATACTTCAAAGAAAATTCCCATTTCTCCCAAACAAATTAATAACAGAATCACTCCGATGTCTCGAAAACATTCACGAATACTCACATCCACCCCCACTTCCAAACACCCCCACACCAATACCAAGAATAATTCCTACTACAAACCTAGACACTAACATAATCACTTGGAATGCATCATCACTTAATACAGCCTTACCAAACCTACAAAGTCTCATAAATAACTCCATTGGAAATACAGCAATTATAAATATTCAAGAAACAAAACTCACAGCGACAAAATCTACAAAATACATACAAAATCTATTCCCTGAATACAAACTCATCTTCAACAACACCCATGCCCTAACAAGATGCATACAACAAAGAATGCCCTATAAACCGGGAAGAGGAGGATTACTCACACTTATTCACAACAAATATGCATTTCCCGGTAACATTACTAAAGTTCTGACCCCAGCAAATATATCCCCATATCTACAAATAATAAAAATAAACAACCACCCACTTACACCTTGGCTAATTGTCCACATGTACATGCCTACACATTTGGAAGACATACGACTCATTCCCCACCTCAAAACTACCATCACTAACCAAATTTCTGCACACCCAAACCACACATATATCCTATGTGGCGACTTTAATCGTGACATCGCACTCATTGGCAGACAAAATCACAACAATAACACACCACCACAAGATGAAGACATCCAATGGAAAAAACTTCACCACATCTCTTAATTTCGAATACATTCCAACAAACACTAACTTTTCCAGACAAGGCGGCTATAACTATACATCAACCAGCCTCATAGATGGCTTCTACATAAACTCAGCAGATAACAACAGATTTACTTCCACCACAAATATAAATATGAATCTAAACTCAGACCATTACCCAGTTACATTACATATCCCACAAAATACATTACTAGCTAGACCCCCACCGCCAATAACTACCACTGAAATCAGAATACTCAATCCAATTCCAGAAGAAAATTTAGAAAAATTTAACATAGAATTCTTTGAAAAAAACTCTATAAAAATAAATGAATTAACTCTACTCTTAGAAAACCAAGACCACCTCACACAAGATCAATGGGAAACAGCCTGTACATCCCTAGATGAAATTATAAACAAAATCTCAGAAACTATTGAAAACACCTGTAAAGCACCACCATTACCAAATCTCACTAATCGTACAGCACAACAAGGTGGTTTTTTACCCCGAAAACTTGCCAAAGAATGGAAAAAACACCTTGCCACATACCATCTCATAAGAAAAACTATATACATCGCAAAACACAACCCACAATGGCAAACACACCCTATCATGAATGAAATACGTAACCATCAAAATGTACAAATTCCTCATCCCCCAATAATAGACACCATACCAAACGAATGGATTGACGTCATAGCTGCTATCGCAAAAACTGCCAACAAAGAAGCTAGAAAAATTACTACAAAATACACTAAAGATTGTATTCACAAAGCAGTCTCAAAATACCGCCAAATGTATGAAAAAAGCCCCAAGAAAATAAATAGAAAAGTCTTCAAAAATTCTGAAACCTCACCCCTAGACTCCATCATTGACAGACAAAATAATATTCTAACCAGCCCTGAAGATATTGCACAAGAAATATACATTCAACAATCTATCAGTAATCGCCCAACAGTTCCCACATGCCACTATCAAAATATTCATCAACCACACTGCACATGCAGTGTCAGACAATACCCATGGCACGACCTAGAAGGATTCACAATTGACCAACGCGGTGAACCGGAAATCCCATTACAAACATACTTTGATCAAGAGACCTACGACTTCTGCCTTAAAAACCTAGGAAATAACAAAGCCCCAGGCCCTGACAAAATCCCCAACTCAATCTTGAAAAACATGCCTCCGCGATTCCACAAATTACTCTTCCTATTCTTCAAACATTGCTACAAACAAAAACAAATCCCAGCATCATGGAAAACTAGCCTAACAGTTTTATTATATAAAAAAGGTGACCCATTCCAATTAACCAACCATAGACCTATTGCACTAGCAAACACAATTTACAAACTTTTTACAAGTACATTAACTTCTATCCTTTCCGCCTATGGTGAAAAACACCAAATCTTACATGACAGCCAAGAAGGATTTAGAACAGAACGAGGTACTTCTAGACAACTTCAAATCCTCATTGCAGCACTAGAAGATGCGAGATTCACAAACCAAGACATATACATCCTATATATAGACTTCAAAAATGCTTTCGGCTCTATCGATCATGCAAGACTCCTAGCCATTATGAAAGACCTTGGATACCCTTCTGATGCTATAAATCTAGTCGGTAACATATATTCACAATCCTCCACCATATATTCTGGAGAACACTTTGGCAAAACTCTACCGATTCCCATTCAAAGAGGAACAATACAAGGAGATACACTCAGCCCCTATTTATTTATAATATTTTTAGAACCTCTTCTGAGATGGCTACAACAAGGAGATAATGGTTACACCTTTGGCACCTCCAAAGTTACAATCTCCTCCGCAGCATACGCTGATGATCTTGCAGCAATTGCCAACAAACTAAAATCCCTACAAACTCAACTAAATAAATTAGATAAATTCTGTGAATGGGCAGGAATGGACCTCGGAATCTCTAAATGTGCAGTGATAGGATGCCCCAACAAATCCAAAATGAACCCAATTGCATTCAAAGCCCAAATACAAGCCACCAACATAAACTTTAGAAACCAACCACTACCAGTTCTAGACCAACACGAACCATACACATATCTTGGCATAAACTTAGCCCCATCTCTAAAATGGGGAACACAAATAAACACCACCACCGCTAAAGTCGTCAAACAATGTCAAGCCTTATTATCTTGCCCAGCCACTATGAAACAAAAAATCAGTATGGCGGATACAGTGATACGCGCCGGAATAGCATACAGCTTTTACGCAGTACCGTATTCCATACCAGCCATTAAAAAACTAGACAAAAAGATCATAGCGCTCCACAAAACAATATGTGGATTACCAAAATGCACCTCTAATGTCGCCACACAACTCCCACATAACCTATTTGGTATCGAAGCATTCTCACTAAAAAATGCGTACTTAAGATGCATTGGAGAACAACTTCAAAATGCCCTTAACGATAAAGGTAGACTTGGCAAAATATATTACGGATTGATACAATTTATACTTGCAAGATTTGGAGGCTCCAAAGAAATAGACCGTATTAAATACCAACACTGCGTGAGATCACCCATCACTAGGACATTATTTCTACTCAAACATGAAGCCGGTGTCCACCTTAAAAGTACAATAAATTGCTTTCTATTAAATCCATCTCAACTAGAAACGGCATGGATGAGAGAAGCACAAAATCTACATGGCCTTAATCCCAACACATCTTTCAAATTACTACAAAAATTACTATCACATAATATAATAAAATTAGAACAAATAACCATGCCTAATGGCACCACCCTAATGAACCCAGATGACTTTAAAATGTACCACTGCAATCCCACAAAACTCATCAAAAGTGCTCTAAACCTTGCCAACCAACTATTTTGCTACCCCTCTTGCCACCACAGATGCCACCCTCCATGCCGGTTTCATCACACCCCAAGAACTCTAAAAAATGACTACATTATATTAAACCACAATATCCTCCCCCTACAACTCACCCCCCCTATAAATCCACCTAACCCTCTTATCCCCGAACTCCCCCTTCCTCCCAAAAACATACTTAAAAATCCCCGAAAATTCCCCATCCACGAAATACTAAACCACGAACATCGTAAAATCAAGGATAAATATTGGATTATCAAAAAAGACACCATATACCTATGCCAATGGAACACGCCAAACAACAACTCATACCATAAATGGCGAACCCAAAGAGAATTATTCCCCTGGAACGACCCCCACACATGTCATCACAACTCTGAAATACTTACCCAATACTATACAAAACAACAAAATAAGCATTGTTCAGACACCATAAAAAAATACTTTTCCACTACACAAGCAAAAGATACAAGGTATGTTATCCGAGCCACAACCATTCCACTAGCTCACATCTCTATTAATGAATGTAACCCAGAAAGCGACATTCAAACAAATACAAATACAATTCAAACTAACTTAAACGTAGCACACATATATGAAGAAAATGGTCGACACCTCATTACCATTCCAAAAACAAGATTAATATGGCTATGGAAACAATATCAGAATACGAAAAATACCCCACATAGTCTAGAACCCCCAACCCAATCTTTTGAAACTGAAATTGCCTGGCTATACCAAAGATATAAATACCGCATCCCAAAAAATGACCCACTTAAATGTGCCCAATACACCATACCAACTCAAATACTAGACTTTCTCATTGAAACATTCAAAATTCAAACATCTTACTTCTCATCCCCAGTTACATGCCCCACACAACTTAGCCAATTCTACTCACCATTTTCCCGAGATATTATTTTTGGTTCCCTAGGGAAAGCATTTGATCACAAATGGAAAGATATTGGCTACGCCCATCCCCATAATGAAATAGACTTACAACAAGCCATTCATTGGGCCCGTCTTGCAGCAAAAAACAACCCAAACACAATGACCATAATCATATCCCCAGACACTAATTGGTACCAAAATTTTAATCCATACATTGGCCCCTTCCCAGATACACACATCATTGCCCACTTCGCCGCAGACACCATCACATATATAGAACCCACTATACCTCCCGACGTCAACACTGTAAGAAAAGAAATGTCAACCCTACAAATACTTTGCATTCACCACCAAAACAACACTATTGGTAATCTAGAACAAATGAATCAACTCAACTCCATCACAAATAATCTAAAAATACCACAGATTTACATACAAAGTGCTCCTCCTACCCCTTTAAATACCCCGGTTAAACCCAATAAGAAATGGTCCAAATTAGACTACCCTAATACACTAACAAATAGCCACACACACATCCCCCCAATCCCAAACTACCATACAAACCTGTCACTAAAATTCGAAGCACAACTTAGTTACTACACCGATGGCTCCTTCATACCTCCAAAAGAAATTGGCCCCAATAATGAATGGATGAGGGAAAAAGCTGGATATGGTATTTACAGCCCTAAAGGTATTAACATCCCCAAAAGACTCCACGGACACCAAAACATCCTACGAGCTGAAATGATGGCTATACACGAAACACTAAAAATCATTAACACACAATTTCCTAATGAACCCGCATATATATTTACTGACTGCCTAAACGTACTATATCTACTAAACACGCAAATTAAACACCCCACACTACATAATAGTCACCCCGACCAGACCACACTTGCCTCAATGGTAGAACTACTCCAACAAAGAATACAACCCATTTCTCTACACAAAGTCAAAGCACACATCAACATTGATGGAAACGAGAAAGCAGATAAGCTAGCAAAAATTGGTGTCGACCTTGAATATATTACTGCCGAACTCCCACACGAACACGCTCATGCTACCCCATACTACTACCAAAAAGATGCATGGCCATCCATGATAGATATGCCAGACAAAGGACCAGTTAGAAACCTAGAAAAACAAATCAAGAAATACGACAGGGAAAAAAACTTAGAAATTATGGCCATACAAACTCCCAATATTTACAAATGGACAGCAAATGAAGATATAGACAATGAACTCTCCAATGAATTCTGGAAAAATCCAATCATTACAGACAAACAAAAAACATGCCTTATTAAATTTCGTACTGGAACGTACATGGGCCATGCTAGAAAACAAATGTTTTTTGGCAGAGAAAGATTTCCATCCATCACATGTCCTATTTGTAGATCACACGAACCGGACACATGGTTACATGTTTTACTCACATGCCAACAACAACACATACATTCACTCCGCGTCAAAAGACACAACAAAGCAGTTTGGGAAATCCGTAAATTACTAATCTCATCAGAAAAATCCCACTGCTTTATTCTCATGAATGCTGGAACCTTCAATGATAAGCCTCCAGAAAATACAGTACCAAATTGGTTACTCCCTTGCACATGTGGCACTCAAAGATGCCACTGTAACTCAAGATTTAGACCAGACATCTTGTGTGTGAAAGGCCTACCTTACCAAAGTGAACCCCCTTCTGAAATTAATCCCAACCTTACAATACAATTTATTGAATTTACATTTTGCAATGACAGATTCTCCCCAGAAACACTCCAAGCCAAAACCAACAAATACAATCCACTAATCGCTAATATCACTGCTCTAGGATGGAAAGTTGACCCTCTTATCGTCATTACAGCTGGAGCTAGAGCAACTACACACATTCCATCAATGAAATCACTTGAAGAAAAATTCCAAATACCGATGCCCACCATCAAAAACACCTTCAAAAACATAAACACTATCGCCATACAATACGCCATGTCCATTCTACTCCACAAAAGAAGAATAGAAAATCACCAACCGATTCCTCAAACATTAGATCCCCCTTAGTAAGAACTTTAGAATAAAATAAAATTTTGGTAGTAGCTAGAGCTACTCTATTTAATTGTTAGCATATTGGTGTCAAGTCTCTTCTTGTCACTTCTCGCAAAGGGGGCTGTTGGTTGGCACAACTTATTTCCAGCTCGTGATCGCTCACTCAGCAGTATCAAGCCACTCCATCCCCCACATCCACTCAAACGAGTCCATCAGGGTTCGAACCCGAACAAGATCAATGAGACAAATGCTCACATCCAACCAACAAATGAGCTCGTGGCTTGATGTCCATAACATCACCACAAACTACTCTATACGCCTGTTTTCACTGGTTTCTTGTTACTGGCTACTTGTGACTAAAGTGTCTACTCTCGAAAGGGGGGAGTAGATCTTTACATCCATACCTTTCTCCTGTGGGCTTTGGATTGGGGGTAGGTCGAACAGACACTTAATTCACGTCGGTCTCCTCCGGAGACCGAAGTTTCTCTCTCTCTTTGAATGGTGGCTGTCCCTGCCGGGCAGTGCCGAAAAAAACTTTTCCATTCACTTCAAAGTTTATGATCTTGCAAATGGTGAAGAATTACAACCTGAAATTTTTTTTACACATACATAAACAAGTTAGTTACTAGATCCTCCAGTCAGATTCCTCAAAGTAGGTGCAAATTTGGTAAATTGTACTTCGAACCAAAACAGGGCTGTTTTGAGGCAGAATTTCATGTTTTCAGGCCAAATGCTTTAGGGGTTAAAAGACCGAGACTTCAAAAGCTTGTAGAAATTTGTTCATAGTGTTTCTCTTTATGAAATTTGAGTAAGTGAAATGTTATTGTGTTAGTTTTTTATGGAGCTTTATAAGTTTTGATTTAGATTGTTTGAGACAAAGTTATGGCTTTGAAGGTGAGAGGGTGTTGAGCTGCCGAATAGATTCAAGAGTGGAACCTCCGGGTGAACTTGGAGAACCATCTCCACGGGTTCACTCACACGAAATGCTTGGAGGCCAAGTCCGACTCATCGAAGAACTCATCCGTGTCAAGGACTCAGAGTGGTAAAAGGGGCCGTCCATCTTCGAGGTCTAGAGCCACAGTTGGCAACCAACCAGACCTGCATGGTTGGTTCAGAAATGCGACTTCTCAATCCTCGGGCTCTGTGAACACGGATCAAGCAGGTAAGGAGTACTCTTTGTTGTCATTGCTTTGTTGGGGGTATTGGAAGGGGACTGTCTCCTACGGGGGTAAGGTGTACAAGGTTTGCGGGTTGCTGGGGGATCCTAAGCCGGGGTCCTGCTGGGCAGCTGAGCCCACTACTACGAGGGAGTTCGTGTATGGTGATGTCTCTTGCATTGTTCACGGATGCTTCAGACATATATTATCTAACCGTCTATCTTGTAGTGGTGAAGCTTTCGGTAATTTCACCTGCGCATAGTGCGCTAGTATTGTGAATGAAAGTGATTTTAGACTTAGAGTGATTAGAGAAGGACGAGCTGTAGTGAAACGAGGATCTAGAAATACCAGGTTGGGCTGTCGAATTGATTACTTATCACCGCAAGAGTTAGGAAGTCATAGTCGAGTATTAGCAAGGCGGTTTAGAGAAGAGAGGGCGCTACATTGGCAGATGAAGTCCAAGGTGGCTCAGCTAAAAATGTCCCACCGTGGTCTGAAACTGTCTGCTGTCGAGAATTTTAATCGTAAGGATGTGCTTTCTTTTTGTAACAACATCTTGGCTGCCCACAGAACTAATGCATTTGGTGGAAAACCCGCGCTCTGGGACTTCCTAAGAGACATTGCCACGAATCTAAACCGGGTGAGGCAAGGTCACAGATTTTCGCAGAATACAAAATGTTTCTCACAGGCTATGAAGATTTATGGTGGCAGACGTATGTGTGACCTGTTCGCACTAAATTTTGCGGGACCATCGTATTGTAGTATTAAACGAGAAAATAAGAAGGGAGTTCACTTCATTGCAGGTGAACACTCTTCCATTTTTTCTGAAGTTGCTAACATTTACAGGGAGGCAAAGGAAGCGCATGGAATTACGGGACCTGTTCCAGTGATTTTAGCTGAAGACGAAACTAAGGTGAAGACGAGGATTTCGTGGGAAGCTAAGACTGATTGTTTGCTAGGCTTCTGTGGGCCGAATGAAGGTCATTGCTGTATTTCTTCCTTTAAAACAGTCGTAGGGGAGGGTACAGTAGGCTATGAGTCAATCGTAGATGCATTTCGTTTCAACAGGAAGGGGAGTTTCGCTAGGGTCATAATGGTCAATCCATTGCATTTGTTATTACCCAGACTTGTGTTGGTTGTGTCGTGTACCTGTAATTGCTTCAATTCGGGATGGGTCAGAAGACAGTGGGATTGTATAGACAGGTTGTGGGAGGATTCATGTGCAGGTGCAGTCGGACCCATCGTGGGGCACGCGTCTGATGGAGACTCAAGAAGGCGGCAACTAATGCTGGCCGATTATTCCAGCAAGGTGGGAACAAGGTATGAAATACCGTGGGAGGGGTGGGGCCTAATTGCTGAGTGGTTGGGGGAAAACAAAGTAAGGGGCTTGCATGATCAAGATTTTATTCATAATGGAAAAAAATTAATCAACCCCTTGGACAGTGCCGTTAAAACCCTGCAGCTGGGGGCTGATGTTTGCTTCTTAGACCACCTCGGTCAAGTGTACCAAAAATTCACTCTAGATCAGCACGGTCTTAGAAAGGAGGATGTGCAAAGAACTGATCGTCAGAACTGGGGTAGTGCTCAAAGAATTTGTGCCGCGAAGGCTAGGAGCTGTTTGCAGTTGCTGAGGACCAGCCGAGACGCCCATCAGGAGAGAACGCTCGGAACGGAGATGTATTTGCAAATATGTGCGGATTATGTTGACATATTCTTGTCTCTGTCTCTGACTCTGAGAGAGCGGGTTGTTCTAGCCGGGAAGGTTTCCTTTTTTTTTCGCTTATGGAAGCTCTGGTTTAAACACGGTGACCATTCCGTAGGTGGAAATAATAAGACACTCACGGTACAGGAGTGCTTCGTCTCGAACCAATGTTTCTTGGACGTCCAACTGTCTTGCCATTTTGTGGTGCTCTTGATAAAATTGTTTAGGGACGCATATGACCATCTACCTGTTCCCTTCCACCTTACCGGTTCTGATTCATGTGAAATTTTCTTTAGTAAGGTTGGGGGGATGCAGGGGATGGAACGGGCGTATGACTTCCATGAACTCGTTGGGTGTGCTAACACGGTGAATAAGTTGGCAGCCATGGAGTACAGGAAGAATGGTTTGCAGTTTGATCGTGCACACAACAAACAGCAAAACGTCTGGAGCGAAATCCACCCCCTGGCACCTGGAGAGTTACCGGCAGATCTCTCAGACTATTCAGAACTGGCTACAGACGAAGAATTCGTCATTGCCCTAAAAGAGGGATTTAAGGCGGCCCAGGGTATGCTAAATAGTCTGAACATGGCCCCTTCTACGTACGCCCGAAACAAGACCTGGTTTCAGCAGCCTTGGCTGCATGAGTGTTCTGACCCTAAACACTGGTCCTATATCGCACCTGATAAGCCCACCCCGGGCGAAGACGGTGATGCTGAGGTCTTACGTGAGACGATGATGGAGTCAGGTCATGTAGATTCTGAATCCTTGGAACATCAGTCCAATGATGGGTTGAATCTAGAAGATTCAGTATTCGAGGATGGCTTAGACCCTACTGTTGTTGCTGAAAACGAGTGTAGAGACGCAATCTCCGACATGCTGGACTCGGTTGAGGATTTCCCGGAGGACTGTCAAGGAACCGGGCGAGCCGTTGGCAATATCCTCCCCGTTGTGGAGTACATGGAAAAAACAATTTTCAAGTCGACATTGGTGTCTGAATTGAACGGTAACCCGTTCCTCTCAAAGGACCGTCTGACTAGAATCAAAAATTCTGTGTACTTCAACAACGCCGAGGATTACTTGTCTGCAGCTAGTTCTACCAGTACCTGTCTTATAGGGCTCGGTAGTGACTGCGGGGTTCTTTTTATGCAGCCATGAGACCTCGACATTGGATCCGTTGTAAAGGCTGCCCAGAGGAGGAAGAAAGGGTCGGGAGTTCGGGTTGGTGCTCCATGTAATGTTTCTGGGGGTGCAGATGTAGGGTCGTGGTGGCTAGGTCGTGTCCAGAAAATACGCAGAAAAGTGGGGACTAAATGGGGCTTGTGTCGGTATCCAATTGACCTGCTTAATCGGAACTCAACAGGTAAGAAGGTGAGTTCTGGACCTACCGTGGAACTTTTGCTGAATTGGTTCAAACGAGCACCTGGTAGAAATAAATTTAAGTATGATGCAACAGACACGCAATGGATTGATCTGGATGGCGTAATTTCTACCGTTGCCCTGTCATTCAACAATAGAACTAACATTTATAGTTTAGAAGAGAACGACAGAACTGTTTTAGACGAGTTTGTTGCATGAATGTAATGTGTGCGAAGCGTCTTACCTAGCTCTATGTATTTCGGTGGTGGCGCTGGATCCAGTTGCTCTCAATCGCAGGTATGTGCATCCACATGTTGCGGATTATGTAGTTTCCGTTATTTAGTCATAATTGTGTTCACTTTGAGATTCAGTTTTCGTTATTTAGTTGGAAGTTTGATTGATTTACTGAATGCATACAAAGTGGACACTCTGAAAAATATTTGTTATTCTGTTGGTTAAGTATCACTTAGATTGGCTTGCATGATTATTTGGAGTCTACTGATTTCTGTCTTGCTGGTGTATGCAGTGAAAGTTCGTCATCTGAGTCTCGGTGCTATGTTCTCTGCCACGGTTTAGAAAGCTCTGAATATTGTTGTCGATCGATTGCCTTCGGTTCGTCGAGGTTCGAGCAGCAGCTACCTTCCATACCGAATAGACTCCTTGGAGGTTTGCCACTGTGAGTACACTTTGATTGAATGTTATAATTCTGTGACCTCTTGACCTGTTTCGGTTACCGCTGCCACCTCCATAAATTACGATTTGCCAATGTAACGCAATGGTGACATGTGTTCCCGTAGATCGACATGAATGGCAGCTTGCTTGTGGTTATGTAAGAACTGTTGATAGAAGAGCTTCTTAACCAGGTTGGCCAGCTAGCCAGCTTAAGTTGCTGTCGTTCTAAGGAAAGACTCTCAACGCGACTCTCTCCAGTGGCCGAGAGTGTGATCCAGGACTGTATTCAGAAGGCGGAACCTCAAGGCCAAGTCCTTGGTGCAGGTCAGAGGATACTTCAGGGCGCGATCGAGGACAACAAAAGCCAGAATGGATGGTTTAATGATACCCATATGTTGGTTACTTTTTTGGATTCTCGGATGCAATCATCTCGGCCCACTGAACAAGGTACGATTCTGCTCCTTTAATTCTCAGAGACAGCGCATTTTCTCTAATTTGGTCACACTATATCTCGGAACCACACTAACATTAAAAAAAATTCATCCATGTACCCAGGATGATGGGGGCTGTTGGGGACAGGCGAATGTCAACTCGCGAGACTCTGACCTCATGCTGTCAGCTCAGCTCACTCCATCATGAACATGGAGGGTTCCAGGTATGGTTACTCTACTACTATCCCTAATCACCATTTTCCAAGTAGGAAGTGAATTGATCCGACTTACCTCTAATCCCCATCATGAACCCTCGAGCATGGTGGGCTGACAGGAGTGATTTGTGACGGCTGACAATCTAGTCGCTGCCGTCTTCTCAATCGTCTCTTCTGGTGTGTCTTCTAAAACCCAAGTCCTGCACCTTGTTTACAGCCAACTCCTTCAGTTTGCCTTTGCGCTGCTTTGTTGTTCCAGTTCGAGCTCCCCCCACCTTCAGTTCTCCCTACCTCTGCTTCTACGCCCCCGTTTTCTTCTTGCCTTCGTTTCTGTTTCGCCCAAGATGAGTGACCTTCGTTGGATTGTAGAGGCCGCGAAGAACAAGCGATGCTGCTTTGACATAGTGGCGTGTCATGTTCTAATTGACCACGTCCTCGACTTTGCTTGTGCTCCCGCAGATCCTTGGGTTGCTGTCGATCGGCTCAACGTTGATAGAAGCGAGTTGTTGGAGGTCATCCCGAAGCTTGCGTGTTTGTCGAAGGAGTGGAACGCAGCGATCAGGTCTCGCGTAGAGTACGCTGCATTGCACGCTGCTCCATCGTTGCGGAAGTTCCATCTGCCTGTTGCCGGGAGAAACTGGATGGTTCACCGCCGGGGTAATCGTTTGGCGGAGTTTGATACCGCCGTCGCCGTCTTCACGAAATCCTGGTCCTTCACGACCCCCCTGCCGATGAGGCTTCGGACCCAGCCCTTGGGTGCGCTCTCGAACACCGAACTCGAGTCCCTGCTGGCCTTCCTCATGAGCGGTTGGATGGCCGAAGTTCAAGTGGTTCCAGGAGATGGGCAGGAGTTGCTCGAGACTGTCTGGGTCACACCGGAGAAGCGCTCCAAACACTTGTGAAGGTACGCTCGAAACCCTTTCTCCGATGTTTCATTTGTTGCTGCTCTTCCATTTTGCTTCCCATGTAGTTGTCACGGTTTGTACCTGCGTATCATTTTCCACAGCCCTTGCTGTTTAAATTGTTTTCATTGCGGCTGTCACTTTCTTTGCAATCTGTTTGCCAACTCATGCCCGAGGTCTTTTTTCTTATGCTCTGGGTTTCGTCATGTATCAGGTTTATTTGAGACGGCGGTTACGAGGAACTCTTGCTCTACGGATGTGAATTAGAGCTTAGGCCTTTTTTTGTGTTTTTGAACACTTTTTCTTTCTCATGAAACCTGTTTGAAGTGCTTGTCCAACTTTGGAACAATACCAGTACTGAATCTGTAGGCCCACGAGTGAATTCTGTTTTGAAACCTTGTTTTCGGAGTAATGAATGAGTTGGTCAGTTTGTGTGCCGTCTTGTAGAGAGTGCCGATCCCCTTTGAATTTGATCCGAAGCTCCTGTTTGTGTGTTGTGATTATGTCTGACCATGTATCTGTAATGCTTCGAACTTCTGTACCATGTTGTTTTCCTTTTTTTGCTTGATGCTACATAATAGAGGAACCTGTGTGAAACAGTAACCAAAAGCATTGCTCTGATCTTCTTGTTCATTATCTGGTTACTTGTTTGCAGTAACAGCAGTGTAGGGAATTGTACAAAAAAAAAAATTGACACTTATTATAAGTAATATACCATGCCATAAAACATCCTAACCCGGCACTTATACTTACCCATAGCCCCCAATTTAATAACACATATTAGAAAATTATGTAATAATAGCCCCTTCAAAAAAAAAAAAAACACTAAGTAATAGCCCCCCTTAAAATACCCCTTGTTTGCACCTATCCCCTTAATTTTTAAGAAGAGTGACCCCCCCGAGAATTGTTGGAGAAATGACATTCCTGTTACACGGGTGTTAAATAGTCGATTTTCATAAGAGGGCTTAATATTGTGACTAGAACATCTTTGGAGGAATTTGGAACGTACGAGACATGATTTTCTACCATTGTGCTTTAATATTGATGATGTTGTATAACAAATGAATGCTTTTAAACAAGCGTAGTCTAAAAGAGAGGTTTCTATTTATTTATGTGCTTTCCATATTTTGAAGAGCTGAAAGAACTACATTTAGACCACAGTACCCAACCTAGGTTTTTTGAAGGATTTTGTTTATTGAGAGTTGCATTCTTTCTTGTACATGCCTATTGAGTATAAAAAAAAAGAGAAGAATTTCTTGAAGCGTGCTCTTGAAATGAGCAAACCCAAATTCAAAATTCATATATCAAAAGTATAGAAGAGTATATTGAGGTTCATTATAACCATCAAGGTAAGTTTCTCTCTATACCATTTAAAAAAATACTTAATATTTCAATTTTTATTTATTTTTATTCTTTTAGATTTAGAAAGAAAAAATTATGTAATAAAGTTTGTCATTTGGTGTACAAACCTATCTTCTAATATAACATCGTCTATTAATTTTTTTTATAGAGATGTATCTTATTGGTCATCAACAAAACCCCATTCTAACCAAGACACGCAAGCTAACATTGAGTCATATTATGTTGCTTTTAACTCCTAAAGGTTCTGGAAATCTGTTAAAAGCTTACCAATTTTACAAGGGCAGCCTCCAAAAATTACATAAACAACCTTCACAGTTTTTTGTAATTTTATAATCTTTTCTTTCAAAATTTGTCAAAATTTGAGATTTAGAATTTTTTCAAATTTGTTTTTTACAATAATTCAAAAAATCATCGATGTAACTTTGAACCGTTCACTTTTTAAAAGAACCAAAAACATTTGACGTAATTTAAGTTTTACCATATTGTGGTTTTTGTACCTTCTTCTGAAAAATAATTTGCATGAAGGCCAAAAAAGTGTAATGAGACTCTAAACTTTTGCATGGAGGTGCTCAACGTAGTTACCTACGTGGAAAAAATATGAGCAAAATGTTTGAGGTAACAATAATCAAGTCTCCCTTGGCACCATTTAGAGTATACCTTTTGCTTAAAGCAAAAAATAAAAATAAAAATAAAATAAAATACTTTGAACATTATAATCTCACAAATGGTAAAGATCGAACCGTTGAAATTTGACATGGTGTTAGTGCAGATAGTTAGGCTTAAGATCTTACGGTTGGATGTATCAAAAAAGTAAAAAATTACGAATCATACTTCAACTTCTACAAGGTTGTCAAAAATCACAATTTTTGGTTTTGGAGGTCCAAAAACGGCTTGAACCTTTAGGGGTTAAGAGATGTATGAAGATTGAAAATCACCAACTTCGGGGGAAGAGTATGGATTCCCTAGTGCCGCAATTGACTAATCCAATAGAGACGCATTACATGAACAACAATGGGAGAAAGCTAAACGGATTTGTGTTAAATATGCATGTTGCGAGGATTGCGGCAAACGGAATTGCCAAAGCTATATCTATTCAACATGTTCAAAGATATCCTACAATTGAAGGGGTCTTGTAGGTGCATTCCAATAGTGCCTTTGGACAATGGTACGACATTCTAGATTCATACACCATGTATGCATCATCTTCTTGTGAATAGGCCACTCGTGGAAACATGTGCAAACATCAACTTGTTGTCATCAAGTTATTTACCAATATTACTTGGAATGACATATTGGAGTTCTTTAGTACTTACTATGGTTTGCTGCATGGAGAACTTAAGGCTATATTTGAACATAGTGTTCTAATAGATTCATATGAAGACCTTGATGGAGATGAATTTGAAGAGGATGTTGAGGATATCATTGACAGAAAGGACAACTTTGCTCCACAAGTCTTTGATGGATCAAGTACATCCACACATGTAGATGGTGTTAGGCCAACACAACCTTTTATAGAAGGATCTTTACAAGCCATTGATAAAATTTTACAAGAGTGCAGAGAATTAGCAATTCAAGGTGGTTTGGAATTGGTGCAACACCTTCAAGCTATGATGACAAAGGTAGTCACAAAACATTAGATAGATCTGAGTTCAACAAGATTCAGAGAGTTTGCATCCTCAAACCGTATCTAAGGTAGTTAAAGATGGTATGGGTTCTTCGACTATTAGAAGAAAGAATTACCAAGAAATAGCCATAGCAAGAATGCCCATCCAAAAAAAAAGGGAAAAGAATTGCCTAGTAGTAATTCACAACTAACTTAATTTGGTTGTATAAGTGCAATTTATTTAAATATTATAGATTGATGTATTAAGTGTCGTTGCATTGTCAAATGTCTTGTTTTGAATATTGGCATCAAATACCAATAATCTTCTTCGTGTTTCTTATAAATTCTTAAAACAAATTAGCCTAAGTAAAAACAAAAAAACTTATGAATTACTATTGGACCTCTACATTATCCATACCCATCGCAAATTCAATTTTAAAAAGAAATTTCCATCATTGATTCGTAATTTCTTAGAAAGAAAGACTTTGCAATATCCATCCTAGAATTTTTTTGAAATATCACATGAGCTTTGAGACAATATCCATCGCGGAACAGCTAGGATATAATAATTAAATCTCTGGTCCTTTAAATTTCAAAGCCTTCAAGGTCTAGGTAATTTCATCTCAAAGAGATTTTGGAATACTACATGAGCTTAGGGCGATACCCATCTCAAAGTGATTTTAAAATATCACATGAGCTTAAGGCAATACCTATCTTGAAGCAATTTTGAAATAATGCATGACCTAAGTTGCAATACCCATCACAAATCAATTTTAGGGACAATATTGAAATCTTTGGATTAAAAGCTTTCAGGGTCTAACTCTTTCCAATATTCATCTTGAAGAGATTTGAAATATCACAAGCTTAAGAACATAGTAAATACCCATCATGAATTAATTTTGGACCAAAAAATCAAACCTTTAACCCCTAAAGGACAATGCACCCACTGGGGGTGCATTTGGAGTTTGGGCATATACCTGTAACTTCAATTTGGATGGATATTTTTTGAAATTTTTTGTGAATGTTTGCCGTAATAAGGACTTTGAGGGACTCTAATTTTTTTTTTCATTTGGACATTTTTAAAAATAGTTATGGTATCTGAAGTGAAATTTGATACTCGACGGGCAATTTGGGCAACCATGCTAAATATATCTGTTACCTCTGAGAATTTTTCTATGAATACTTAATGTTGTCATCTTTGAAATTTTTCAAAAGAAAACTACTTTCAGCACAAAGTGTTCACTCCACAAAATATCAAAGTTTTCTCACGGTTTCAAGCAGTGTACTAAAAAAACTTCTTCTTTCCTTCATAAAAGTTAGAAAAATTGTTTTTTTAGGAATTTTCTTTTTTCATCTAAAAGGTGGACATCAATCTTTACTTTGACCATTTGGGTTGGGACTTTATGAAATAATGGAATTTCTAGACAAGAAAAATGAATTAGCATTCTTTTGCATTTCTCTCAATAAAAATTTTGTTTTCAACATGCTACCATTATTTTTTGCTTGTAATTTTTTCTTTTTATAAAATTGACTAACTTAGTCTTCTTTGTCATGCACCAAAAACCCCAAAATCCATAATGCAAAAAACCTAAGGAAAAAAAATTTAGAGTGTTTCGACCTAGTCAAAAATCGTGTCAATAAAGTTTGTTTTCAAATTTCAATTGCTATAATCTTCTAATCTCTGCGGTCGATTATAATGAAATATTTAGAGATATCTACTACAATAATAGAATTGAAGATCTTACGGTTAAAATTAGAAAATAATGATTTTTTAGTCATTCATGCTTTTTACATTGGAAATGGCAATTTTGGAGCGCTTTTGAGTGGAACAAAGTCAAGGAACTTTAAGGGTTAAATTGCATGACCTTAGCAACCTTTGACTTGAAAAGACACATACTTTGAAGGTTTACAATTAACACACAAGTCCGATAGCAATATTCATAATCAATCATTTTTTAGGGAATAAAGGAAAAGTTTTATGTAGAAAATGATGTTTTAAATAACACAAATAAATCTCAATATTGATATTTCAAGCTGAACAATAATGTGTAAAACTTGATGCTTCATATTCCAGAAAATTTATCCAACCATAACAGTGAGGTTTCAAACATTTTAAAAAATAAGAGAGGCCAAAAAACAAAAAATAATGATGCAATGTAAAACCCTTAGCTTCTTTTCTATATCCATGGTCTTCTCTTACTCCACCTCCTTCTCCATGGTTTCCACCATCTCCACCATCTCCTCGATCTCCTTCACCACTTCCTCCACCATCTCCTCCATTGTTGTCTATCTCTCCACCTCCTTCTCAGCTTCCTCCACCATCTCCTCCTTTGTCGTCTATTTCTTTCCATCCCCTCTTCACTCCATCTCCTCCTTTGTCGTCTATCTCTTTCCATCCCCTCCTCATTCCATCTCCTCCTCAGCTTCCTCCACCATCTCCACCATCTCCTCGATCTCCTTCACCACTTCCTCCACCATCTCCTCCATTGTTGTCTATCTCTCCACCTCCTTCTCAGCTTCCTCCACCATCTCCTCCTTTGTCGTCTATTTCTTTCCATCCCCTCTTCACTCCATCTCCTCCTTTGTCGTCTATCTCTTTCCATCCCCTCCTCATTCCATCTCCTCCTCAGCTTCCTCCACCATCTCCTTTATGGTCTTCTTTCTCTCTATTTCCTTCTCCACATCCTCCACCATCTTCTCTATGTCCTTCATTATCATCATTATCATCATCATCATCATCATTGTCGTCGTCTCATCTTCATCATCATCTGTTTCTTCAATTAATTCTTCAGAAACTTCCTCTTCACCTCCTTCTTCTTCACTTCTTTCTTCTTCACTTACTAAGATACCATCACTTGGGCCATGTTTATCACGATATGAATTGCATGCAACCTCCACACACTCCATTCTTGACACATTCTCCATCTCATAAAACTTGGTCTTAAAAAAACAAATAGCTTGCAATTCATTTCTCCTCACCCGTAATGACATAGTGTCACTTCACAATCGAAGCCACTAAGCCCTTTCCAATCTTCTCATTCCTTTGCCACATGTCATAATAAAAAATCACTTAGAATGTATTGCTGAATTTCTTGTTGTTTTGAGGATTTCTTTTCACCAAGTTAGCAAGGTCATCAAATTGTACAAATTCTCAATGTTGGAGAAGTTTAGATTACATTTGCCCAAAAATTCCATTCCAAGAAACTCCTCCAACTTCCCTACATTCTAAGAAGGAGTGGACATTGCCCTCGAGGAGGCTCCTTCCTAGCCCTTTCCTCCTATTTCTTCTGAGAATTTTGAGGTTTCATGGTCGAAGCCACATTTTTTTTTCTCAAACTCATTCTTTTTTCTAAAATAGGTTGTAGTCATGACCTTCAAATTTGGATTCTTGGTAGTCTTCTTCTTCCTGGACTTCCCATTTTCATCACTTTTAGGCCCAAGTTTATTTTTGCCTAAATCCAACTTAAGGTAATATTTAATGTGAGAATTAAAGTATAACTTGTTATTGAAAGGTCCATATGGATACCTCCTATTTTTCTCACTTACAAGGCACACCTAAAGATCTTTTCACCTTCTTCTTTAGACTCAAGCACTCCTTCTTATGAGGACTGTAATTGGGCTCTACTCTAGGTATCTCATCTCCATATTCATTCCTCTTTACCATGGCTACAGAATATCACAATTAAAACTCAATTAAATCTAAATAACATTAAAAAATCTAAAAGAATTACAAACATTTCAAAGAAAACTACAAAATTTAATGCAATTGTAAATGAGTATATACTTTGACAATTAATACTTTGAAACAAAAAACTATAAGTCTACAATGAACATTCCACTAAAATCAATGTCATCTATGTTATACATAAACAAGTTCATACAATGAGCAAAATAGCTAAAACTTTAAACCTTAATCTTCAAAATCAATACAAACCTAAAAAAATTAAATTCAACCCATACATTTCTTCAACACAATCCATATGTATAAGAATTGAATGACTCTAAACCAATGCAAAGTCAAGACAAATGTAGAAAATAGCTTGCATCAACATACATTAGAAATCGTTTGTTACAAGTTTAAGGCTTCTATTTTTCCTATCTAATACTAAGTCAAACTCTCAAACTCGCAAACTCCTTTCCTTCTACTAGAATCTAAACTTGCAATCTACAAAAATATAACAAAGAATGCTTTGTATAAAATGAAAGATATGCAATCCAAAATCCTAAAACATTTCTTACAAGAAATTGTAATTCGAAGGTGAAAGCCACAAAAGCAATCAAAACAACATACTAAAAATCATACAAAACAAGCAATTACAAGGAGTAAAGAAATCAAAAAATAAAATTAAAAACAAATCTATGAATGGGCATCTATAGGGGCGACGTTGGGCTACAGACTCTGGGCTGGGAGCAGAGCGAGGGCAATGGGCTTGAAGGCGATATAACCAAAATTGCCCTTTGAAATAAAAGGAAAATATACAACTTATACTTTGAAAAATTCTGGAAATTTGAGATCTACTCCGATTGCATTGAATTTTTTTTTGTTCCTTTTCCTCATTGACCTCAACATATTAACTATTCGGATTTCAAATCGAACATTTTAAAATTACCCTTTAAGTATTTTTAATTATGGAGAATGTAAGGCAATTTGAGCACACCCCCTTTCACAAAATAAAGGATTTTTTTGCCTTTCGAAGCCTGTATGAGGCTCAAATTTTGTGAGCTTATACCTAACTTTCATACCTAAAGGAATTGATGATCTTTCATAAATCAAATGTGTTTGCAAAGTATAGTTTTCGGGCATCGAAACCGTGGTATACTCACGGGGTAGTGTCAATTTGTTTTTACAGTGACTTCAAACGTTATAATCCCGCAATCCGTATAGTGAATTGTCCTAAAAATTGGTATATATCTTTTTGAATAAAGTTAATTACAAGATCTTATGGTTAAATATTCAATTTAATATCTAAATTTATAAAAGGTAGGTTTCTATCAATAGAGATATATTTTAGGCAGTTTTGGCTCCTAAACACCAAGGGCCTTTAGGGGTTAAACTCAATGAATGCCTAGTGAGGGACATGAAATTGGATACAATTGGATGATAGTTGAGTCATTCTAGGGACATACACTGGACTTTAAAGTACCACTTTGCAGTACAGTACCCTGTAACAAGTGTTACAACCCCACTTTCAAAACTCACACTAAAATATTTATCACACTCACTAAAATTGGATGTTTACCACGAAATTTTGCTTGTACCACCTCTTGGACATAAAGCATTTTTGGGCAAAATTTGGCATGTTAGCAATGAACGGTTTAGGAAATAGAGCTAATTTGTTAACTTTTGGGCCATTCTTAAAAAAAAAATCATATATGGTATCCAATAGCTGCCATGGATCCAAAATTTGAAGCTTCTTTTTAAAATTTTGAATTGCAACTCAACACGAAAATACCTAGGAATACCATTATGTTTTATATCACCATATTGATCCTCATTACAACTTCTACCTTTTATCAAAAATTTGGATCCATGGCTACTATTGGATACCATATATGATTTTTTTTAACAAAGGCCCAAAAGTTGACAAATTAGCTCTATTTCATAAACTGTTCATTTCTAACATATCAAATTTTGCCCAAAAATCCTTTATGTCAAAGCAGTGGTACATGCAAAATTTCATGGTCAACATCCTGTTGTAGTGAGTGTGATAAATGTTTTACTGTAAGGTTTGAAAGCAGAGTTGCAACACTTATTACCCTGCACTTGTTACAGGGTATAGTACACATTTCATCTTAGATGAGCAAGGTTCATGGTACATTCCAGAAAATGACAAATATGTGCAATTCAAAGCTATTAGTGACTCATGTCATAATGCACAATGTAGTTGCAGTTGCCTTTAAAAATATCTTCAGCCAAGTAATGAGGTTTATTTTAATGTGGACTAAGGTAGTGTGTCCTAGTACCAACCACCACCCCAAAACCATTAGGTTGACTTGTCCTATAACCAACCAGTGTATAAACTGAATTTTGAAAATTGTTTGACTTGTGCAAATTTAGGGTCCTTACATGGTTGGTTTTGGGTTGATGTGGAGTGGAGTATGGGGTGGGAGCACGTGAGCCACTAGTTGTCATTTTCAGCATGATTGATTATAGCCAAAAGTAGTTTTCAATTCATGCATCTTGTAGTGGCTGGTTTTGGGTTTGATCATCAATAGAAAATAAAACCATCACAGTTTGATCATAGGAGAATAATATATCAAGTATGGGTGACATGTTACTTTGTACTTTGGAATTTTGTATAAAATTGAGAAATGCAAATTATATGTTACAATTTTTTGCAATCCCCATGAAATCCTATTTCAAACATGGTCATATTTTTTTTGGGATTTACCACTGCTAAATATAGGTTAGATTGCTTAAGTGATTGGTTATCGGACATGCTACTTTACATTCTTATATTGTTAAACCTCAATACAATTTAGTCTTTTAATCTGGAAGTAAAACCCATTATAACAAGCCCTACCTCTGTAAAGTAGAAAAGTTGCTCAAGGTAGTAGGTCAATGTTATTTAACCCATAAACGTCCAAGGTGACCCGAGGGGTCCATTCTCTACAGAATCTTCTGAGTAGAATCTTCTATACTCAACTTTTCACTTTTATTTTGATATCAAACTGGTCACCTCCTTAACCTCTAATTGACCAAAGTCCTAGAATGGGCGTTTTTGAAATTTGGGCAGGTTCCTAAAACTTCAAATTTACTTGAATTTTTTTGAATTTTTTTGTGGAAAAAGGTTTTCTCAAAAGGTTTATGGGGATATTTTTTTTATTTTTTTTGGATGAAGTGAGCAAAAGTTATGCTCCTCTGAGTATAAAACGCCTTTCCACAGGCAAGCTCTCAGCCACTGTGAATGCAGCAATTTCTGCCCGAAACTGCCCAAAACTGCCCAAAACTGCCAAAATCTGCCAAAATCTGCCTAAAGACAAAACTTTGAAATTCCACCAAAAATCGAGATTTTAGTTTTTTCCAAAAATAAAAATTCCTATATGTAGAAGAGCCACTAAAGCATGTTTTCACCGTTTGGATTTTTAATACAAGAATATTTCATATGCTATTTTTATTGTAAAAAAACAGCCTTTGTATGTGAATTTCAGCATACCCCCTTGTGGAAATTGATGATTTTCTCAAGGTTATACACCTTGCATGGGTATGAGATTTTGTGGACATGTACCTAACTCACCTAGGAAATAGAATTTAAAGAAACGGCATCCAAATCTACTAAAAAAAATGGTTTTTTTGACCCCAAAATACTGCTGTCCTCTTTTTGCAGGGTAAAAAAAACTTTTTTTTCAACTTTGAATGTTATAATCTCTCAAATGGTAAGGAATGAGATTGTGAGATTTGACATGCACATAGACATAGAAGTTAGATACAAGATCTTACGGTTGGAAATACCAAAATTGGTTTCAATTTTGCGCTATCCAGCTTGCTTTCAAAAGGGACTATTTGGTGGCAGTTTTGAGCAAAAACATCCTTGGCCAATTAGGGGTTAAAAGGCATTCAAAAAGTGAAATTTAACGATTCAAATCACAATTTGTAAGAGTGATTTTGTACTTTGAAAGGATTGTGGTGGGTAGGTTGGGGTTGTACATAACCTTGTAGGAGGTTGCAAACTAATCATTGATTGGTTCATTCCTGATGCCCAAGCTCAAAAAGTGCACTATTCATAATGCCCAAGTCCAAAAGATGCTGTGATCCATCCATTTTTGGGCTGTCCATAGGGGAGTGCCTGGACGTTTAAGAGTTAAGAATAGAGAGAGGGTGAGAGCTATTACAGAATTAAAGATTCACAAGAAAATGGAATATATATTAGAGTTCTACTTTATATTCTTGGACTTCCCGTTTAATCCCTATAGCATCAACTCAACAATTTGGTATGATTTAAGGTCCAGTCAGGCTTCCTATAAGTCAAATTTTACCGGATGTGGCTCTAACTTTGGCACAGCATGGGAAATTTTCAAATCTTTCTAACAAGACCATTCATGCTTCAAAATTCCTCATACTGTAGGAGATATCCGCAATCAAAATTTAAAAACACTATTCGGGCATGGTAAAATCTGCCCAAAAGTGCAGTATATGCTCAAAATCTGCCCAAAATTAATTAGATATTAGAAACTTCATAAATTCGCCAAAAATTGAGATTTTATTCTTTTCCAAGTTTTATTTTTTCTACATGTAAATACAATTTGAATGCATGATCTTACTGCTCATATATTCAATCCAGTATTTCTCCATAAGCCTTTTTTACTATTATAGATCAACCTTTGCATTTGAGTTTCAACATACCTCCATGTGAAATAATCAAGCATTTCTTTAAGTTTTGTAGGTCGTATGAGGGAAAAAATTCCATGGACATATTCCTAACTCATTTAGGAACAAGAATTTGAAGAGCCTCACATCTAGTTTGCTTTTGAAATTGGTTTTTTGGACTCACGAAACACTTGAAACCCATTTTCTTTAGATCTCACAAACGGTAAGGAGTTTGAATCTAATATACATGTACAAGTAAGGTACTACATCCTACTGTTATTTCCCCCAAAATACATCAAAACTTAAAAACTTACACCTTGTGCTGAAAGAGTCTAATTTGGAGGATTTTTGGAAGTTTTGAGGCCTTTCAACTTTAGGGGTTGATGGCTACCTATGGAGAAACCCTTGCCTGAAATTTCAGAAGATAATGATGACTATCATATGTACAAGTAGAAATATACATATGGGAAGTCCAAAGAATGACAACAGATATGAATTAACTTAGACAACTTGACGTTGTGTTCCAAATAATTTGGCTTCCCATAAATAACAAATGTAATTACATTTACACATATCATGCCTTCAGGCTCAATAGGGACAATAGACCAGTCGGCGATACAAATCTATCACCTGCACGCTCGAGAAGGGCCACACCTGGTGAACACCGATGTGGCCACAGCCTATCACGCTGCTATGCTTCCATATTCAAATATTGAATCCTCATTTATCAATGAAAATTTTGATTCCATAAGTCGTTTAAATCAAAACACCTGAGATGTTGATGATCTGAGCATTGAAACCTACGAACACAGACGCAGGGGATAGTTCTTGACTTAGACAGGAGAAAGTACGCCTCGTAAGAAGATAAATTAAGACTGTCGCAGCTCAGCCGCTCGCCTCCTCAACAATGCAAAACCGCAACTTGGTCGATTTCGATTCCAGGACACAAGGATCAAAGCTCGTGCTGCAAACAGCTAAAAGATAACTTCCCTCAGAAAGAAAATTGCTATCTCACTTCCACAGCACCCCAAGTTGGTCCGGTTCGATCAAAAGAAGAAGTTGATCTTTCATACCCATTAGCGCCAATCTTTTCTTTGGCAGAAGCAGCAGTTGTACAAAGTATACAACGCATGGGAGGTGGATTCGATGGATCCTCATAACCTGATCCATAAGAAACATTATCATTCGTGTTGGATCCAGATCGTCGTAGATTTCCTGACTCATCTGAAGGTAGTATCCCTGAAGTATCATTGAGACAGGTTTCGTGATAAGCGTGCGTACAGAAGAAGGCAACCACAGCCACATTTTGTAGGGCTACAGGATCGAAACATATGCAGCAACGCCCACTACCACCATAATTCGTAGGCATCCGGCCACCCTTACCACCTGTCTTGTTTGTTCTACTCAGTCCTGAAGCACTTATTTTCACGCTATCACCACCATTTGCACTAGGCTCATCGGGTTTCTCCATATCATACTCTGAACCGCCGACTCTGACTGCGTGACGGGCCTCGTCATAGTAGCGGACCAGCAGGTCAACACAATCTGCCTGTTCGCATGGCATAGAAGTTCAGTGTAGTACTGATCAATTGTCATGGTACCAATCGATCGATACACTCTTGGACGATTATTTCACTAAGACAGAGCATGTAAGAATAGAGAGGGTAATGTGTTACCTTCAGAATGTCGTTACAGCCAGCACGAAGAGAAGTCTCTGTTCGATAATCGGCGATTATTTTCACAAGACGATCACGCAACCTACAAAGATTCACCAATTGATCATACTATACGGATTCAAATATCAACGGGAGGGTAAAATGAGAGGAACAAACCTCAGGTATCTATGCTTATGTAATGAATTAATCCATAAGATAGCAAGTTAATCAAAGCTGAAGAGTCAGAACTGACCGAGGAATAGACATTCCAGCGGGAACCTTGTTGACGAGATGTAGAGGATCGATGTGACCCACTGTGTGCTCCAGCAATGAACCCACCTGCCAGTTACTTTTGGTTTCAGTTGACCGGAAAAGAAGACTACATGTCAAAGCCTTGTTAAAAACAGCCTCAAAACTTAGGTTTCATTCGATTCTGAGAAGTCATGGATATACATTATCATCTATTTCCACTTTGTGCATCAGCTAAAAAGAAGTTGAATTGACAACAAACCATAACCTCAGAAAATGTTTCGTTGATGGGAAAGACTCAAATGAGAAGTAACATTTCGCGTTACATTACCATGTCAGGATTGTGCATGCTTTGAGTGATAAGTTCCTCCCACAGCTCTTCATCTGCTTGTGATTGAACAAAGCTTACAGCCTGGAACACAAAAATTGCAGAGGTAAAGCAATAATGTACAATTAAGCAGGGACAACCAGAAAACTACCAGAAAAAGAACCCTCATTGACCAGGAAGACTAAGCAGACAAGATATGGATCACAATAAAAACTCATTGATGCAGCATGATTGTTTTCGCATACCTGTTGGATGTCCTTTAGTTCATTAATTATCAAAGCCAATGCTTCCCGACTGTTACCCATCCGCCCTAAAATGAAAACCCTTTCTCTGGTCAAGCCCCTTTTCGTGCAAACTTCATAAGCCTGCAATAGCCGATCAAATTATCAAACTCGATGTAGCACGACTAAAAGATCGAGCTGAAAGTAAATTTCTTCTCAAATTTATGAAACAAGAAAGATCATCAATATAGACGTTGCAAAAGACTTAAGACACCTCTCTGTAACAAATTACCTCGTCAAGATTATAGTAATGGCTACTTCTCAAAAATGGAAGCAACAACCTTGGTTCATAATCTGCATATAGCTCTACCTGCAGAGTATATCAGGTGTAAGAAAGGTAATTCTTAGAAAGAGATTGTTATGATCAGAACAACTAAAATTCCTGACAATTCTTGGCTCACCAGACCTAAACTTTCATGAACACTGATATCATCGTGCGACTGTCCCAGCCTAAAACAGAAGTCAAAGTTCAAAACCTACATTCAACTACAAAGACTCTCAATGAAAACCCAGTATATTCTACTCAATCTCCCCTCGCTTTCTCAAACCATTATTACAGAAATATAATAATCGCCCCATGTCCCCTCACAAGGTCTCAATCTCCAGGGTAGACGTCATATGTTGGGTCACGAGTTTACAGAAGACAGCAGATCCAGGAACTATAACGCATGCTAGTGCAAGTAAGAACCTGTAAGCCATGATATTCTTTGGCCGCAGTTGGGTCTTTCTCGAACAAGCTATGAAGGTAGAGGTGCAGATATTCCCTCAATGTCCCATCTTCGTCCTCTTTCTGCAACTGCGACACCACCTCAGTCGCATCGGTGCTATCACTCTGATTGATCAACATTTGAACTGCTCGCTTCCCGTTTAGTCTCATTAAGTGCACCACCTGCATCATATCATTGTTCTCAATAGAAAGGCGAGCGATGTGTACTTCTTTCCGCCTCTTTGGCATTATTAAACCATGCTAGAAAAATGTCATGTTTCTTGTGATAAAAGATCTAACAGCAAGAATGAAAAGTAAAATCAAATCAGCATCAGGACGTAATTTGTCATGTGGCCTCAAAAAAAATGTTGATGAACCTAGCCATATAAGAAGATACCACAATTACCGAAGTGTACCTTATCATGTATGGAACCGTATAGATTGTGCTGTTCGATGAACTCGAATACAAAAGGCTTTTCCAACTACATAAACGGTAACAACCATCAAAAGAGGTCAATAGCTAAGAGACTATAAAGTCAGCAAAGAAGTCCCTGCATCTACAGCAATTTCAAGAAAAGTTCGCTAACACTCAATAGACTTAAAAGCTCTCTTATAGGCTACAAGTCCACCAAAATCGTATTGTCTGGAAAACTGACAGTAGCAATATGCTAAAATCAACAGCAGAACGTAAGTTGTTCAATCGTGCTTAAGTCCATTAATGTACATATGCCCTCATCAAACATAGTGTATTAAAACACTTCTTGAATTTATAATCAGGTCTGTAATGATGTCATGGTAATTACCTCGACATATATAGCAAGAGCTTTCTCATACTGCTTATCGAGCACATGAAGCTCAGCCAAAGCCTGCCAACAGCAGTCCATCCAACAATACTGAATATGAACAACCTCAAAATGAAAACAAGTAGCCGTATATTGACACTACTCTATGTGCGCAATGGTTTCTAACAACCCTGAACTGCATGCATGACAGAGGTTTCCAATCATTACACACAATAAAAGCACTGAGCGAACACCTCTTTTAGAGCTGGTGACTTCGAGCCCGTACTGATCTGTAGTTGAATAGGTGCAATGATGGTCGGAACTGAGTAAATTGTAGACGGCCATGACTTGATTGTAGTAAGCAATTGGTCATGGTACGATGGGTTTGTGACCAGAGAATTAAGCACCAACTGCAAAAGAACGTCCAGTAGAGTATTATAAGGACAAATGACTGAAGTCGAAGGGAGCAAAAATATAAAGAAAACCTTCATATATCAAGATAAGAATTTCTCTCATTCAAGAAAATCACACAGGCTTAACACCACTTCGTCAATGCAAGCAAAAGAACTAACGAATATAACTTTCTTCTACATACCACGTGTCCTTACAGTACATTCCATCAGCAGACACGTAAAAGACAAATGAATGATAAGCAGAAGAAAACACTCACTTCATATACAGTGTCTCGAAGCTGGGGATTAGCTGTTGGTATATAAGGAGCCAAACTTGGTAGCTGCCGCAAGTGCGCAAAATGAAAAACCCACCTGTTTTGGCGAGCAAATATAACACCTTTAGTATACTGATTGTCCCACAAACATATAAACTTCAAATTTACCATTGATTACTATCAAAAATGGGGACCCATTTGCAATCATACAACTGTCGCTTGAATGTGCATGCCATTAGATGTCAGAGAAACAACAAACTTCAATGTGTTTCACGACTCCAAGAACTAAGAAACTAGTATTAAGGTATAATACCCAGGACTAACCTTTCCCAGGCAGGTGCAGAGCCTCGCAATAGTTTTGGACAAAGTTCCGCAGCTTTGTCATAATGGCGCTCCAGAATTAAGTGGTCAAGATATCTGGAGCCCACCTGATACGTTCCCACCAGCAAGCAAACATGAAGGTATTGATTCATAATGAAAAGAAAGATCTCGAGTTCCATGTACACAAGCGTAGTTTAAAAAGTCGGTATCCTGGGTCCTTGTGGCAAATAATTATTAATCATTAAAAAGCATTCTACTGTTTCACAACAGAGATTACGACCCACAGATTGAATCATACTTGCGCGCAACTAATATATAGGAAGTGTAAGACACGGTTTAAATCAATTCAATGAAGACGTTTCAGACTATATGAAAATTTTGGGGATTAACCCCCATATACCTTGGGGTAGCCTACAAAATTTAGATGTATTTTTTATATGATTTTCAAAATCTAAATGAAATATGTTCCTACAAGAATTATGTAGGATATGGTAATTAAATTTGTTAGTACAGTCAAACTTGGAAAAAAAGTGTTTTAGTTCTTTATCAAATCAATTAAGAAGCATTGTCAGAAACGAAAATTCGCAATCACCATGGAAGTATCACGAGGCAACCACACTAAGTAAACTTGCACCCACACTGTTGTTGAAATGTAAAATTAGGGGTTCAAAATTCCTAAAATATTCTGGCATGGACAAGAAGTGTGAAACTTTCAATACCTCCTCCAAGAGCTCTGGTTTAGCATTTCCTTCTTCTACGGCAGCCAAAGCCTTATCGTAATAACCATGCTGAAGCAGCCACTTCACATGATCGTCTGCATCTCTGCAAATCAGCTAATTTAAGCAATAAATTCTAGTACTTGCCAACAAACATGAAAATATCTAGACTAACTTTCAAAACAACTGCATCATTAGATGGACTGTGAGAGAATACGCACCTAAGAAAAACATTTAAGAATCCAGAACTTAAGAGCGTCGGAATAGATCACACAAACCTGGGCCTGGCAAGTACAACGTCTTTGGGGGACACTATATAGTACAGGGACTCATCTCCGGCTGCCCATTGGCCTGTCGCTCCACCACTCTCTGGAATTAAAAAGGGTTAATCGCTGGTAAGACGGTCATCAGTTGATCTTGAAAAGTGTCTCCGTCAACTTCTAAGATTGACGAGGGCTGTCTTTTTTAACTATAAAAGCACATGTTCACCTGTACAATAACAATTCAAAGAGACACTAACAGCGCATTCCGATACTAGCATCCCAGCACCGGCCACAATCCTGATCACCATTGGTTTGGTACAATCATGGGACAAATCATCAAAGCCTATTCAGATATTAGAACCACAAAACCACACGCACCGATAAAAGGGGCATGAGCAAGCACATAATCTTTCGCTTTGTAACGTTCGTAGCCATGAATAGAAAGTGCATCAGTCGCCAACTCTTCATTCTGTCTTGTAACTATCCGTACTTCCGGTCGTGGTGCATGCCCCTGCGTTAGCAAACGAATCTTACTAACGATTGAGACACATAGGCAAAAACTGTATAGCATATGAACTTCTGAATGTGTCCAAGGAGATCCAGTAAATCGCAGATGAAGCAATAACACTCTCCGGAATCCATCCGGCAAACGTAGAGCTCAATGAAGTTTTAGTACCTGACTTGGAAATGCTGTAGATATGGACTCTGCCGCATTGTCATCTTTATCAGGGAGGTAAGCGAGAACCACAAGTTGGTCTCCAAACGGTGCAAGTCCCGAGACGTAGTACTCAGTGTTAAGGGATGTCCTTATTTCTACATACTTTGTCCCTGGGCCCAAGGTTCCAGTCAAGCCGTCCCAACCTCGAGTTCTAACAACTGCAACCTTGATGCAGTCGGCCCATCCAATAAGTAGGACTGTATCATCCTGCAACGTAAGAGCAGAGTATTCAGGCACAATTTCAAACGGAACTCCCTTTGCGTTTTTTTTATACAGCGATCCGGAGCACCTCCCGCAGCGTAACGTGGGCTGGGGGGCCTCCCGGTTTTTGAGCGTCATTCCCCCCACGCGGGAAAACCCGCGGGGAGTTACACCGGGAGAGCCCCGACCGGGAGGGGCTCTACCTTTACAACATGAATATCAAACAGAAACTCGGCCAAAGTAAACCGTTGCTGGCAATTAGATAATGCAGAGTATTAAAAATAAAATAAATAAATAAAAATCTAGACGAGGCTCTGGAAAGGGACAAGGTAAGCAGGACAAACCTGCCAAACAAGAGTAGGACGTAAGAGATTGGCCCGTGGTGATCGCTCTATAAATGTTATACGTTGATGAGAAGCTGTATCATATACCTTTACACCAGCATCATTGGCCCAGGCGATGAGACTTGTCCGCCATTTTACCACATGCACAGTCCCTTCGCCTGAGTGCAGAATCTAGCACAGAAGACACACGTTACCTCCTAGACCCTTGCCTTTCATCGCCAACTGCTATATCGATTGAAGATAGAGGAAAAATAAAAAATAAAACAGGCACCTTGCTTTCGAGCAAGCATTCCATAAAGAATTGCATAAGATTCCTATCAAGTAAAGAAAGACCGCAAGTCGATCAAAAGCTTGTACCTGCTCCCTATAACCTAACCAGCCCTTGCTGAGGAAGATAAGCTGTCCTGCAAGCCCTCCTAGAGCAAATTGTTTCGAACTTTTACGGGCATATTCAGGATCCAGTGCAACAGCCTTCACAGGTCGATGATACTCGAACTTTTCTTTCTCGTCGGTATACAAGCTGCTGATGACCACAGTACCATCGTCGGAGCAGCTCCCAACGTACTCTCCATCCGAATCAAAGCTCACCTCATTCACTGTCGCCGTGTGCACCCGAAACTCTCTAACCTGTCAATCCACATGGAAACTGAGTATATCTAGACAAGTTCAAGCGATCATAAACCAAAATCTGTTGAACTAATCAAACACTTTGATCAAATGAAAATCCTCTGGAGATGCTCAGTCGCACAATTCCAACCCCCAAACGTCTTCTCAGAGTAACTTCCTTCCCCGAGTTAAGCTGTACAGAGAAAAACTAAGTCGATACCTACAAGTCACGAAAAGCACTTCAAATGACGCCGACGAGGATCAAGCCAGAATCCTTAGGTCTACAGCGTCCAATTTGTCACACCAACTAAACCCTAGCTAATTGCAAATAAACGCATTGCCATCTATCCTCATCAGTTTTGTTACGATATCCGCAGCATTCTCCAGCTTATCTAAGAAAAGACTGTAAGCTCAATCAAGAACCACAAACATTCACTTGGGATACAAAACATAAAAAATTCTTCAACAACTCCTACTCCACTCTGCAGATCGTTCAATATCGACACTCCTTCCATCCAATCCTCCTCGAGAAGATAATCCATCAATCCAACAGATCTGACAGGGCAACGAGAAAATGAGAGATTCACCTGATTCCCCTGAAAGTCCAGCAAATGCACGGTGCCATCATGCGTGCCGAGAGCGATCATGCGCTCGCCAACAGTGAGGCACGCCGCGGCATCCGACGACAGCAACGTCGGCACGCTCCCGCCCAGGCGCTGGTACTTGAGGCGCGGCTCCTCGTCCTCGCCCTCGTCCTCGTCCTCATCATCCCTGGAGTCGTCGTCCCCGAGCTCGTCGTCCCCCTCCCCGCCATCCTGCAGCGCACTCGGCCCAGGCGGCAGCGGCAGCGGCACCAGCGACGCCGCCGCAGTCACCTGCCCCGGCGGGGCCACAGCCTCCACTTTGGTCGACACCGGCATGGCCACTCCCGATCGATCGATCGATCCGTCAGCGCATGAAAGCGTGGCTCCAATCCAATCCAATCCAATCCTATCCTATGTGCCAGGCAGGCGCGATGGCATGCCTTGGGACAGTGGCAGTGGGTGGAAAAGGAAAACCTGAGGAAGACAGTGGAGGTTGTTTAGGAATGTGAAGGAATGGAGAGCCTGAGTGGAGTGGAGTGGAGTGGAGTGGAGTGGAGTGAGCAGCTTGGGTGAGGTACAGTTATGGCGTTGGTGGGTAGTGTAAGGTTATGGCTCGTGACTCGTGACAGAGCAATGAGCAATGAGCAATGGGCATTGTAGAACCGTGAGCCTAACTTAAGTTAGGTTTTTGTTCTCCGGAGGGAAGGGAGTCGGGACCCCCTCCCATGATCCATGATCCATCATCATCCCACTCCTGCGTGACGCAGGCAGAAAGAAAGAAGCCACAGTTGAGCACCTGGCCCCTCCACACGACACCACACGGGCAGCAAGCAAGCAAGCAAGCAAGCATGCAAGCAAGCAAGCAAGCAAGCATGCAAGCAAGCAGCCCACGCCCACGCCCCTCCGTCAGTCTCGGTTTCCTACTAAGTTAAGTTAGAGCATCCCCAGGAAGGCCTGAACCGTAAACCTGTAAATGGAAAGATGTAGAAAGACGTGAATTGCGGTTCACGCCAAGCCTGTACTCCAGCTTCAAACAGGTTTCAACTCAAGTACATTTGCTATATACTCCTATTGCAGTTATTACACACTTCCTATCTTTACATTTGTTCTAATGCTCAAATGTTGGCAGTATTCTACCTATTTATGGTGAATACAATGTCAAAGGTATGTGAAATTTTGTTGCCTTCCAGTATATTTTCTTCTTTCTGTGATTGTTATATAGAGATTAAAAATAATATGATGACTGTTATTGTTATGGACCAACAAAAGTATATGTTCTTTCTTTTTATGGCAAGTGAGGTGAAATATATGTAGTAAATATTCAAATGATAAATTGATGAACTTGCAAGCAAAGTACATTCCAAAAAATTGAATATATATTTTAGCGAAAATCTATTTAAAATAGCTTTGATCTTGTTTGTTTCCATTTTCTACAATTATTATATACATTTTTTGATTTAATTTTTAAAATTTGAGGGGAAAAATATATATACATATAGATGAAAGCACTACAATGAATTTAGAGTGTACATCTTATATATTGTAGATATTAATTATATAATCCATTTCTTATAATGTGAAAATCTGACATTATTTATTTGGTTTATCTTTCATTTGTATGTTTATTATTATAAAAGCTATTTACAAAAATGAATCCGTCAATGCATAATATTAAATATTATTAATATGAGATTTATTTTTTATTTTTTATTCTTTATAGGTAAAAATACCTTATTCAAATATACATTTCTTTTTAATATATATAAATTATTACAATTACAATTCAATGATTATAATCTTATATTATCTAAACCTATCCATCATGAATTCAATCAAAATGTTAGCTATAAGTATTTTCAAAAACTTCAACGTGCCACGGCACATGTGATTTACACAAACATGACTCATCTTATATAATCAAAAAGTCTTTAGTTGCTAAGGCTAATATTTTTATTTTAGCACACAATTTCTTGTCTTAAACCAGTACTTTGCAAGCCCATCCGCGATCAACGCCGAGGTTACCTCAGTGTTTCTGTTTTCCAAGGTCAAAAGAACTTGACTATCCTGTGATTCGCAAAGAGCTCTATTAGAAGTGAATAGCTCTCACAGATTAGGGTTCCAAATGATGGAGAATGTGTCCCCGCTTTATATATATATCTAGGTCCCATGCTCACTTAGGGATGCAAAGTCACTACATACCTTATATTTGCTCAAATAAATTCATCAAACGATTTCATCAAGGTTTTTTTTTTTTTTTTTTTTTTTTTTTGAGACACACGGATTACTTTTCACAATTAGCAGCGAAGCGGACGAATGGCTTTCGCAACCAACACCGAGGTTTTCCATCCGCTACAAGTGAGATTTTCCAACCGATTGGAATCGAACTGCCAACCCGTGGCAACCCCGAATTCATCAAGGTTTGAACACAAACAAGTTATAATAAATATTTTCTTCAACCAATAAATAAGCTTGTGACTTGGCTAGCACCTCTCACAATAACTAACTATAATATTACAAACCTAGACAAAAAAACTTTCTTAAAATGTAAATACATATGGTCACTAGCTATTATTTACGAACTATTTAAATGCCTATTTTTTTTTAAAATGGTATAGTCCTACACATCCAATCCTTTATCTAGTGAATTGAAGTAAATATGTAAAAATAAGACAAGCTAGCTTCCTTCAAAAAATAAAGTTTTCATTTTAAATTTTTAAATTTTTAAAACAAAATTCAGAAGAGATCTTTTAGAAAACGTCAATGAATTTGGTATGTTATGAAAATTGATTAAAATGTAAATAATTTTGTAATATTTTTTAAAAATTAATTGAAGACTTCATAACTCAAGTGTATATATTGCACCATAATATTCAAATTTAAGTGATGTATATGTTGTGTACAATAACATATTATACTAGAATCTTATAGAGGAGAAAAATCAAAAAAATTGCATACAATTTGTGATTTTAATCAATTTAAAAAAAAATCATTCATCAAATGTATGATTTTTATCATGGTAGATTTGGGAAGTAAAAAATGACTTTGAATTATTTTAAAAAAAACAAAACACTTAATTTTTTTTGCTATATAGATGGTTTCTATTTGGCATATTCTATCTATATTACAATACAAGACGCTTTGTCTAACACGAGGTTCCGCGGGTGGAATCCGTCATGGAGACACGTTACTGAAGCTCGTGAGTGGCACTGCATTCAAGGTGCGAGCTGCTGCTTCGGACTCCTAGGAGGTTGTTTGAGAGTTTGCTCTAAGTGGATTCTATGCCAAGTCGGCTCTCCAGGTTTGCAACTTTTGAACCTGTTTTGTTTTATAAGCAATACTGGCAACCAAGAAAGATGTTTGTGTGGTCTAAATTGCTACTCAACCTTTGTTTGAGTTTGTGCGGATATGGTGGTACTCTAAGCTTATTAATAGTGTAATTGAGTATTGTTGCATTGTTAATTTTTGATGTATGCATTACAAATTAATTTTGAAGGTATTTGTAGAACGATTTGGCCTACATTGTTAACTTCTTTGTGCTCCTTGATATTCTCTATTTGCCTTTGGTATAGAAGAAATGATGGTTGGAAACTTGAAAGCTTGTGCATTTTTTAAATGTGAGGATTGGATATGTATTTTGGAGTTGAATATCTTGTCTCTGATTTGACCTAGTTTTTAGGAACGGAGTGGACAGATCAACAATGTACATCTCTTGTTATTTGCAATTGGTGTGATGGATCAGGTTGCTAGATGTCGGAATTTAGTTGAGAGTTTTTATTAGGGTTTAGAGTTTATAGTTTGGAAGTTAAATGCGGTGTTGATTTGTGGTGTGAATTTGATATTAGACGTTGTCGACACTTTTTTTCAAACATAACACTACCAAGTTAACGTCAATACAAATTTTATCAACTTCTCCATCCAAAAGAAGGTATAAGTGGTGTTTTGAGGATTTGTTGCACGTCGTGCGTATTTGATTATATGGAATAGAATTGTGTGGAGGTGTTGTAATTGTGGTTGTGTTTGGGAATATGAAATTGTGAAAGATTGCAAAAATGGGGCTTTGATGAGTTGAGTAAAAACTCTTAGGTGTGCTTGCATTGTTCCTTATTTGTCATTGTATTTGGAGAAGTCGATACGGATTGTTTGTATGCCAAATGTGTATAACTTTCTATTGCATTATATTTGCATTTGAATCGCTGGATTCTTGTTATCTTTTACCAGTTACTAGAGAATTTTTTCATGGGTAGGTACTCTAATTTACTACACAATTTGCCTGGTTTTATGAAATTATAGAACCCGAGTTTCTTGGAGGACGCATGTACACCGTCTATGACAGATTGTGTTATGGTTGAGCTAGGAAAGTTGAGGCAGAAGTATTGAGTTGCTTTAAGGGAAGAGTTTACTTTCAATTGACCTATTCCAATCATTTGGAGCACAAAGTAGTTCTTAGAGTGCAATAGTTGTGTAAAGTTGTATCAATACAAGTGTTGTGAGTGCAAGGCATAGACAAGTTGTCATATCAGGTTGTAATCGTATCACGTGTGAGTGGGTGATTTTTTGAATGGTTTGATATAGTAAAAAATGATAATGAAATTTTTAAATGTTTATCAAACCATGAAAGAGTGATTTTTTGCGATGTATGGCGCTAATTCATTGATTATTGTTATTTTGCAGCACATTGTAAACCTTTGTGGAGTTCTACAAACTAGTGTGAAGTTGAGATCTATTTATTGACTTGTTACTACAATTTACTTCTCGTTAGTCTTTAAGGCTTGTACTCCATTGCATTTGAGCTCTTGGATGGTATTGGAAGTGGGCTTTACGAATGTTGTTGGATTGACCGAAGGTTTTTAAACCTTTGGACAATCGCGAACGACCATAATATAGACTTTTTACTACATTTGATATCATCTATTTGTTCATTGTCGTGAGTGAAAAAATGAATTTAACACGTGATTTTTACTTTGGAGTGGAGGAGGTTATTTGGAGTGGGATGGAGTTTTAATTTTGAAAAGGAATGAAAATAATTTATAATTTGGCTATACATTATGAGAAAAATGGTGTCTCACAGGGGGCCCTCTAAGACAGCTCGTGGTAGGTGAACCGATGCCCACACACTCTTCATAAAAGCTCATTGGTCCATGTCGCTGCTCACTGACAGTGACAGTCATTACAATGCTGGCAGTAATGGCACTGCTGGCAGCGCTAGAAGCGTCGATTGGTTGGACTCCTTGCTGGACCGACATAATTTCATTGATGTCAGCCAAATGGCACCATTGGTACCATTATCAAAATTGCATGGTTTGGGGTCAAACTGTTTCGCACAATATGTGAATGTCAAAGGCCCCTTTGTGACCACAGTTTTCTCCTAATGATTTTTTTTTTTTATTTAAACTTTTTGATAGGAGATTCTAAATTCAGTTAGCTAAGACATTTATTTTAATGGTGTGATATGGGTTTCAATGAGATGTGTCTCTCTATGTGTGACTATATATAACTCATTTTAGGTGTACTAAAAATTATATCTTTAATTCTTTAACGTAGTGATAGATTTAACACCATTTTCAAAGATTAATCATAAAATGTTTGATGAATAACAAAAATGGACACTACATTTGTAAATGAAAATGGTTATTAAATCTATTATTTATAATTCTAAATTAATTTTGCCAAAATTGTATATGTTGAAATTCAATGAAAATTCCCTACTTAACACAAATAAATAAATAAATATTGTAATGAGATTTGAATAACATGTTCTACGAAATAGTATAGTTTCTATTATTTGATAATTATATTTTGACAAAGTGGTCTTTGTTCTTGAAAAGAAAGGTAAACTTGATATATACCAATTATGTTGTTTTTAAAAAACCATAATATTTTATTTGAAATATCCACATTGCACAAATGATTTTGGATTATGAATGAAACTTAACATAAATCAATTGTGTTGTTCGTCAAAATCATAATATCTTATTTTAAGTATCCACATTATAGTACTCCACAAATGGTAGTCAATTATTATAAGAACCAAGAGAATTTAGAATGAAGTTTATTGAATATTACTTTATAGTACTGTCTTGAAATTGAATCTTAACTCTGAAGTGAATACAAATAAAGAAGTAAATGTTGTAATAAAATTAAAATGACATTCTTTTCAAGATAGTATAGCTTCTATTATTTGATTACAATATATGGAAATGTAGTCTCTTTTTTTGAATTGAAAAAGATTATGTTGTTTTTCAAAATTTCATCCAAAAGTCACAATATTTTATTTTGGATATCCAAATTACAGTGTTACACAAATGATAATCAACTACAACAAGAACCAAGAGAAACAGGATACATGAAAAACGTCATTGATTGGTGCTGTCAGAATAGTTTGCATATGGTCATTGTCCACTATATGAAAGCTCGTACATCTAAGAGTAAACATCATGTAAATAGTTGTTGTTATGTCATCTAAAGCACAATCTATTTTTTTATTTTGAATTCCAATTTCTTCTTTTATTTATAAAATACCTTCATAAAATTCTTTTCAAGGAGAACACTAATGATTTGATTATCAGCGTCGGGATGTTGAAATGGTGCGTATTGACTATATGTGGTATTGATCTATTTCTACAAGTTTACATGCAATTTATTGCGGCAATGAATGCATTAGATCATCATAGGTAGGGAATCACCTTAAATGAGGGCCATCAAGGAAAAACGGAGAGAAGAGTCAGATAGCAAAGGTTCTTAATGGAGTTCAAAATCTAGAGTTACCTTCTCACTAGAATCCAAAGTTTTTTTTTTAATAGAAATAGGAAGTTTGCTAGAGGTAGCTATGGTATCATTCACAAATGTCACATTGTCGAAGTTGATTTTATACCATGAAATGAAGAATATACTCGTAAAGCATTTAGTACTTTAGTTGAAAGAAATGCTGTAACAACAATGAACATGGAAGCAAAGAGTTGTCATCTTGTTCATCTTTTATTTATTAAATAATTTGCTATCCATCCCACCAAAGCGCATGGATACATACGATGGTGGAATGCCGGAACTTTGAGAAGTATGATTAACAATTGTAATAAGAAATCACCTATAGCGCCAGGAGTGGACGAGGAGGATGTAAAGTTGTTTCAACGTCGACAAATCAGATTGCTTTGGCACTTTTTACATGGTATGTTGTTTTTAAATAAAAACGGTATTTTCCCAATCATTAGGGGAAAAATCAGGTCTCCAACAGGCCTTGTAAGACAGCCCGGATTAGGTGGGCTCCCTGCCCAAAAACCCCTCTGTCGCTGTCAGCAGGGGTCTGAAATGCTGCCCGGAGCGGCCTTTTGGAGACGGACGGGAGTTGCGTGGCTAGGTTTTGCCTCGTTGGCGAGAGGGCGTGGACGGTGGTTGTTGAGCGCCAAGGAGTGGAATTTATTGCTCTGCGATTAATGAACTGCCTCGATCCGTTGCCTCGATCCACGGATTGTTCGAGTTGTTGCCACAACGGTTTGGGCGTGATGGCGCCACCGGCTTTATGCCGTTCAGCACCAAGAAAACGAAGCGCCTTGTTCTGCTTCAAGCAAATCGTTGTTGGCACTATGGGACGCAAAATTGTATGTGAATTGCTCCAAAGATTCCGAGTGGCGATGGCGCCCCAGATCGGTGGAGCAAAATTCAGATTCCGATTCATTTCTTGGCAGCGTCCGCTGGCAGCGACGGCGGCGAGGGGTCGTTCTCAGTCGGCGACATTGGCTTCAACGAAGAGATGAAAACGGATGTACTTGAAGGGAAGGTGAGCTAAGCTAATTCGATAAACCTTTGTGGGGTGTTTAGGGGCTAGTGGGTTTTAGAGCAATTTGAATTTCGATTTCATTAGGCCTTGCTGCCACAACGGCATAAGGCAATGTAGGTTTCATGGTCAATTTGCCACTTGTAGATGCTACGCAGGTCTATCGAATTAGGTTGGGAGTATTTGTGGTTGCGAATTTAGTTTTTCATTGGGTGTAGGAGGTGTCCCGAAATCATAACAAGTTTTCTCGATTACATGCAAATCACAAAGCGTGACTAGGGGAGATTCAATCAAGACTACTGACTATCGGGTCCACGATGGCAGCAAGGGCTGAACGAAGCAATCAGTACATTCCCCACTTTGCACTCGACACACGCTATGCCCCGGTCATGAGACGAGGTTCTACGCAAGTGGAGCTGTGCATGAGGAGCTCGTTTCCAACACGGAGGTTGCGTGGAGACACGAACATTGACTTGTGGATCAATGGAGACATTTACCCTGGTGATCCAGTGACAGGGAAGCCACCTCCAATCAAGTCGCTAAAAGAGTTCATTGAATTCATATGTCATGGAGAGCAGGGTCTTCGCGGATATACACATAGGCTGCTGGATCATTGTGTACATGGTCCTACACACGAGGAGACGTGGATCCAGTTGGCACAGTTGAGCGAAGAAGTGCTTCAGCTTAGAGGCGAAGCTCTGGCCAGCAACTCAAGGGCAGCCCAAGATGTCCAATTGGGGAGAATGCGTTGCCTTGAGTTAGAGAAGACATGCATGGATTTGCAAGCTGAATTGCAGGCTGTCCGTGATTGCCATGCCCAAAGAGTGGAGCAATTGGAGCGCCATGTGCGGGTCTCGAAGAAGACGTTGATCGCTGCCAGCGGAGGGCCAGCTTCGAGAAGGAGACCCCTATGGGCATGCGAAGTAGGATTCGGGCTCTTAGAGGGATTCACGAGTTAAAACCTGGATCAGGTGGATCAAAAGCAAGAGTGAAGCTTGTGCGGACAGTGCTGCAACCAGATGTGACCAAGGTTGTTGTCCAAAGGAACCGAGAGAACCGGAAGCGCTCTCGACTGCGGGGGGATAAAGAGTCCCAAAATACGACTGCAGTAGCACTAGCTCGAATTTTGTCACGGCATGAAGGTGTGGCGCTCGCTTCTCAGCCTGCAATGGCACATGTTCAGCCAGAGATTGCAAACAATGTGCTCAAATCGATTGGTAAGAGTATTGGACCGGACAAAATTCTTGCTGCTTGCGACTAGGCAGGGGTTTCCCATCGGGGATATGGTGCTCTCTACAAATCTGTGAAGACTCCCATTGCTGGTCTGAACAAAAAAGTCTCCGGGAGTATTTTGCTGAGCCCCTATCACGTGAAACTGCTTCGGCAGGAGTTAAATGCAAACCTGCCACAGTATATTGGCGAATACTACCATGCTGAAGGTCGACTTACGCTGCCAGCAAGTTCTAAGAAGAACAAGAAGTCCGAGGACATGGTAAAGGAAGTCGTTTTGACTGAGAAGAATTCCCTATTCACAGACCTTGAGGTGGTCCAAAGAAGCATGGTGATCTTCTCCGGCATCACGGAAGAAGGTAACGTAATCACCTCAGACTGTTGTTTTCAGAGTTTGCTGTCAGCAGGGTTATTTATCAATTAACTGTGACTTCCACATCCACTCGCCATGTTTCCACAGAGTTAAGAGGGGCACCGCTGGTATTTGTCATGAAATTGGACGAGGCCGAGATTGTCAATGGCAAGAAATTTATACGGGTGGGCATCACATTGATGAATAGGGCGCTTGACCCAGACATTCAGAGGAACCATGCCCTTTTTTTCTCAGTCCAGTCGGAGCAGGAAATCTGGCCAGTGGCAACCTTCCAAGTGGAAAAAGAGTCCTACGACGTTCTCTCGTGGATATTTGGGAAATCCAAATTTCCATCTGTGATTGCAGCACAATCCAGTGGCGAGAAACTCACGGTCCCTGAAGTTGGAGAATTCCGTGTGGAGTGGCATCTCGCTGCGGACATGAAGACGATCAAGTGTATGTACGGGCTTCAGTCGAGGCCGTCGTGCGCAATGAACTGCATATACTGCGAGCAGAAGAGGGCTAAGCCTACCGTAGGGACAGCAAGCCAGGCGAGTGCTGCCATCAGAAAACGTGGGAAACCGAACTGGGTGGGGGGACTGTTTGCCAACTCTGTGGAGCCAGAACCTTGTGACATGCGTGCACATACAAGGTGGAGGCCTATCTTGCCAATTCCGTTGCACAGAGTGCACATCTGTACACTCCATGCCCTAGTTCGCCTAGCGGAGAAGATTGTGCATCAACACATCATTTATGTCTGGAACATATAAGATCAAAGACTGAGGGCTACAGCAATAGAGCAAATGGAGAAGTCCTTGTCAGCTATCGAGGCTCACGGTGGCAACGTGGAGATTAGAAAGGATCCGAAACTGAGTGGCAGCACGGGGAATGTGGTACAGAAACCATCTTTCAGTGGAGTTGTTGCCAGCAGACTATTTAGACCAAGCGTTTGGTCTGGAAACGACAAGGCCTGGAAAGACATATGTCAAGCAGAGAGCAATAATAGTGGCGGCGGTGCACATCGTAGGGCGAGGGCTGCTATGTGGCAAGCCTTTGAAGAGGTTCTACCATATTTCAGCGGCTTGGTGCTGACAGCAGAACAACGACTCCAGTTCAAAGGGAAGATAGAAACGTGGGGGAGAACATTTATGGAGGCCTTTGGAGACGAGCATGTGTCGCACTACATGGTGAGTTATATACACGAAGTTTGGGATGAATTAGGGGTTGATGGCTGACCTTACTTTCGTCAATTCTCAATCCAGAACTAACCTTGGAGTGGCTGTTGACAGCATGTACTTGTCAGGCATGGCAGTTGGTTTGTGGAGGAATACGGTAGTCTGGCCGTATGGAGTTGCCAGGGTATGGAGAAATCCCATCATCAAGCGAAGGCAGCGAATCAGGCACACACAGCTCATGGTGGTGGCAAAGAGCGCATCAGTGTTATTTTGCAACAATTCCAGCATTGGTACCGAAATATACAGCATCGGTATAAGAAGAAATTAGAGAGCACCAGGGTTCTCAATACCCCGGATGATGAGGCAAGATTGGAGGCTATGCGTAGAAGGCGAGAACAGTAGCATTGATCAAATGCTGCCAGGGCTTTGGAGAATTGGCGGTCAAGGCGACGGCGTGTTGGCAGAGCTTGGGTGTGTGATAACACCGTTGGAGGTGGTGGAGCCAACAATGCTGAAGCAAGTGGTTCTGCCAACGAAGATGACCCCGGGGAGGATGGCAACAATGTGGATCCTGAGGAAGGTCGCAACTCCAGTGACGGTGACGACGCTGGCAACAACGTGGACCGCGATGACGCTGGCAACGACCCTGTATGAATTGAGTACAATGTGTTCTAAACTCATTGGATGGACATCTAGAATGTGGCAAGATTTTTTTTAATTTTTATTTTTTTAATCGGAGTAGACAGTGGTTCTTCTACAAACATGTTTTCTGGTTTCATTCTAGAATAGCCATTTACGGATAGATTTATCAAAAATTCCGATTTTTTTCCACGAATTGCCTAAAATGGCTTATGCCTTCCTATGTTAATCTCGATAATTATTAAAGAGGCACCCATTGAGAAGGTAGTAACTCCACTGACGGAGAGGTCGTTAGCAGCAATGAGGACAGTGACCATGCAAGCATTGGCCGTGTTTGATTTGAGAGCTCTGTGTCTTAGTAATTAATTTGTAGCTTTGTAGAATGTGGCTGCCAACATTGTTCTTTTTTTAATTGGGTTAGACCATGGTTCTCCTTTAAGCTTGTTTTGTGGATAACTCACGATAGTGCCTACTCCATGCAATTAGTAATCTCCTTAATTAATGGGTCTTAGTAATCATATGTACCGGTCCCGCTAAAATTAAGATTTTAATTTCTGAGATGATTTTCTAAGTACCCACAACAAATGGGGATGTGTGGTTTAGGGCCATGGCAATGATTTGCACGGAGTGGCAATTAAGGGGGATATGAGAGCTTCCCACCAACTCCGTAACCTCCCTTCATTAAACTCTATTTGAGACCTTGAACCCCTCCTAACCAAAGAAGCATAGGTGGTTGACTCCAGCACGGGTTCCCTTCTCATTTCTTCTCCTCTTCCCACACGCCGCACGTGGTTGACTCTAGCACAAGTCCGCGCCTTCTTGCTGTCAAGGCCGCTCCGCTTGCTTGCAGCAAGCGCGCGAGCTGTTCTTCGTTTTTCAATTGGAGTTGTGGGTGCCGGGGAGAGACCGTGGACACGATGGAGGGCGTCTTCGTGCCGTTGCTGATCGGGAGCACGTGGTGCCAAGGGCAGCAGCCGAGGAGTCCAAGAAACCGTTGGAGGTTGCGGAGTGCAGCTCGAAGGAGCTGCAGCGTGAGGCGCGGGCTGTGGAGGAGGGGGCAGCGGAGCTCGGGCGCAAGGGACGAGCTGCGACTGAGCTGCAAGGAGCTGAAGAGGGAGCTCCATTGCAAGCTCGCTCAGGCGCAAGGAGCTGCGGAGGCGCAAGGGATAGCGAAGAGCTGCGAGGAGCTGCGGAGGCGCAAGGGGCTGCCAGGAGGCGCAAGGGGCTGCGGGGGTGCAAGGGGCTGCGGAGGCGAGCTGCGGAGGGCAGCTGCGGAGGCGCAAGGGAGGGCGTGCAGGGGCAAGTTGCGGAGGAGCAAAGTCGTAGCAGGGGTGCCGCGAGGCGCAAGGAGCCGAGCTGCAGACGCGCAAGGGGCGAGTCGCGGAGGCCAAAGAAGGGGCGAGCTGCAGAGGCGCGCAGGGGCGAGTTGTGGAGGCGAACATTTCTGGAGGCGCAAGGAACGAGCTGCGAGGCGCGAGGGGCGAGCTAAGGAGGAGCAACAACAATTCTGCTTCGGACTTCGGTGAGGTAAGCTGCTGGTTTTCAGCTCTCTCCTCCTCGCATTGTTTTTTTCAATTAGCTGTTGGAGTGAATCGACCATGGTGTATTCGGAGTAGACAGTGGTTCAGCCATGGCCGCCGGAGTCCTTAGTTCTACAGGATTTTTGGAGAGAAAATGTAACTAGTCTAATCCGCAAGAATAATACCCTGTCCGTTTCTCTCCTTTCAGCTGCCATGCGCGATCCCCCAATCGTAAAACGTATTGTTTTTGCACTACCAGCGCCAGGGATGTCGAGCCATAGGAAGGGAAAGGCCGCGGCTTCTCGGGAGGAGGATCGCATTGAGAAGAAGGAGGCCGTAGTGAAGAAGGAGGTCGTTGAGCTTGCTGACAGCAAGGAGGATGGCAACGATGTTGAGACGCCATGGGATGATGCGTTTGACTTGGAGGGCTTACCCCCTGCACTTCATGGACAGCTCCACCACCTCGCCCCATTTCTGCTGGGTAGGCAGGCTCCGGATTACGATGAGGACTTCTTCCACCGCACTTTGCAGCTCTCCAACAAGGGGTTCAAGTTCAGTGACCTCAGCGGCGACAAGCACTGCAGGAAGGCCGACTTCATCGACAGATGGCCAGAGCGTTCTTCTGGTCGGCACTACGTTGCTGACTGTGAGGATCCGGAGGCCCAGAGGAAGTACTTGGAGATGTACCGGTGGACCTATGGAGGTGACCCCGACAATTGGGCATTCGGGACCACCTTCCTTCGGGCTTGCCACCTCTACTTTGAGGAGGGCGTGGATGTCAACTTCGCCCAGAAGGCGGAGGCAATTGTGAAGGGGCGTGAGAAGCTGCCAGGGCGTAATCCGCAGAAGTTGACACCCCCGGCCTTGAGGGAGCAGATTGAGGCCATCATCGACTTCCTCGCAGGCCACATCCCCGGTGTTGGCAGCAAGGGCAAGGGCGGAGGGGCGGCTGCGAGCGGAGGAGCCAAGGCAGTTGGAACCACCTCCAAGGCCATCACGGCCGCGGAGGCGAAGAAGGCCAGGGGTCCTAGATCCCTGCCCAGTTCTGCCAAGGCCGTGGCTGAGAAGAAGGCCGTGGCTAAGAAGAGGGCCGTGACGACCCCATAGGTGCAGCCCTTGGTGGCAACGGATCCGAAGCAGGTCCTGGAGCAGCAACGCCTCAAGAAGAAGTCCTTGGAGGCGGCACTTGTGAAGGTAGAGGCCAGCCGGGACTGCGTGAAGGTCGACCTTGCAACCCAGCGGGACTACATCAAGGCCAAGGAGGCCGAGGAGTCCAAGCTCTACGACGACATCTTCTCCGCCCGCGAGGCCGCTAAGAAGGCCGCGGCTGATGGCAACGATCAAGAGAAGAGGCGCTTTGATCAGGCGGCCCGCTTAGGCCAAGACAAGCTGGGCCTTGCAAGCAAGGCACTCCTTGAGGCCCAGGCCCGCATTGACAGGGTCTACAAGAAGTTGGAGGAGATGGAAGCCGATGAGCAGAGACGGCATGCTGAGGTCTTCGCGCTGACAGCAGAGATCTCGGCCTTGGAGTTGGCATCAGCTTTCTTGCGGCCGAATAAGGTGTTGGCTCGTTACCCCCGGGAGTTCCAGGTGTTGCCAATAGCCCTCAACGACCCATGCCCCTTCTGCGAGCGTTACTTCATTGACACCTGCTGCGTGCCATTGTTCTGCGGCTGCTTGGCACATCCTCATTGTATGTTTGAGGCAGTCTTCTCTCAAGACGCCCGATGCCGTCGATGCAAGCGAGGGATGACTGGAGGGTGGCTTGGGCAGTGGGGCTTCGACCTTGACTCCAAGGCCGCGGAGGAATTACGCCTCACAGAGGAGATCCTTCTGGCCGTGCCCGCTTCACCACGTGTTGGCAGCAAGAGGCCTGCTGCCCCCTCAGTGGCCGCGCTTCCGTGGAAGAAGGCCAAGGGCGACCAAGGTTTGTGGCCCCTAAACCTATCTACCCATTTCTTGTTGCCTGCCTTGTTGTTACATCCAAATTTTTCTTCTTTTCTAACTCTTGTTTGTTGCCAGCAACTGCAGAGGATGCTCTCCCCGACTCAGACTCCCTAGCGTTTGATCCGAGGCAACGCTCTCCTCAGGAGACCCAGGCAGCCCTATCTGAAGATGGGAACAAGGACTCATCCGCCACCACGCAAGGACCACATGAAGTTGAGAAGAACGAGGACGACACCAACATGGAGGGACTGTCGAGCCTTGTTGAGGCAATTGCCACAAACGCAGCCGTCGAGTAGATTCCCACCTTGGATAGTTTTGTAGGCCGGGTTAGGGGTTTGCTGGCAGCGACTGTGGGTCCGGACTTTTATGGGCCACCTTTCTCAAACTTTTCCGAACTTGAAAACAATTTGCCTCTGGACTGCCATGTCTCTTTGAAAGAAATGGCATTCTTGTAACCCTTCTTTTTTATTTGCAACTGTATTTCTTCTTTATTGTGGACTGCCGACAGCAAGGGCTACTCTTTAGCCGCCATTTTATCTCTCGAGTTGTTGTTCTCTTCAAGCCTGCGCTGTCTGAGAGCCATCGCCGTCATCAAAGTTCTTCCCTTTGTATTTCCCTTCTTATAAGCAACTAGGTTGCATTTTTTATTTCCAAGCTTCTCTGTTCTTTTTTTTTCTTATTTCATTATTTGCAACCATGGTTCCTTTCAATTTTCACCAGGGTTATTATTTACCATCTGCGACCTACTTCATCTCTTATGTACAATTTTTTTTTATTTTTATCTTGTTCTATTAGAATCAACCGTGGTTCTTTTTTATTTGCAACCTTCCTTTTTTTTCTTGTTGTTGGCAGCAAGGGCTGCATTGTGCCCGCCACTGCCAGTTCACAGCACTAGGTTCACGAAGGAGCCAGCCTCTACAACCGAAGTAACAAACTTTACATTCCTTCCTAATTACTTCATATTTGTCAAGTGCCAAACTCCATTTTGTGCCTCTGAAGGGTCATGTGCTCTGTTGTATGCAATTGTCTTTCTTTTCTTATTTTGTGCTGGCAGCAGGCTCCACCGTCAATGGCGCCACAACAAGTTCTAGGCAATTTTGCGATTCAGACCCGGGCTCTTTGAAACCCCGGCCATTCTTTAGACTTCTTGTATTTTATTCTATTTTTCATTTGCACCCTAGGATTCATTTTGTAATTGCAACTGTTTTTCTTTTCTATTTCCGCTGGCAGCACGAAGATCAAGGGTACTTCAAATTTGCCTCTATATAACACGTTAATAGAGGAAGTCCCACAGAAAGTCCTGAATGGTAAGCAAAACCACTACCTGAACTCACTAACGACTTCGCAAAGAACCTAATGACTTCCCACATACTGTAACTACCCATCCCCGAAATCACTTTTCCTATAGCTCCACAATCTTCATCCTTTTGGGAACCGTGACATCCGCAGCTGTAAGGTGTCTCTCACGGCGCTGGTTGATCTGCATCCAACAAATCCTGTCATTTTCGTTTGCTGGCAGCAAGGAGCTCTGAACATTAAATTCTCAAGACATCTAAACGACACGATGAATTCGCCTAGACTCGTACCTTTTTCTCACGAACACCGTTGGCCTCTATCACAACCAGTTTGTACTTCCCAGGTACGTCATCTCCAAGTGCCATTGCAATTTCGTGCCGCAAGTGGGATAGTGGCCAACCCTTGCCAACTTCGAATGTTGGCAGCAGGTTCCCCCTAAACATACAAGACACTTCCACCATCACCTCCTCTGGTAGGTGATCCATCGCTTCCCACTGACTGTTGGCAGCCCCCCTATACCTTGTATACATGAACCTGGTGTATAATGTTTGTCTTCCCACGTGATAGCGGAAAACAATGCTGGTCCTGTTGGCAACGCACTTGATGACATCTTGGCCAATGTGGAACTTCTCGTTCCACACTGGGTTCATAAGACTGCTCAGCAAAGCCTCGGATGGACTACTCAAAACAAACACTGTAGGCGTCCGCCTAATGCTGTCAACAGCTACCGCAAACAAATCAACCATAACATGGATTGGCATAAACCATTGGTGGTGGACGAAGCTGCTACCAGTTGTTGCTTTCATAGCATTTGCAAAATCGAGAGTGAGCTTTGTTCTAAACGCCTCAGATGTGTGCATGTCTGGCAAAGGCCACTCCACATCGTTGAACCCTGGAAGCGGGAGTGCTTCAACCTTCCCGTACAGCGTGTCACCTGTTGGAGGCAAATACAGACCACCAAGGAAGAATGTACCTATGTCCAGCAACTCCGCGTGGCTCTATCGATTCCGTGTTGCCTCCCCAATCTCAACATGGAGCACAAGAATGGGACCAAGGATAGATGCGGGATGTACCCAAAACTCCGACAGCGACGCGTACAGGTAGTTTGCCATACCCGAATTGGTTGCTGCCTCCGCGGGATCCAAGCGTAGATGCCTTGGCTGATATGCATGTTGCACAAGCGCCTTATCAAGGTTGCATGCTCCATGCTCCGTGGAGATCCAGGAGAAATCTCTGATCTGCGCTTTGAAGGCACTCCGAAAATTTTCTCCACCATGCCGCCTTGCCTCTCTACCCCAAGGCCCATCCGACGCTGGTTGCAGCATAACCCATGAATCACGATCCACCCTCATGGGGATCCAATTGCCCTCCAATTCTTGAGTGTTATGCAGGATGACACTCTGTACGAGGGAGTTTGGCCGTGTAGCCATACCACTAGAATGCATGAAATTTTCGACTATGAACTCAAAATCTTACAGATGTTGTCGTCGCTGTCATCAACCGCGAGAATTAAATGCTGTCAACACACCCTCCGCCATCACAAACGGCTAATTCCGACGTCCACGGCGTCGCAACCAAGGTACGACCTACCCTAAACCTCATCCCGAAACCCCAATTCCCAACTCAGGTACTCTCTCCAACCTATGTGGATGCCAGACCGCTGGCAGTGTCTGGGAGACCACTACAGCTAAACCCTAAATCTCTAGTGCACAATGCGTGACCACCCACAGCCGAAATCGAACAACATCGCCCAGCCTTTGGAGGCCTCCAGCGCTCCATCCTGGTTGACAACGCAACCACGACAACTCTCTCACGGCACCGTTGGAGGTTCGGAATGACCGTTGGCAGCATTTCGACATCAACACCTTGTGCACGTTGCATCTCAAAGGGGGAGCGGCAACTCGATTTCGGTAGGTGGCCAAACTGAGTCAGTATTGCAGGAATTCATAAAGCCACCAACGCTAACACCCTGCTGCAATGCTCGGATTCCGTGCGCGAAGAGGCTCCGTTCTCGACCTGCGGGACTACACGCGCGGGGAAGGGAAGCCTTCCTGCGCGACCATTGGCCGGACCCCCCCATTCGCGATTTGGCTCGCTTTTGGCGACCTGCTGGCACCGTTGGTGCCAGCATGTAAAGTGTACGGGCATGGCAAAAATTTCAGGCACAGATTATGACCAAAGGCCCATTGGAGACTTCAATCTTCCCCTAATCGGATTTGTCTCCCAACAACATTTTGTTGTATAGAAAAGGAGACAATATGTACATAGCTGTTTGTGAATGGAGATTTACATATAGGATAGACTTTCCTTACCAATATAATTATCTATATTAATCATAAAGGAAATTGGATAAAAATAGAATGAGGCAACGTTGGATGGATCCTTTTTAAATGAATCTTTATAGATAAGAAGTAACTAAATTTAGTTTAGCAATTACTGTGTATGTTACATCAAGGTTAGTTTTTTGGATTGTAAGTTTATTTGCACCAAAAATTAGAATTTCAAACGCGGATTTTGAAGTCTAGACTACGGGCCTAGCAGAGACTCGGTACTGTAGTTGAACACAATCGTTTTGATGCACTTTTGAAAAGAATAGAGACATTTCAACGTTCAATACCTATGTCGAGGATTGATCCAATAGAATGTCATTATATATTTTTTGATATATGAATATTAGATATAACGTCAAAAATGAAGTTAAAAACATGAGATAATTTAACAACATATTTAATTAGAGATTACAATAAAAAAACTTATATAAAGACTAGTATATAAAAATGACTTTAATTATGAAATATAATCAATCAAAAGTAAATTGTATATTTTTAAAATACATCTAATCTAACATTTGCTAGTTCTTAATACTATGAAATATGATATAAGCTTTGAGATTTATTAGTTGCAAAACTTGTACTAGAGCCTAGACCATTGCCACGATTTTTGCTCAATGGAGACCGGTGAACATGGCCTTTGGAGTGCTCCAGGCTCAGTGCCAGGAGTACTCTTGAGAATTAGTCGGCGAGCCCATGGTGAGGGGCAAAAGGCTGTCCCTGACAAGCCTTCCTTCCTTGACAAGCCTTCCTTCCTTGCAGTTTCTCCTCTCCTCCATCCCACCTTCTTCCTATGTTTTCCCTTCTTTCCTCCATTTTTTCCTTTCGATAATCCAAAATTTTGTGAGAGACCATTAAAAGTCAAATTTATCGTCTTAAAATGGTTCACTGCAAGTTGTCGTCCAAGGCAACACATTTGAAATAACAAGTTCCATTTTTGGCATTGGCGGAACCTTAGTGGCAACTTGATCAGGACCTCTAAACCCCAATGGGCGTGAAGGGTGGTGGCGCTCTTATGTGTGTAAGTCGTAGCTTGACAAATATTATTGGATGATGGATGTCACATGTTGGAATACTTTTAGATTTAACCAAATCCATTTGACCAAGGTGATATTTGTTTTGTCCTTTCTCCAAAGGGTCACATAAAGATATTTTGTTGTTGCATGTTCTCAACTTGTTAGTGAAGAATTATATTCAACATACCAGTAAGCAAGAATTGTGTATTCTAATGATGCAAATGCTAGGATAAATGATTTTACATAAACTACTATATGAAAATTAGTAATTAAATCCACAGATCATAATGGATGCAAAACTATGTCTATACTAGGTAACTTCAGTAAGTTGGCATGAAAAGATGCTCATTGAATAATGATCTATTGCTTGCCTTGGATGGGTTTCTTTATTTCCCCCCTATGAGCATGGCTCGGTTGCCAGGGTCGGTGGGGGCTAAATTTCTGCCCCTTCCCGTTTTAGGATATTGGGGTGTTTTTTTGGTTTTTTTTTGTAAAATCCAGAGCCAGAGGCCTTAAATTAATCTCTTATGGTTCTCTTGGGATCAGTAGGACCCCACTCAAGCAAATAACAGGGGCAGAGATTTGCCCCCACCCTTTCCACCCCCCCCGAGCCTGGCCTCTGAGCCACGCTCGTAGGGGGATTTAGACAGATCCGCCTTGCATTTGTGTTGCAACAAAGGAACCCATAACATACAGTAGACTCATATAATTAATGTATTATCCAAACTCATTCTGGATTATTATATATTTAAAATTTCTATTATGTTTTATGAAATAAACAAACTAATCACATGTGCCTGTATGACCAGCAAAATGGATTAAATCTTGGAAGTCCAGTAGGCAGGAGGAGATAATCAAATTAATGAATGGATGAATTCATGATGCCCATTGATTGAAGAGATGTCACTTTTTGCTGAAGCAACATATGCATATTGAGATGGATATTGTGGGCCCTTCAACGACCAGTTTAAAAGGAGTGCCTGAGCGCCAAAAACAACAAGACATGCTTTAGCATTTCAGATGCACTCTGAGTCAACTAATACAAATTGACATGTGAAGGCAAGATTGCAAATATGGAGGGAGAATTTTTTGAATATAGTCCATGTCACACTCTACTTCCTGTACTATTGGTCCAAGTTGTGTCCCCAGGTTCATCCTATATCATGCACTCAAATGTTGTGTAATTCTGTATTGTTTGTGAATCAAGTTGCTGATTTTCAATTTAGGCTTCAAACATGAATGAGGAAAACCAAAATGCACTTGAAATATCATGTATCATTCATATTCAACAATGGAAACAATATTATCTGCAAATTACCACATACTAAAATCAACATTGTGATAGAGAAATGTGTGCATAGAAACCATCTTCAAGCACCAGGTAAATATTAATAGATTTAAGTGATATTATAAACATGCCATTAAATGTAAAAGAATGCAAATCCAATGGCGTTGTCCAATTAGTTTCATTTACATTAAATGATGACATGTACATTTCTACATAAGATATAAAGACCATGTTCTGATTAATTACCAATATGTTCATTTTCATGTATTGATGAATTATATTAAAATAATTATTACAAGTTAAAATAAGAAGACAATATCATGTGAATAAAACGATCAACATTAAAGGTGACTTGATTGAAAATGGAAGAGAAAGCACCTTAAAAAAAGAAGTGGAATGAAGATGGGAGTGAGAGCAATGATGAAGAACATTGAAGAAGAAGGTGTAAGAAGAATGAGAAGATGAAGAAGAGAAAGAAAGAGAATATAGAGATTGTGAAAATGAAAGGAGAGAGAAACAGAGAGATGGAAAAATAGGAGAGTGGGGCTGAGGAGAGGAGTGAATGGGGACATTGGGGGGGGAGGGAGGGAGGGAGGGAGGGAGGAAAGGAGACTCAGGAGAGGAGAAGAGAAGAGAAGGGAGGGGAGGGGAGGGGAGGAGGGGGAAGAGGAAGGGGAAGAGGAAGGGGAAGAGGAAGAGGAAAGGGAAGGGGAAGGGGAAGGGGAAGGGGAAGGAAAGGGAGGAGGAGCCCGACGGAGGCACCAACCAAGTAAAACGGAAGGAACTCACAAAGACTAGGCAGGCAGGCAGGCAGGCAGGCAGGCAGCCTCTTGAGGTAGGGAGGGAGGGACGGAGGGAGGGAGCGAGGGAGGGAGCGAGGGAGCGAGGGAGCGAGGGGGCTTAAGCTAAGCCAAACTCATAGCAAGCAAAGTGGAACTCAGCGCATATAGCCACACTCACCACACTCACCACACTCACACTCTAAAGCCCAAAGTACAGCAAACGGAGGGAGGGGGGGAGGGGAGAGCGGGGGGGAGAGCGGGGGGGAGGGAAGGAGGGAGGGAGAGGGAGGGGAGAGCGAAGGAGGGAGGGAGAGGGAGGGGAGAGCGAAGGAGGGAGGGAGAGGGAGGGGAGAGCGGGGGAGCACCCAGCGATGGGGACCCCCATGCCGATCCATGCCTGCCTACGGCATCTATGCCATCTCACACCACCACCGCCACCGCCACCGCCACCACCACCATCGTCTGCGTCTTCGTCACCATCGTCGTTGTTGCTGCGCCTGCGCCACCGAATCACCAAGGCCGCGCCATGCGCTTAGTATGCCATGGACTGGACTTCACGGGGCCCATGGTGTCCGGCACATAGTGTAGGAGTGTGCCGCTGGCAACAGGACCTCGCCCAGGGTTTGCTTGCAACCATTTTCTGGAGCTTCACTTGTGTGTTACTTTCGGTGCCGTGCCGTCAGCTTGGTTGCGTCGTCGTCGTCGTCGTCGTCGATGATTCGTCTTAGTGGAGTGGTGAGAACCCTAGGTTCAACAGGCGGTGCGATTGGGATTTTTCTGAGATTTCATGCTCTCGTTAGGGTTGGTGGACGACGAGGAGGATTTTGGTGGTTGTGGCAATCGTTTCTAGCATGGGGAGGACGTGGTCAGGGCCGCGAGGTTTTGCTGCTTAGGTCACCGGGGTGTTTGGGAAGTTACTGCTGGTTTGGATTGGTGGCGGGGATTGAGCCTTTATCATTGGCGTTGAGGGAGATTATGCGGTTTGGTTAGTGGCGCGGCATTCGTGGTTGGGGGTGAATAAGGAGTAGGTCTAGGGGCTTCTTGGAGGACTTGCGCGGGCCAGCGCGGAGGACAGCGGGACCGGGGAGGATTGGTTTGGGTGGCGCAGTCGGTGGAAGAGCTGGATTGAATCTTTAGCTACGGGTGCATTATTGGACTTGGGAGCTCTGTTTCTGGTTGCGTGTGTTCCTTGGTGATGCTCTTTGGAATATTTTCGATGAATACTTGCGGGCAGTGGCATTCTTCTTTGAAGGTGGTATGTGTCCAGGGAGAGAGCATAGAAGTGCCTGTGGCAGAAGCGTGTACCAGAAGTAGGGTGTAGAGAATGGCTGGCGAAGTTGTGTTGGATGATTGACAGGAGAGGAGGGTGGAAAATTCTCCCCGTAGGTGAAGACCAGGTAGCCTTTGCGGGGGTATTGAAGGTTATGGAGATCGAGAATGAGTTTATAATGTCACAGGATGGCTACGCATCCATTGATTTTACTTTGCTGGATCGACCAAATAACAAGTATGTGCCTGTTCTGATGAACCTGAGTTTTGAGGTTCTGAGTACAGGCGAAATCTGGGTCGATTACTACGACTTTCACAGAGTTCCGGGTTTTGTTACACTCGGACGGGTCTTTAGTTTTGGCAGTCTGTCATTAGCAGCAAATTGAGTGCATTAGTATTGTTTCATCGACCCTAAACCTGGAATGTAAGGTGCTGGTAATATTTTTACTGTCTAATCCGGTGAGGAGGGGATCTTTCACTGTTGAGTTTTCACCGTGTATACTCACCTGTTCTTCAAACCTTGTCTTGTAGCATTGCTTCAGCACCGGAGGCCACAGCTGTCCTTCTTCCAGGTGAGTACTGCTTTTGCACTTGATTGTCCATTAGTTCTGAATTCATCTCATGTGAATTCTTTGAGAATATTGTGTTTGCTCGCTAATAAGCTGTAGTTTTGACAGCGCTTGTGAGTTCTGATAGTGCCGGTATTGATATTGTGTGTTTCTCACATGTTGATATTCTTTTCTGTACCAAAGATGGGCATGCGGCAGACTCAACGTTTCCTTCATTCGATCTCTTAGATGGCTCGGGAGTGGTTGGTTCTTACGGATATGGCCCCGAGGCTGATGACAATCAGTCTTTGGATCAATCTAGGTGAGTTAGCATCCCTCCTTGAGACTCGAAAAGCAGCGTTGGAGTATATCTCAGTATTACTTCCAGAAAATTGAGTATATGGGCTCTGAACTAAACAAACTGATTATTTTCTCGATTTAAGACTCGCTTTATCTCATTCTTGCCAGAACCTGACGATATTTTAGTGATAAGACACCTTTCCTCCCCGTTTTTGGCTTTTGCTTCTGGATTTTATTGGTTTTCCATAACTTGTCCATTCAGTGTTTCTTGATAGGCTTCCTTCGGAATGCATTAATCTGTACTTATCATCCTTGTTAGGTGTGACATATGCAAAGTTCTATGTTGAATTGCGATTAGAACATAAGCTCTTGATAACTAGTTTGTATTCTTTTCTTTGTGCGCCTTAGTAGCAATTTTAGAGATGGAGGATGAGGTTTTAATGTCGGCGTGTAAAATATGTTTACTATGACAATCGTACAATTAAGTATGTTCGATAACATATCTCAAGAATTGCGTGGGTACGTTTCCTTACTAATAATTTCTGAATATACGTTCTGTAGAGATGGTTCGGAGAAAGAAGTCTACAAGGAACAAGCGATGCATTCAAATGCTGATGTAACAGATCAATCCCTTTCTAGCGTCAATCTCTGGATTTATTTAATTTTGACTTTTTTTGGGGAGGTTCCTACCTGCAGATTAGTACATTTTAGGGCCTTTCTTGATCTCCTTTATACAAATTGGTTTTTTTTGATGTCACCTGTAGAACAATGTCGATGTGAGTTCAATGTTAGGGTCGTGTATGCTTTGTCCTACATTTGCTTCTTCACTCATAAATATTACAGTGACTTGCGGTTGTAATACGTGTTCGTGTTAGGGATGGTGCAGAATGGAGGGACAGCTAACAACGTCGAGTATGCTGAGTATCAGATTCCTCAATCAGTACAAAAGACTAGTGTCGATTTTTTTGCAAAAAATCAAGCACCTCAGCAGCAAGAGCAGCAGTCCCAGCTGTCGCTCTTTGGCAGTGATGGAGCTGGGGAAAATCAGGAGTTCTTTGAGTCAGGTCAAACTTCTCAGCAGTCCCCGCCGGCAGCTAATAGTTGGTGGATGCCTGATAATAACTGGATGCCAAATAGTAACCAGAGGGATCAGTCGCAGGTGTACAACTGGGCAGCTATGACTGAAGAACAAAGAAGATTAATGCAGATGAAGATCGGGGGTTCTCAGAATAGCTCGGAATATCCAGGAGCTCTGTATTCTATGCCACAAGCAGTAAATAGTGATCCGAGCCCCTCTATGTACTCATTCTTACCCACGAACATTAATCGTCTTCATAAGGCCCCTCAACCTGCTGAGGGAGGTCTGAATGCATCAAGAGTGCAGGCTTCCGTAAGTGAAAAGAATTCCCAGTATGATTTTCAAGGTCTTCTTAATGGATCTGGATTCCAGCAGGTCGGACCTATTGCACAAAACATGGGTTTAGTCGAGCAACAGCGATATAGGGCTATGCAAGAACAACAGATGCGAATGCAAGAAGCTAGGAATAGAGAGCAGCAACTTCGGATGCAAGAAGCAAGCAATAGGGAGCAGCAGCTTAGAGAGCAACAGCTCAGGGAGCAGCAGCTTCGAGAGCAACAGCTCAGGGACCAGCAATTTCGAGAGCAGCAGCTTCGAATGCAGGAAGCTAGCAGTAGAGAGCAGCAGCTAAGGGAGCAGCAGCTTCGAGAACAGCAACTTCAAGAGCAGCAGCTTCGAGAGCATCAGCTTCGAATGCAGGAAGCAAGCGGCAGAGAACAGCAGCTTCGGTTGAAAGAAGCGAGTAGCAGAGAGCAGCAGCTCCGAATGCATGAAGCAAATAGCAGAGAACAACAGCTCCGTCTGCAGGGACAGCAGAACCAGAGTTTCAGCAAGTATGACAATCAGAATATGGAAGTCTCACCATTAAAGGTCAGTGATTATGACTTCTTGAATGGTGGTGATTACACGATGAAGGGACAATCTCAGTCAGAGGGTAGGCAACAGCCTGACGAAGGTGAAGCTCAAATGTGGAGGCAGCAGCAGCAGCAACAACGGCAGCAGCTGCCAACATGGCAGCAACCTCGCCAATTTCGCAACTATGCTAATAATTCTTACGAAGATATGCATCAGCGTCAACAAGCTCAGGTGTGCCAGACGTTATTGCTCCGCTTAAATCCTTGCAAATACTTTTCAATTCTCTTTTATGCTTTTTCAAAGCAATGAATGTTAGGATGGCTCCTGTGCATGCAGGATGTTCAAGAAACGCTGACCAAGAGATGTTTGTCATCAGTGAGGAATGCTGTGCTGTCTGCTTTTTGGTCTGGTGAAACTCTTTGTAGGGGTCAGGCGTGCTCCAAGGCACTGTTTTCTTCTTTCTCGTTGTTGTAGAGGCTAAAATCAATTTTGCAGTAATTGGTTATGTACGTATCCTTCATCTGATTTCTTCTGGCGGGCTATGAAGGGGTCTTCCTACCTCTGGTTTGGCTCTGCACAGTCTGCAGAAGTAACAGCCGAAGATTCTCTGCTATGTTCATAAACAGGAGTGGTCTAGTCTGGAGCTAACGTCAAAAGTGTTGCTTACAAACTTTATTGTCGACTTTCCAGGTCAGGCAGCGTTTTCAGCATCAGCAGCAACAATTATTTTCGGGAAATCAGAATCAAGCTTCTGGGAACCAGTTCCAAGCGTTCCTTGGTGAAGGCTCCTTACAGGATTTACCCCAAGTGATGCAACAGCACCTGGAGCGTGTTAATTCTCAACAGATGGGGGTGGAGGGTCTTCCTCCCTTTATCCAACCAAATGTACAGGCAGTTAACCAAAACAACGTCGGTAATCATACGTACTCTCCTCAGAACGAGGTGGGGGCCGGGCAGGGTCCCATTAATTATCTTCTTGGGCAAGATCCAAGTTTCAGCTGGCATCAGTTGGCTATAAAGGCTTCTGGCCTTGATCAAACTATGCATGCATCTGCTGCATCCAGTAGTAAGGCAGGCCAGCAATCGAATTCCTTTGCAAGTGAACAGGTTGGAGCTGTACCGGGATTCTCGGGTGGAATGGGCAAGCAACCTACACCTACGTCGCAGATCAATAGACCTATTCCCCGTAGTCTTGGAGCAGGGCCATCACCTTTGTTTGGGATGGATGGTCGGCCAGCAGCAACAGATCATCAGGCATCCAAGGCCAAAATGCTATTTGGACAAGCAATGCAACAGCAGCAACAGTCGCCATCTCATGCAGCGAAACATATGCAGGGGTTTCCTGGTAACTCACAGCAGGGTAATTACAGTCCAGCTAACAGACAAGCGCTAGAAGACGCACAGAGACGGCAACAACAGAATATGAGAAGCAGTGCTGTTCAGCAAGATGAGGCTCCTCATGTCAAGCTTTTTGCACAAAGTCTGACAGGTTCCCTCGACCCTATTCAGCAGCAACAGCAGCAACAGCAGCTTCTGATGACAGCCAGCAGGAATGCCCAAAATTTACAGGTTCGTCCTGTTAATATGATGCAACAGATGCCGCAAGCAAGGAGTAATCATTTGGCAGCTAATCCTGGACATCATTACCAGCAAGGACTTAATCAGGCAGCTGGCTCCTTCTTGCAGAATGCGAATGATAGGAAGCAGCAACCGATATGGAACAACTACGAAATGGAGACAGATGCTTCGCAGGTTGAGGTTCCTGTGGTGTTGCCAGGTAATACTGATTCCATGCTTAAGAGCAATAACTGGTCTGGTGGGAGTGAGGGCCATGCTGCTCCTGACAGCGACAGCTCTTTGGCCTTTGAGAGGTCAAAGCTGCAGCAGAATGCATGGGGCGTTCATGGTGCTCAACCAAGTAATTCCCAGTCTTCCGGTGATCTTGGTTCGAGGCACCATAACTCTCAAAGTGGCGCCACTGTTCAGCCGAGGATTCCCAAGTCCACGGGTGGACATCCCTTAGCACCTCAGGCAAATGATAATATGATGCATCAAGGTTCTCTGCAGTCGGGGGCATCGATGCTAGAAATTTCCGAGCTGGAGGTAAATGGGAGGCAGCGAGAGTTGCATAATTCTCAGGAAGAAACCAATTGGCGTAATCACAGCCTGTTGCAGGTAAGCCCTCAACAGTCAGCTGCCACAGATTCGTCTCTTCAGGCGTTCACGGACATGGATCGTACACAATCAAGTTGGAAGAGCTTGTGGCAAAGTGTGCAGAATGCAGGAAATGCTAGCCAGCCAAATGAGATAGATAAAGAGCAGCAGAGCACAATGTGGGCACAAAACAATTCCCATCTTACAGGATCTCAAGCTGAGTTATCTGATGATCCAAATCCAAGGATAGCACTGAGTGGCTGGGGTGGTGCTCAAGGCTCTATGCAAGCGGCTGTGAGCGGAGAAAGTCAGCAAGCCCCTAGGGATGAGCAACAAATAATGCTCTCTGGAAGCCCTCAGCCTCCGCAGAGCCTGCAAGACGTTGACGGAAGGCAGCAGTTGAGTAACCAGGGTCCAAGCTTTCAAGAAGCTATGAGCCAGCCTTCTTTGAGTGACAATGATCCTAGCTCAGTAAGTCGCCATGTTGATCAGGGTTTTCAACATGCGAGTCCATTCTCTCATCCCATTGATAATAGGGATAGAAATGCCAATAATCAGAACTCTGATCCTGTGGGCCAGAGTTCAAGCATCACTATAGAGCATCAAAGATCATTGAACAATGCCAACTTGCACAATCAGGGGAGAATGAATACTTGGGCATCTGATACTCAGCAGAGGCTTGATGACACATCGGTTCCATTGTTGGATAATAGCGGTCAGCAGGAGCAGCTGCAGCTAAATAACCGACAAGCAGAAACCCGGTTATCATCCATCATGAATGCACGAGCTTCTAACATACAAGAGGAGTCTTCAGGGACCCAATCACTTCGAGCAATGAATGCAGTGGCAGGCTATAGGCACCAAAATGATCATGAAAGGATTATGATGAATGGCGACACAGAAGGTGCGATGGCAGGTTGGGCGCATGGCCAAATGGCTGCTAATCAGATCCGAGGCAAGCAGTCCAAGCTTGGAGGAAGACCACTTCAGACTGGCAACGTGGTCGGAAATGCGAGCAAGGTACAGAATAAGAGATGTGTTGTAGTCGGTTCTCTGCTTTTTGAAACATTGTTGTTTATTGCTTTGCGATTTTGTTTAGATATTAGCTATTTGGTTCAGATTGCAAGCTACCAGATTGTCAATGTATCCAGCCTGATTTGTGCTCGCATCAAGTTATTTTCAAAGGGTCGAATAACTCTTGAAGGAATTATTGGTGATTCTTCAAATTGCTTTTGAAGCATATTTTCTTAATGTCTTAGAGCATGGCACTGCAGGAATACTTCGTGCCATCAAGACCTGAAAGTGCTGTTGATGAACAGACAAACTACACGAATAGTCTATTGGCACTAAGAGCTCGATATTCTGGTCGCAGAGACGTCGTAGATCCTGGAAGGTAAAACAGCGACGTGTGTTTTTCTGCATTGGGATGTTGTCAGCTTGCAAGTGCTCCCTTATAGTGAATGGATATTTTGTGTCTTTTCGGGATCATATGCCCTTATTTGTGCATTTCAGAAGAGAGTTCATCCTATCTGTCTTAGTTATCCATTTTGTTGGTATTGCATATATTGAACTACGTACATACATGCCCTTTTACCTGCAGAAATACTCTGGAGCTATTAAATCGGACAGAGCAAGAAGCGGAAGCTTTGGAAGACCAAGATGGATCAGCACTGGAAGACGGTTCCGGATCTGATGCGACTACTTTAGCACATTTGAGGCCAGGTAAGTTTCAGTATTTCTAAATTTTCTTAATCTGTCATCTAAATGGTATATCAGATCAAAGAGTATTTTCCTAGTACGCAGTTTAACCAATTTTTTTTCTCGTACAGGGCCTATGGGAACTAGCCCCCTTCAACGTCCAACTCCATCGCGACCAGATTTAATGTCAAGGGAACAGGTGGACCTTCAACTTTCAAGGAACATGGAGGGCTATCAGCAGGGCAGAAACTTACTGCATGATTTCAGTAGGGAGGAGGCTCGTGCATATGGTCAGGTTCAAATGCAGTCTCAAATGCAATCTCAAATGCAGTCTCAGATGCAGTCTCAAATGCAGTCTCAGATGCAGTCTCAGTTGCAGGCTCAAATGCAGGCACAAAGTATGCGAGCAGCAGCACAGTTACAAGCTGAAAATGTGGCAAGGCAAGGTCCAGTACAAGATAGGAATACCATGAACCCCACCTTGCTTGGTGCTAACAGACACCACCCTGTTGACTCTAGGCAAAAAGCAGAAATGTTTTACAGAAGCCTGAATCAAGCGCAGAAGTTACAGTTTCAACAGCGCTTAGCTCTACAGAATCATCTAAGGACTGGTGCAGCCGCTCATTCAATGGACTATTTCAACGTCCCCTCTGGCTTGGACCCCAGAATCGCAGCCCAGCAGCACATGTCTAGAGTAGGGCACCAAGACAGACCAGCAATGCCTGCAGTCATGTCCCCTGACAAGCAGTCTACAGTGCCTGAGGTGGCTGCCGGTTCACCTTGTCAAGTTGGTGTAGGATTACCTCAAGCGCAATCTGGTGCCTCGCAGAAATTGCAGCAAGCGGGTGGAGTTCCTCCCCTGCTGAAGAAAAGGAAGGAGTATCCACCACTTGTACCCTGGCGCACGACAATCTCACAAGGATCTACAAATCTGCCTACAACAAGGTTTGCTGTCAAGGAACCTTTTCTCTGTAATTTTTCTTGAAACGTTTTTCGCCCGGGTTGTTGATCTTGGCACTGTGGTGGAATCTGGGATGCGAAGAAGATATCAGTACCATTAAAAACAATACCATTTAAATTTATTCGTGGAACACAATTGCAATATGTGGGAGTGTTGTAACTCTGAAATGTTCGTTTGAGTATGGTCTGGAGAAAGATAGTGAAACATATGACTACCTTTTATTTGCTGGGTAGACCTTTGTGCCTTGTAGTATTGCAATGCACATAGAATTTGTGGCATCATTATTGTAGTAACAACTGTATCTTATTTATGCCATGTGCAGCCGTGCTGAGCTGGAGTGGGCTGCAGCAACCAATTCTGCTCCAGATCAGGTATGGAAGGCTGTAGATCAAGTAAATTTACTGTTTAAGAGGCTTTCAGAAATTAAGTATTCCTTTGGACGAGTAAATTAATGTAGCAAGGTTTATGTCTGGAGTAACAATGTTTACTATGTGATTGTTATTGTGAAAAGGTTTGTAGGTGCGCCTTTTTGTTAGTTGTATCTGTCGTGCGTCCTGTGCCCTGCGGTTGTATATAGTGGCAATCTAGACTCATGTTCAATAGTTAGGGTTAATATTCATAGAAGAATCCTTACCTCACCAATTTTATACATAAATGTTGATTGGCTAAATCGCGTCAGGTTTCATCATAGTTGTGGTAGTCCCTCTACAGTTATGAAGTTTCAATGTTCATTTTTTCAAGGCCATTGGTTCTTTGATCCTTTGGATTTATATTTTCCGCTACTTAATAGCTTCTTTCTGGTCTGCAGGAACGGTTCAATGATGCAGTCGAGGCACTAGATGTTACAGCAATGTGTGTGAAGCGCGCAAAGAGGCGGCTGAAATTCACTACGCAACTCATGCAGCAAATTGTACCAGCTCTTCCGTGTCAGCTGTTTAGGGGGAATCTCTTGGATGACTACAAATCCGCCACTTTTGTGCTTGCAAAGTTTGCTGTAAGCGAAGCTTGTTGGTTGGCCACTGGGTTGAACAGGGAGCCTTCTGGTCTTGAGGAAAGCACAGAGAATAGCAAGTCCTCCGGTGCTGTTGCTATTGAGGAAAGGACAGAAAATTGCAAGTCCTCTGGTGCTGTTGCTATTGAAGAAAGCACAGAAAATGGCAACGGGAATGTTCCATCGTATGTTTTTCCCAGTTTTCAGTATTATAAATTTTCAGAATTGGAATTTAGTCTTTTCCATGTGATCCGTGCATGTGAGTTGGGAAGGTGATTTTTTCTGTTGTGTGTTAAACTTACAAGTAAACTATGGTAGTAGTTCTTTGTAATCATTGCCGACTACTAGGTCGCTTCTGGGAGATTCTATTATCATAAGAATTTCTCCAAAATATTGGTATTGAAACTTTTAAACTCATGCAGTGCAAAGAGTGATCAACAACTTGCGGTGGTGAAGCGAGGCAGCTCACTGGCAATTTCGAGCCAGGTGAAGATACGATTTAAACAAAAAATGACAGAACTGCAAGACAAAATGACAAGGTACAGATCACATGCCCACCTTGACGCATGGGACCTTTCTGAACTTTGCGGGCCCTAGATTGCCCTAGGATCATCTGTATTTTTTAATAGTGGTATCATTCCAAGGTGAGCACATCGTAGATTGGAAGCTTATGGTCCACTGTCCAACCTCTATCGTATTCGATAATTTATCCGCCCGTTGAGTTCATATTATGGCTCTCTAGCTTAGCATATGGATCTTCTGTTTTTCGAAACTGGAAAGGGAACTTATGGTCAAATGACAAAGTGATCTGAGTCGTACTTAAGTCTGAGAAGGAGTGGCTTTCATGATGCAATACAGATGTTCTCTGAAAAGACCTGGTTTATTAGATCGGAGGCCCATGTCATTTTTGAAAGTTTATTGACCGTCCTCATTCCCATATCTTATGAGTTGGTCGGATGGACAGATTGGAGAGTGCACCCACTGCATCGATGCTCTCAAGGGAGCTGCACGATCTTGACAAGTTGGCTGTGGTGAATCGGATGGCTAAGGTTCATGGTTCTGAATTTTTATCTGGATTAACCAATCCAACTGGGAGTCCCCGTGGTAAACAGGATACACATGGTGAAGTACCAGTGATGTACAGTCCGGAGAATGCTTATCCTGAAAGATTTGTAGCTGCTGTATTTGTTCCTCAAAGGATTCCGGAGAACTTGATTCTATTTCCATTGTAACAAAAGGTATTATTGTTTTTACTTCTTTATATGGTTTTACCTGTTTCATGTCTAGCATTGTCCTTCACACAATAGCATTTGGTGTTCTCAATTGGATAAACAAGGTTGGGATATGTAAAGCTGCTATATATTTATATTCTTGATGTGCCTCTATATAGATGGTTCTGTGGGTCTTTAGCCAATTTGTGCACATTTACCCTTGTACACCGTTGTCGGCCGAACGAAATGTTAGTCTTGCAGTCGGCTTCGGTCGCTATGCACGATTCTTGACTTGACTTTTTGCATGTGTGTGGGACTTGTACATAGGTCCATATACTGTGATCTTATAGTGGTATGATTTATTTGTGCAGGAGAAGGTTAGGTTGACTAGGAATGGAATCTCTTAAGCCCATTAGGGGTTATATGGAGGAGCATTCTCTGGCATTTACCAAGACTTTTAGTGTAAGGTAGATCAGAGACATGTTTGATATCTTTCAGCTTCTGCTAAACCATCACCAACCTCTCATGAGTTTTGCACTCGACAAATTATACGCGGATCTGCTCCAGTTTTCTTCATTAAATATTCCTGGAGCTCTACAATCGGACTTTTACTTGGAAGTCCTGCAGCTGAATATTTTGTTCCTAGCTCTGACACGGTGTGATTAATCACGCCTTTGTAAATGTTGTCAATTTATCATCTCTTGAACATGTGATCAGTAAATTTGTTACTATTTACAAACTTGGGATAAGGAATGTTCTATTTGCAAACTTGGGATAAGACATGTTTTCACTTTCAATTCTTTTTCCGAGTACGTATATTCATGGTTCCATCTGATGTTCAAGTTCCCAAGAGTCCCTGACTATCTTCCGCTTCTAGAAACAAGAGTTATAATGTAAGGCTCAGGCATTATTCCTGACTTCAAAGTTTCACTGTTCTTTGTTGCTTGATCTTTCTGGTAGGTTAAACAGCTAGTTCTCGTCCTGAACCCCATCCGAGCCAGGGAGAATCAGCCCCCACACTGGTACCTTCCCGGATGTATGCTCTTGATGCTCCCTTTGGTTTCTCATCCATCATAATCCAAGGAGGTAACCTATGGTTTTAACCTATAGTGGTTACCTTGACATTATGTGTTAAGTGGATGAATGGGGGCTTTTTGGCCTTACTATTGTGTAATCATCCTTATGAACCCACCTCCATTTAAACCGGAAGTTGGGGCGATCATCCGAACTCAACGCCGAGGTTACCTTAGGTTATTGTTTGGGGGAAAAATAGAGATACTTTAAAATACATCACTATTCTTTAAGCCATACCCATCGTGATTGTATTTCTGCGAAAAAAAATTATATCTTTGCTTTTTGTAATTATTCTATGATATCTATAAACCTAGGATTTTATTTTTTTATTAAATTGTAACAACAATATGTCCTTAAAATATGAACCATTTAAATATGTATGTATTTTGAATGCATGAAATAAAATGAAAACAAATAAAACTAATGAATTAAAGGTTTAAAACATACCCCATTAAAAGCTTCAAATGTACTTGAATTACAAATCTCCTTTGAAACCACAAGTGATATCCATTGCAATTTTTGTGCTCAAATTTTTTTTGGTCTTTTCCTTTCATTGGAAGGCAATTTTGAGTTGCAATGGTTACTCTAAATCAAGGGTTTGAATATATAAAGTGGGGACACACTCTTTAATCATTTTAAACCCTAATCTTTAAGAGCTCTCCACCTCTCTCAAAGCTCTCCTTGAATCATAGGAGTAGTCTTGATGTGTATTATTTCCTTGACAATTGTGATTTTATTCAAAGTTAACTTATGATGGGTATTTTTCTTAGTTCGTAATGTAATTCATAAGGTCCTGAAGATAGGTATTGCGTAGAGAGTTATAAGAGTTGTTTAAGTATGCTTCTCTTGAGGATATTTTCAAGTTCTCGTGATAGATCTTATTTGGGCTTCATGATGGGTATTGCTCAATTCAAAGGGTTTATCCTTTTCGTTAAGCGTAACTATTCTTCTATGCTTACTCCCTCTAAACATTCAAACTTCTGAACTCAAAACTCAAAATTCAAATTACAAGAGGATTGCAAATATTTTAAAAAACACTTCAAGGTTTAATGTAATTGCAAATAAACTATAATTTGACAATTCATACTTTGAAACACAAAACAATAAGAAGACAATGAACATTCACCTAAACTTCAATGTCATCTATGTTACACTTCAACAAGTTCATACAATAAGCGAAGTAACTAATACCATGTACCTTAACCCCTAAAAATCAAGCCGGTTTTGCAGGTTTTTACCACCTTGTGGGAACAACGATTTGGACCAAAAAAAATTGATTTTTTATACATCCAACCGTAAGATCTTGTATTTTACCTTCTTTGAAAGTACTAACAATATTTTCAGCCGTTGGATGTTTACCATCTTAGAGATTATAACATTCAAAGTTGCAGCAAAACTTTTTTTAGGCATTGCTCGAATGACATAGTAAAAATGGTGCAAAGGGAGAGTTGAAGATTTTTACACCAAACATTTTGCTCATATTTTTGTCTGTGTAGGTAATCAAGTTGGGTACGTCCATGCAAAATTTTAGAGACTCATTCCTTTATTAAGACCTTCATAAAAATTGTTTTCTAGAAGTAGGTCTAAAAATGTTGATATAGTAAAACATGTATGACGTTAGATATACTTAGTTTTAGAAAAATCTAAACGGTAGTTAGGTGCCTTTATAAATTTTTAATATTTGGACGAAATTATTTTTGAAAAATTTCAAAATCTCAAATTTTAACGAATTTTGAAAGAAATAATTCAAAGATCTGAAGCTTGTCTTTATAATTTTTGGAGGTTGCCCTTGTAAAATTGGTATATTTTTTGACTTGGGTCTCTATGGAATTTGAGTGGTGATTTGGATGTGAACATATTTCAAGAATTTCTTTAAAAAAAACCTAATTTTAAGTTGCCCGTTTTGGACTTGAAACCTAAAATTTCTAGATAAAGGTCTTAAAATAGGAATTTGGCACTGAAAAATTGACCACATACACTTTGCAGTATAAGGAGCATCCAGTAAAAATCTTAGGCAAAAACATTAATTCTAATCCCTTCATCTTTGCTACCTGAAATTGCAAAAAGCCGTTTTGGCTTTCCTGGATTTTTAGGGGTTAATTCTGCAAAATCAATACAAACTTAAAGAATGTAAATACAACCCATACATTTCTTCAACACAATTCAAACATACAAGAATTTAATGACTCTAAACCAATGCAAAGTCACACATGTAGACAAATGTAGATAACAACTTGCATCAACATACATTGAAATTCATTTGTTACAAATTTAAGACATCTATTTTTCCTACCTAATATTAATTCAAACTCCCAAACTCCAATCTTTCTTAAAACAAATCTCCACTATTTAACATCATTAAATTAAAAATAGAAATATAATTAATCATGAAAATAATATTTTTGAATGTAGTCAAAATGTTATAATATGTTATAAAAATATCTCAAAATATTTTTAATTTTTAATAATTTTGATATCACTTAATTATACAAGAATTGTTTTATCAATAAATATTTTAATCAAAAATTACAAAACATACTATGGTCATGATAAATGATAGTGATCACAATCTCATTGAGTTAAACGCAAGCTGTGTAAATTCAACTTGTGTTTGAGTAGTTTGAATGTTGCAACTTCATTATCTATATCTACTAAAAATTAAACTAATTAAAATAGTATGTTGTATACACTACTTAATATTGGTTGTTTTTTTTAACACTAGAGTTTGTTTGTATTTTATATTGAGAATGAATTCAAAAGGCCGTATTTAATATTGTCTTAGAACAACTAACGCTTAGCGATGAATTGAGGCGAATGGTGGAAATAAAGCAATACTAATTTTTTCTTAGATGTGGAGATTTTAGAAAATAATGGTTGGTAGTATGAAATAATGCTATGTATCAATTGATAATAGTGTAGGTAAAGTTCACTCAAGAGGGGGAGGTATAAACCTTGGGTGAGGATGGTCTCGAGAAGATTCGCAGACTATTGGAATGATCTAGCTGGCAGATGGTCACAGGGGACGAAGTGAGTTCCCAGGATTGCACTGGCAGAAGCCGATGGCAAGGCCGTGTGGCCGTGTGGCCGTGTGGCCGTGTGGCCGTGGGGGAGCCAGCCCCCAAGTGGAGGGAGGTCACCGTTGGAACTTGGCAGAGCAACCTCTACCGTCCGAACAAAGGGCATCCCCACCCGCCCAAAGCGGACTCACCGAACCCGGACCACGAAAGGAAAGGAAAGCAAAGCAAAGCAATGCAATGCAATGCATAGCAGAGGAGAGGGGCCCACCCGCGACGGCGCCCACCCGCGATCCAACGCCCTACCCCAAACCCGCCACCCCTCACTAATCACACCATCGTATACCTCCTATGTACATTCTCGTAACGTGATCTACGAACCCTTCAGCCGCGCCTTCACTGGCGAGGAGTGAAGTAACCGTTTAAGGAACCCTTCATTTTGAAAGAGGGAACCCTGGCGAGCAGGCTGGGATCTAGAATCGTCGTCTCCGGCCAGGCCGCGCGCGCCCCGAAACCCTAAGATCGACCCCCTCTGGTGATGCGCCAAACCCTCGCAGGCCTTTCTCTCTCTCTCTCTCTCTCTCTCTCTCACCTTCTGCTGCCTGCCTCCCTGCTCCTGCTCCTGCTCCTCTCCGGTGAGTGCTTCCTAACCCTGGCCCTGCCCCCCGCTCCTGCTCTCCACCCCTTGCTCTTCCCCTTGCTGTTGTCAGTCTAGCCGTCTTGCCTCTCTTGCTCTTCGCTCTTCGTTTGCTGTTTTTATTCTTCTTGCCGTGGCTGGTACGTCACCACAAGTCCTCGTCTCCTGTTCCACTTTCTCTTGAAGCTTCTGTCTCTTTTCTCGATGATTGTTTGAGTGCGTGCGGTGTGAGCAGCCGTGTGAATATTTTTGGTTTTTGTTTGAGGTTTTCATTTTTGTGATGTGAGCAGCTGGTAGTAGTTGTTGATGTGGCGTTATGTTATGTTTGTGTTGTCTGGATCTTAAGTTCGAGTTTGGCTATGTGAGGCTTAATGAGGCGTGATGTGTGAGGTAGTGTTTAGAGTGCCTCGTGTGTTAATCACTAGGTACTGGAACGTGTAGGTTTTAGAATGTCGTGTGTTGATGCTGTCTTTTGACGGCGAGGTTAATGTGAGCGTCAATGATGAACGACTACGAGCTAGTTTGTATGGGATATCTACAATTGAGATCGATGGCTGGGAGCTGGTTATCTTTCTATTGTTGACATTTTAGTGGCCTTAAACCGTAGATCTTTACTCTGACATAGTTGTCTATGTTGAGTCAATGGTTTTCAAATTATTGGAATAAAACGATCTTGTTTTGACATCTGACTTTATGGTTGTCTTAAGGGTTTAAGTATGCGGCTGAGTGTTGATCACAGTAAACTCTCTTATCGTGATTGGTTTGAGTATTTTAATGAACTTATTCTTGCGTTTATTCTTTGCAGTGACTGTTCAGTCAATTTATTTTTCTTCGGTACAGAAGGTCGATCGAGCAGATCGCCATGGGCAAGGGACCAGGATTCTTCTCGGACATTGGCAAGAAGACCAAAGGTGTGGGATCATGTCTTATTTCCATGTAAATTATGTATTCTATGGTCTCCCTACTAGTAATCGTGATCCTACACTCTACAGTGATGGCTGGTTTCAGCATTTCTTTTTTTGGTTTGAGGGAAGCTGTTTGTATTGTATTGATTCCTGTTTCAATATAGTAGCTCCTGATGTTATATCTTATGTTTCACATGGACGAAGTCCCGCTCTTATTCGTTAAATTCCTTGTCGTACAGATCTTCTTAACAAGGACTACACCTATGACCAGAAGTTCGTGATCACCACGAACACACAGTCTGGATTGGTGAGATTTTGCAACGAATCTTAAATTGGATCAGTTGTGTAAGGTCACTTACAATGAAAAGCAGCAGGACTTTTCCTGAGCATTGATTGGCTTATCAATTTTGATTACTGTATTTAATGTATTTTTTTAGTTTCATTGCTCTTTAATAATACAGATGCTAATGAATTGCACATGTTATTGCAGGCTTTTACCTCCTCTGGATTGAAGAGAGGTGAGGGTTTCGCAGGAGATGTCAACACCTCCTTCAAGAACAAGAACGTCACTGCAGATGTGAAAGTTGACACCAAGTCAAACGTAAGCCTCACCATTAGAGGGAAAAAGGGGCTCTCGAGAGGGCCCTCTACAGGGAGATTGGGATCCTTGAGAGGGCCTACGAGTTCTTACTCCTTATGTGCTCGCTACCCGCTACGCTCCTCATCTCGTTCCCGTTTTCGTTCTCGTTCCCACTCCCCTTCACGTTCCCGAAACGCTTCTGTATGTTGAAATGAAGCTTTATGCTCCAGTGCGGATCAGTCTCAGTTTCTGAGACTCTCTTTTTTACCATGGCTTTTTAGTACGCCCAATCTTCTGCATTTTAAAAAATTTAGCAGAACGTGAAGGGGAACGTAGTTGGACGTGTGAATTTTCTCTTACGTACGTACATTGGTTTGCAGTACATATTTTTTCTGATTTATTTTGAATATTGCAGTTGCTTAAAGAATTTATTTAAGTTACGTTAACTGTTTGTGTAGATCTTTGCGACGGTCACCGTCGATGAGTTTGCACCAGGGGCCAAGAGTGTGTTTTCCTTCACCATTCCTGATCACAAGTCTGGCAAGGTATTATAAACAATCTTTACAGCAAGAGTTGATTTTTGCACCGTTGCTGGAAAGTTTGTGCTGAGTGCAGCTGTGAAAGGGTTTCTCATGAACCTCTGTACAATGTGTGCAGCTTGAGCTTCAATACAAGCAAGACTACTGCGGTATTACTGGAAGCATTGGCTTGACTCCTCAACCTATTGTGGAGGCTACTGGTGCTCTTGGTAGTGAAGGCTTCTCTGTTGGTGGTGAGCTTGCTTTTGACACTGCGAATGGAGCTCTCATCAAGTACAACGCCGGTATCGGATTTGTGAAGCCGGACTTCACCGCTTCTTTGGTCCTGTAAGTTACTGTTCTTTTAACAAATTAGTTATTGTGTGTGTAATTAAGTTTTTTCCTTAATAACGAACATAATCTTGGGATTTTGTCTCTAACCTGGTGCTACTGTTGGATCTTTTTAGGGCTGAGAAGGGAGACCTATTGAAGGCATCTTACCTGCACACCGTGAGCCCAGTCTCTAGGACCACTGTGGCAACTGAGATCGCTCACAGGTTTTCGAAGAACGAGAACACTTTCACTGTTGGAGGACTGTACGAGTTGGACACTTTGACCACGGTGAAGGCTCGTTTGAACAACCATGGAAAGTTGGCAGCTCTGCTGCAGCACGAGTGGAGGCCGAAGTCCTTGATTACTTTCTCTGGAGAGGTAGACACCAAGTCCTTGGATAAGGCTGCGAAGGTCGGATTGGCCTTGGCGCTGAAACCTTGAGCGATGAGTTTTGTGGTTCTCAGTGCTGTTGAGATTACCCTGTTGGCAGTTTGCTAGGTTCGATATGCTGCGTTGTGATTTTTGACTTCACAGTTGTGAGCGCTGCCTCTGCGTTTATTAATTCTCTCTCGCAGGGATATTGAGGTCACTCTAGAAGAGAATAAGCATTTCACAAATGCTGCTCATTTTTAATGGACGAAAAGATATTACGTCTTTTCCGGAAAGAATTTAAACAGTTTTTGTCTCTGGAAACCTCATTAAATTTGGGCGTGATTTGCACTATTCTGGGCTTGAGTATTTTTATGTGATGTTTATTTCGGACATTTAATAACCCTTCACTCATGCACCTTTTCCTTCTCCAAGATTTTCTGTGAATTATAGTTGAGTATTGTAACTTTCAATTTAGCCGCCAAATAATAAAGACATTGCTCCTGCTGCAATGATTTGTTTGGTAATTACAGTACACGAATATTTAGAGATGTGCCCCGTGCTTTGATATCGTATCGTATCATCAAAGTACACTTCTCAGGCAGGTTCGAATCTTCTTGGTACATTTACATTAACAGGTGTATGGCAAAATGTGTCACTGCACCAGATTTTGAAATGCTTGTTCATATTCTTTGATGGTAGGACACAGATAATTTATGGAAAGTTTTGAACTGTGTCCAATACACATGTCCACAATTTGAGATGCTTGAACTGTTCTTTACTTGTAGCAAATGCGATCTGGTGTGTCAAAGCAAATGCGATCTGGTGTGTCAAAGAAGTTTTTTGTTCAGAGGCTGAATTCTCCCAAGTGGAAGCTCTCCCCTTCCACTCCGGTTTGTCTTCCGATATGCCTTCCCTGTCCTGGGATCCGGGTTGATTTCCCTTGTTCCTTTTTTCTTAGATGAACACTGTAATTTCCACCCAAAAACAAAGAAAAATTTGTAGCAAACCTTTCACTGCTCACTGTCGTAAAGGAGAAGTTCTGGGGGGTACAGACAAGGAGTTACTTCGGAATAGGTTCATTGCATTAGTAGGAAAGGAGTCCTTCCCCTCCAAAACATTTGGAAGAAATGGTTACAGTTGGAGGAACTGTTACCATTTCCTCCAAAGTTTCTTGAGGGGAAGGACTCATTTTCCACTCAATATTGAGTGTTCAAAAGGAGCCCTAACTACTCGTGTGCTCTTGTGAAAGCTTGGAGAGAAGTGGGGACTGGGGAGGAGTCACTGTTAGCCTGGGTTACCAATGGAGTGTCTTGAGATCGGGTACAGGGAAATCAGACATAAAGAGAGTGTTCTCGGAAGAGTGTATTGGTAACTTGAAAGGAGTTTTAAGGAGACTGAGAAAGACTGGAGTCCTCGTACCGTGGCCTCACTTTGTTGGTCCTATGACCGAGAGTGTGGGTGGTTACTGTTCCAATGCTATTGACTTCAACCGCTAAGGATTCCTACCATAGTAGCCGAGGAGTCTAAGAGAGGGGGAGGAACAGTATGACTCAGCCAAATGATCTACCGTAAGGCACCTAGTATAACTGAAGGCAACAAATAATGGCATACAAGGGAAAGGAGGTCGGAGGTAGAATGCAAGATAGAGTAGTTCAAAGACTTACAAGATCCTTGTCTATTTCATAAGAATGTAACCGGACTGTTTGGGCGCATGAGGCCGAGTATACAAAAGAGACCTTGAGCCTAAACAGAAACTGAGTTAAGGAACCTATGAATGCTTGCTGCTGCAAAACCATCTAAGCATCATGTAAAACCAGAAGTGTTGCTACTGCCGTATTACTACTCTTATATATGTTACTAATCCGCTATTCTTGGTCTTAGTCTTCGGTGTTGTCGTCTAGCTTCTCCTAGTTAACTCCAAGTTCGCCTCGGGAGTCAGTCTTCTTCCATGTTTGCCTCGGTATCCAGCTGCTAACTCCTTGTTCTCCATGGTGTCCAGGGTGGGTAACAGTCACCTCTCAGGATTTGAACCTGGTATTGCCTCTACCAAATTAGGGCTAGAGATTCATGCATTTTTAGGAAGCCCATTAGTATGGTGTACCCACACATTTGCAAAAATCAAATTATGTGTTAAGAAATGGAGAGAAGAACATACAATCCACCATTAATTACAGTCAAATAAGGTGGGAAAAGAGTGGAAAGAATAAGATGCAACCAAAAGCAAGGTTTCATGACAAATCAAGATCATATATAGAAGTTGAAGTGCAAGGTGTAAAGACAAATTAATATCATATACAAAAGTTGAAGTGCTAGGTGTAAGACCTTTGGCTGCACTAGACAAATAGGTAGCTGGGTTAGCATAAAGAAAGTTCTATTTTGTTTCATGCTTCCAGATGGGTATGGCATCCATCAAAATAACATCATACTCTTCTTCGGGCCCTTCTAAAGTAACTCTAAGCAAAGCTTCCAAGTTTTTGCGTCCCAGCCTATTCCTCACTTGTGTTTTAATCAAATTTTGAATGCTAAAGGCTCTCTCACATGTAGCTGTAGAAACACATTGCACTCTAGCAATTTCTGCAAGAATAAGCAAATTTGGGTACCTTATTTGTAGGGCATGATTCCAAGTAGTCATATCCCACAAATCTTGGAAGGTTTTATCCCCTCATTCAGTTGTGCACTGCAATTTGAAGGACATAAACTCCTTACAAGCTTGCACATCTAGAAGAGGAGGGAAAGAAAACCTGAATGACTGCGATCAATTCCATACATCTCAAGCAATCTTTCCAACTCAACGATCCCCCAATTCTGCAATCCAACTTGCTTTAATGACATATTAGAAGGATTTATTATTTTAAAGTAGAACATCAAATCATTGTCACTAAATCTAGTTTGCGAAGGAGCACAAATAGCCTCAGCAAATGATCGTTGGAACTAGAGAGCTTCTTCTAAGGCTACTAATGAACTTGTAACTCTCCATCAACGAAGGGGTGAGTGGCTGTGCCCCTTTGGCAATGGAACATGAATTCGACCCACTCAGCAGCCATGAGTCATGACCAGTCACCAATCTTAACCCCTACAGGCCCTTGGTGTTTTTGGAGCCAAAACTGCCAAAAACATACCCCTACTGATAAAAATCTACTGATTTCTATATTTACACATTAGATTGAATATTTAACCGTAGGATCTTGTAGCTAGCTTGTTCAAAAAGCTCTATACAAATTTTAAAGATAATCCACCGTACAGATTGCGAGATTATAACATTTGAAATCACTGCAAAAGTTTTTTTTGACACTGCCCAGTGAGTGTACCAAAGTTTTGATGACCAAAAACTATACTTTGCAAACACATTTGATCTATAGAGGATCATCAATTCCTTTAGGTATGAAAGTAAGGTATAAGCTCACAAAGTTTGAGCCTTATATGGGCTTTGGAAGGCGAAAAAATCATTGATTTTGTAAAAGGGGGTGTGCTGAAATTGCCTTACATTCTTCAAAATTAAAACTACTCAAAGGGTAGTCTAAAAATGTCCTATTGGAAATCCAAATACTAGATATGTTGAGGTCAATGAGGAAAAGAAACACAAAAAATTTCAATGCAATCGGAGTAGATCTCAAATTTCTAGAAGTTTTTGAAGTGTAAATTGTATATTTCTCTTTTATTTCAAAGGGCAGTTTTGGTAAAAGGAGGTCTTGTGGATGGACCCCTTGCCATGTCATAGATACTGGATGAAATTTATGAAGTTTGGATGAAAATAGAAGACTAAATGAAATCTTTTATATGGATGAAAACTAGATTTTGGATGAAAATTAAGTTCTAGATGATAATTGTCATTTGGATGAAAAAAATCAGCACTCTTTTTTGATGGAAATGGTTAGTTAGATGGAATTTTTTAATTGAATGAAAACCGTCATAAATGTAAATGGATGAAAAAATATTGGACCCATTATTTTGCAAGTGCGGACCTGTTGAAAATTTGTCTTGTCACTTTCTGCCCCATTGAATGACGGGCAATTTGGGCAGAAAATGGGAGATTTCCATTAGTTATTGGCTGCCCGGATTTCGAGCAGATTCTTCTAAAATTCATAACTTTTGCATCGTAACTCCAAATGCTATGAAATTTGCGGCATTGGAAAGCTATCGTTGAGAGCTACATGGTGTAAAAAATTCAGAAAATAATAATATTCTGAAACCTTAGAATAGCCTGACCAGAAGTGTTGCGACCCCAAACGAGTCTCAAGGGCCTTTAGGGGTTTCCGTTCATGAATCATGAATTCCAAATTTCTAACTCTGTAGTTTGCAATAGTGTGTATTATGTAATTGTGTATTGACGGCATCTAGGGTCTTAGGGAGTTAGGGTATTCAACATTATTTTTATGAGGTTAATACATTTAATCACTTGTATGATGTATTCTATGCATAGTATTAAAAAAATATTCCTACAAAGTATGAGATTGCCCGGATGTTGGCCTACAGAAACTATATATCATTGTAGATAAATTTCCCCCTTACACTAAAGGTAAATGTCAAAATTCCTAAACATAATACTCTAAACCGGTCCATTTTCTACCCAAAAAAAATAATTCATCCGGAAGCTTATCCTACACTATTTCTATTCTCAATTTCAACCGGCGAAGTCGTAACTAAATGCCGGTACTCCCCGTTCATTGGTCACAACTCACAAGTTTAGAGTTAGATATGAACACATGTTATTGCCTCTTTTAATATCTGTAGCCTTTGTTTAATGAGTATGCGATGATTGACACATTCCGGTGTTTTTAATCATTACGTGCAAAAACATGTCTTGAAAAGGCTGTGTAAGCCTGTCCAAATTAGGTGAATCCCCTGCCCAAATTAGGTGAACCCCGTGCCCAAATGCCGCTCTGTCGCTGGCAGCGGGTTCCAGAATCGCTACCCGCAGAGTTAATAGGGCGTCTTAGTGGTATCGGGATGGGGTTGCGGGGCGGGGTCGGTGTGCCTAGTGGCGCCGAAATGGCTCCGTTGTTTGGTGAACCACGACTTGTCGCATTTACTGACCTTGAAGCCCGAGTCGATAGAGAGATGACGGGAGATTGGTGTCAACCGTTTCAAGATTCGAAGTTTGTTGCCACAACGGAAAGAGGCCATGGAGCTTGGTCGAGACTAGGTTGGTCTCTCCACCTATGAATGGGGTGAAACGAAGTTGGGTGCGTAGATTTTGTATGTTGCAGAACCAAAGACTACCATTCTAAGGTGGAATTCAATGAATTTGAGGGAAAGAGTGACAACTAAACCTGTGAGCTTGGTTTTACAGATACGCGCTGGCAGCAATTACAAATTCGAGCAGCAAGCATTAGAAGGGTGTTCTTGCAACTCCTACTGCTGTGGACCGAAGACATACTGTAAGTGTTGATTTCTCTATGAGAAGTTCGGGTCGTGCATGGTAAATGATGCTATTCATTTGATCCTGCAATTTCCTTGAGTGGCTATGGTATAGGGTTTGGTTGTTCAGAACTCTCGAGTTTTGGATATTTGGCAATCTTAAAAACGTTTTTCTGCATACTTCTAGGCCGATCCGGGGCATTGAGAGCTTGATACGCATCTTCGGAATTCTGGACTCTCGATGGCAGCAGGAGTGGCGGAGCCTTCAAGCTACCGTCCCTCACTTTCGCTTGATGCAGACTATGCACCACTTGTTAGGCGAGGTTCATTGCGATCCGAGCAACCCTGCCCATCAACATTTCCAGGACGGAGGGCAGCCGACGATACAAACATTGACTTGTGGATCGATGGCAGCATTTACCCGGTTGATCCAGGAACAGGGAGGCCACCTCTATTCAAAACTCTTAGGGATTGCCTAGAATTCATATGTCATGGAGAGCGAGGTCTGTACGGATATGCAGGCAGATTGGTCTCGTTGCTGGAGGAGGACCTACAAGGCGTGAGTTGGAAATGAAGTGCCGACATTTAGAAGAAGAATTGGGGAAGGTGAGAGACGACCTTGTTGGCAGCAGACAGAGGCTTGACCATAATCGGGACATTGAGGATACATGCATACAATTGCGGATTGAATTGGAGACTATTCGTGGCGAGATGAGCAGCATGGAGAGAAATCATAGGGTGACGATGCAGGGCTTGGAGACCGAGGTGCATCGCTGGCAGCAAGCAAGTGAGCGCCTACAGGAGGGGCCCAGCCCTTTGAAGGACACGCCCATGGGGATGCGACGTAGGGCTCGACCGCTTAGGGGGATTCATGAGTTGAATCATGGTTTGGGGTGGGCAAAACGCAGAGTGAAGCTCGTTAGGACGCATTTGCAACCTCAACCTATGGATGCTGTCAACGACAACAACCGGGTCAACCATGAGAAGCAGCGACTTCATGGGAATAAAGTCTCCCATACAGGAACTGCTGTAGCGTTAACAAAGATACTCTCTAGGCATGAAGGTCTAACCCTCGCAACTCAACCATCTATGGAGCATGTTAAGACAAAGATTGCTAGTAACGTCCTCAAGGCAATTGGGAAAAAGGTAGGGCCGGATAATATTCTTGCTGCCTACAACCAAGCAGGGGTGTCTTATCGCGGATATGGTGCTATTTACCAAGCCGTGAAGGATCTAGTTCGGGCTTTGACTAAGGATGTGAAATCCAATATACTACCTAGTCCCTATCACGTTACTCTTTAGAAGGCTTCGGCAGGAGCTAAATGCGAACTTGCCACAATTTATTGGCCAATACTACCACAGTAAGGGAAGGATTGAGCTGCCAACTGTGTCAAAGAAAAGCAAGAAAATCCGAGGAGCAGCGAAAGGAGGTGGTCTTAGATGAAAAGAACTTGCTATTCACGGACCTTAAGGTGGTCCAGCAGAGCATGGTGATCTTTTATGGCATCACGGAATCAGGTATGCATCCTCTTCTTATCCTGTTGGCAGCAAAGGTGAATGTCCTTTAAATGCCAGCAACTGCATTGTGTGTCTTTAACAAAAGAAGCTAATTCGATTACATTACACAAACATTCTCACTTGAGGAGATTCTTGCAGAGTTGGAAGGAGCTCCATTGATATTTGTCCTCAAACTGGATGAAGTGTTGATTGTAAACGGGAAGAAATTTGAACGTGTTAGCATCACGTCGATGAACAGGGCTTTGGACGCGAACATTCAGGTGGAGCACGAGAGGTACTTCTCAGTACAATCCGAGCAGGAGATTTGGCCAGTTGCCACGTTTCAGGTCGAGAAGGAGTCCTACAATGTTCTCTCGTGGATATTTGGAAAGTCGAACTTACCAGCTGTGATTGCAACACAGTCAGATGGCCAAAGACTACATGTCCCTGGAGTTGGTGAATTTGATGTGGAGTGGCACCTTGCAGCAGACATGAAGACAATTAAGTGCATATATGGGCTTCAACCTGGGCCTGCATGTGTGATGAGCTGCATATACTGCGACCAAAAGAGGATAAAGCCCACTGTGGGGACAGTAAGTCAGGCAAATGCTGCCATCAAGAGCCGTGGTAAAGCAAATTGGGTGGGGGGGCTATTTTCCAGCAGCGTACCTGAGGAACCTTGTGACATGACAACATCTACTAGATGGAGGCCTATCCTGCTAATTCCTTTGTCCAGAGTGCACATTTGTACACTGCATGCCTTGGTTCGATTGACGGAGAAGATTGTGCACATACATATCATGTATGTTTGGAACATACAGAATCAGAGACTTAGGGCTACTGCAATTGAACAGATGGAGAAACTGTTGTCCGCAATTCGGACTCATGGTGGAAACGTGGAGATTAAGAGGGACCCCAAGCTCAATGGCACCACTGGAAATGTGCCACAGAAACCCTCTCTGAGTGGTGTTGTTGCCAGCAGACTTTTTAGGCCAAGCGTTTGGTCTGACAATGATAAGGCCTGGAAGGATATTTGTCAAGCTGAGAATAATAACACCGGAAGTGGAGCTGACCGCATTGCAAAGTATCAGATGTGGCAAGCCTTTAAAGAGGTCGTACCATATTTGATCGGATTGGTGTTGACAGCAGTGCAAAGAATGCAGTTCAAACAGAAGATACACAAGTGGGGAAAGGCATACTTAAAGCCTTCGGAGAGGAGCATGTTACCCATTATATGGTATGCTCACCGCTCTGTCTGTTGTTGCTTTTGGTCTTTCTTCAGTGGGCGCCTACTTGACTTCAGCATCTGCCTTTTAACTTCCTTCTTCTTGTTGACAGCACGTAATTGTACGGCACTCTACTTGGTTTGTGGATCACTATGGGAGTCTTGGAGTCTGGAGTTGCCAAGGTATGGAGAAATCACACCACCAAGCGAAGGCGGCACATCAAGCACATACAGCCCATGGTGGTGGGAAAGCTCGTACTAGTGCAATTCTCCAACAATTCCAGCATTGGTACTGAAACATACAACATCGATATAGGAAGAAAATGGAGATCCAGGGAGCTGTACCTAACCCGGATGACGCACAACGGGCCCTAGCGGCATCCAAGAGATGCGAGCGGTGGCATCAATCAAACGCTGCCATCGCCTGCGAGGAGTGGAGGTCAAGGAAGAGGCGTGTTGGGGGAGCATATGTTATTGAAGAAGTCGTGGAGGGCGAAGGAAATGGTTTGATGGAAGAAGAGCCGAAATGGAATGCCAACGGGGACATGGTTGGAAGTGGAGGCGAGGAAGATGAACAGAGGGACGCTATTGGCAACTATGTGGACATCGAGGATGCTGGCAACAGGGATGCCGGGGAGGATCTTGCCTCAGATGTCGACATTGAACATGCTGACAGCAACTAGGGGGCTCAGAGTTGATATGCTTTTTCTTGATATACGATGTTTCGTAGAAGGGTATTGTTATAGAGAAGTAATACCTTTCAAAGATATTGTATCCTATAGATAATATAATGAAGCGAATAGTTACATGAACGCTGAAATTGTCTTCAAATGTACACTTTTATTTTAAAAAAATAGAAAGAAATAAATTCAGGCAATTCACTTTCAAAATTAAGGAGATGTGTGAATACATAGTCAAGGAAACATCGTCCATACTCAGGCAAATTAGACTGGAATTTTTTTCTAGAGATCTCACATTTGCGTTATCATATTTAAATTTTAGAAAATATAGATGTTGTTTATAGAAATAGTTATTACAGAAAGCCAAATTTTGAAATTTGAATCATGTTCTCTTATAAAGTAATCTTGCTTTCACATTTAGTTTTCTTAATTTTGGATCATATATCGTACTTAATAAGTTTTTACATTTAATATTTCTTAGAGTTTTTTACAAGACCCTGGGCGCCATTAAGTTGCATCATTTCATAATTGAATTTTCTTATTTTTAATTTTTGAATTTTATGCTTGACAATGTGTTCCATAAGAAAGTTTAGAAGAAAGTAGAACAGATGAAAATTTTCTAATTTTATTTGGTTTTTTTTAATTTATATTAATGAATATTGTCTACAAGACTGAGTCGTCAGTTATTATTTTTTCAGTTCATCAGTTATTATTTTTTTTAAAATTTATTTTAGAGGCCTTTAATGGGTTTTTGTTTTTTAATTCTATGTTTATCTCCTTTTTCAAATATAAAAAATTGACGATCACTTATTTTTATTTCAGAGACGCACGAAACATGAAAGAGAAAGTCTATTATTTATCAAATATGAATAATAATTTATACACCTTTTTATTTTTCAAATTTCATTTTTTCTCATTTGACAGCGAATGATGTTATCGAAAGTTCCCTTCAGAACTACTAATTTTTTTTTTTTTTTTATATTTCCTAACAATTGTTACTTTTGAGTTTGCTTTGTTTTGGTCTTAATTATTTTCTTTTCTCTTTTTGTCCCTTTCTTTTTACCCCATTTTTTCCTAAATACACAAATTGTAGAATGAACTATACTTGTACATTAGATAACTCATAATTAATAGTTGTTGGTTTTTTAAGATAATCAAAAGTTAATAATTGTTAAGATTATATTATTTCCTTTCTCCCAATTTTATTTACTTTTCCCACCAATCATTATTTAGACCTTTTCTTGTTTTGGTTTCTAATTTGTTTTTTTATATTTATTTTTTTCCCTTTTCATTTTTAAATTTAGTTAGTTTCCCAACTTCTCTTATTTTTTTCCTTGAGTCAAGTATTTTTAAAATCGCTGAGTAAGGTTTTTTTTTCATTTTGGTTTTGTTTTCATTTGGTTTTCCTTCCAATTTCAGATAATTCTCTTATCTCTCATCATTTGTTTTTTGGGTTTTTATCTTTTTTTTGATTTTTTTAAATTTTTTTTCCCATCTTGGTTTTTTTTTTTTTTTTTTTTTTTTAAATTTTAATTTTAATTTTTTTTTTTTCTTAATTTTTTTTTTATCTCCGAAGGTTTTTAATGTGTAGGGATGCTGTAGAGGGGCTGCATTATAATGGGCGCTGGTCATCCCCCTATGACCGTGGCGCCCATTCCCGCGCGGGGTAGAGAGAGGGAAGAGCGCTCCCCTTCTCCTCGTCTTGCCCTCGTTGCTGCCAGCAACCCCTCCGTGTTGGTGTTGAAGGCGACGAGTTGGAAGGGAGCTGCTGCACCGAAGGGGACCTTCATACGGAGCTGGTGCGAAGAGGGGAAGGCGGGAAGGGAGAGGGGGACTAAGGTTGCTTGGAGGAAGGCAGCAGCGGGCGCGGAGGAAGACAGCAGCGGGCGCGGAGGAAGACGGAGGAGAGCTTGGGGAAGAAGGAAGCTGAGGGCGCGGAGGGGGAGAGTTGCGGGTGCGGAGGAGGAGAACTGCAGACGCGGAGGAGGTGAGTTGCGGGCGCAAAGGAAGAAACCCGAGGGCGCGGAGGGGAAGAGCTGCGGGCGTAGAGGAGGAGCTATAGGCAAAGCTGAGGGGATCTGTAGGCGCAGCTGAGGGGAGCTGGGGGCTCAGCTGAGGGGATCTGTGGGAGCAGAGGAGGAGAGCTGACGGCGCGGAGGAGGAGAGCTGCAGGCGCGGAGGAGAGGAGCGCAAACTACAGCTACAGTCCAAATTCGGTAGCATTTAGGTAAACCCGCGAGTCATCTTCTCTAATGCGGTTTTCTGAAATGTCTTGCATTATCAGCTGTTTAAGAAGTCGTGGCCTTAGTCCAGCGTAAGTGACATAGTGTCGTACGCGTGAGTAGTAATCCGTAGGTGTGTTTGTATGAAAAAATCCACGAACTGTGTGCAAAAAGCCAAGTTCAATGTTTTCGCTACAAGTCCTTGCTGTCAGCAAATACGGGGTGAGCATTTCCAACGTCTGTTTTCTACTTAATATATTTAGCCGTTAGAGAGCTTTGATGTTGAGTACATTGTATGCGCCTCTTACTTGTGGTTGTGTCGCAGCCATGGTTGCTGGCAGCAAGGACGACGGTGTTCTCACGCCGTGGAACCTCCCTTTCGACCTCCAGTCTCTACCGCAGGATGTGGCGGACAAGCTTGTGGTGATTGCGCCCTTTCTTGGTAGGAAGAGCGCAAACTACGACATCCATTTCTTCCATCGTACACTTGGCCTGTGCAACACTGGGATATCCTTCTCTGAGCACAGCAGTGACAAGGTATGCAAGAAATCCTTGTTCATAGAGAAATGGCCGGAACGACATGGAGGGCGCCACCACATTGCTGACTGCAGGACAACTAGGCTATCGCTGCTTACACAGAGCAGCCTGCGAAGGTGTATGGAGGTGAAGGCCCTGACAACGGGACATTTGGTACCTCCTTTCTTTGAGGCTGTCATCTGACCTTCGAGTTGGGCAAAGAGGTCAACTGGGCAGAGAAAGCCGCGACCTTGCAAAAGGCACGTAAGAAGGGGGCTGCCCGCAACCCTCTCAAGCTCAGACCCCTAGCCTTGAGAGAGCAGATCGAGGCCATCATCGACGTGCTTGCTGGCCACATCAACAACAAGCCCTCTACTGGCAACACATCGTTGGCCATTGAGGGAGTCGACACTCAACCTAGCCATGGCATCCTTGTTACGGGGAGCAGCAGCAAGGGAGGGCCTCCAGCCGAGGGAAATCGGGGTCGCACTCGAAGCCAGCTCAGGGCGAAGGCGGCCTTGGTCATTGAGTAGGAGAGTGTGCCCAAGTCTTCACTTGCTGGCAGCAAGGTTGAAGACCGACCCACCTCGGATCCGAAGGCGAAGTTGGACCAGGCCAGGGCCAAGAAGGCGAGTGCTCAGGCCGACCTTGCAAAGAAGGAGGCTCAGAGGGAGGGGGTTCTTAGAGATTTGAAGAATGAGAGGACTTTCTTGAAGGAGAAGGAGGATGAGGAGGGCCGGTTGTATGACGATGTGGCCGCCCACCGTGCTGCCAGCAAGATAGCTAGGGCCGCTGGCAACATAGAAGAGAAGAAGAGGTTGGATGCTTTGGCCCGTCTTGGTGGTGATCAGGCTTCCAATTCGAGCAAGGCTGCCCAAGAAGCCCAGCTTCGCATTGACAACAAGGAGAAGCAGCTAGCAGCATTGATGGGGGACATAGAGAAGTGCAAGCCGAGGTCGGGGTTCTTCGCTTGGAGATCATGTCCCTCGAGCTGGCAGCGGCATTCATTCGCCTGAAGATTATGCTCCTACACCTGCCATATGAGTTTTGAGCCCTCCCCATTCGGGTTTCCGACCCTTGCCCCTTCTGTGCACGGTACTTTGTTGACGCCGCTTGTGTACCCTTGACATGCGGCTGCTTGGCACACCCACATTGCATGTTTGAGGTTGTCTTCTCCCTTGACGCAAAGTGTAGCCGTTGCTGCCGCTCCTTCAGTGGGGGTGGCTTGGGCAATGGGGATTTCCTCTGCATGAGTCAGCTCAAACGGAGCTCCACCACCTCCAGGAGGTTCTCAAGTCCGGGGTGGGAGTCCAAACCTCCAAAGCTCCGTTGCTGGCAGCAAGAGGGCGGCTGAGCGCACTTCTCTTCCTTTGGGGGAGGAAGACCTAGTCATGAAGAACGCTTGTTTTGAAGAGGTTGGGGGGGCTTTGGATCCGCTTGTCATCGCCAAGACCTCCGCTCAGCCAGTGGTATCTGCGGCATTGCTCCCAGCAGTTGTAGGGGATGCCGATGGTGTTGCCAACACCCAGAAGTCAGATGACCTGAGCTTCCTTCGGGAGACACAAGCCCCTCTGCGTGAGGAGGCCGACAACACAGGCTCTCATGGTGGTGGACTCAGCACTAGTGCCACAGAGTTTGGAGAGACATCTCAAGACCTGGCTGGAGCTGCCCTGGAGAAGCTTGTTGATGCCATCGCGAGCTCAGGAGAGCCTTAGAGTATTGTTTTTTTTTTGTTGATAGTGCCATAGCGGATTAGTATTAGCGGCATTTACGTTGTTCCACGTTGCATTTTCATGTGCTGCCGTGATTTTCGACTGTATGTTCGCAGCTGCGGTGCTATCAAGTAGTTGTTGGCAGTAGTGTGTAAGTAGTTCCGATAGAGGGGGGGGGGGTCAAACTTTCTGGAAACCGAACCTCATTTTTTTGGACACTTATGATGAATGTTATCCTATTTGATTTGCATTTTGTACATGTCGCTGCCACATTGGTTGTGATGGTATGGAAGTCGTCTTTGTCCTGAACCCTAATATGTGCTGGCAGCAAGATGTTCTAGAAATAGACTTGCATTCATCAAGGAGGAAGGTTACGGACTATTCTGGGGATGATAAAACATTTATTAAACCATATATGATGTCTCAAGGACAACGGATAGTCCCTTACAAGTGTAAAAAATCATTCTGGCATCGGTTTAGAGAAACGTGGAGGCATTTCAAATAATGTGGGCAGACTTGTGAAGACCCTGATAGAACACCTTAATGCCGTGGTGAAAACGTTGCTGTTCTACACTTCCACTATCTTGATGGTTTTGAGAACCGCCACCTCACCAAGAAGTACACACCTCTCATTACGTATGTTGATCTACATCAATGCTTCCAACAAACTGTGTTAGTACCGTTATGCTGGCACCAAGCAGCAGCACCTTGCGTATCTAAAACCAATGGAGTGATGTTGCTTACATGTACCTTTTTTTCACGTGAACCGTCTGCTTCCACTAGAACCATGTTGTACTCTTT